>JAMPIV010003970.1:0-250860 GCA_024509875.1 Oreohelix idahoensis | reverse complement strand
TCAAATGCCTCGACCTCTACTTGTACCTTCTCTATCCTTATCTCTTGTCTTTGACTCCTCTCTACTACTAGATCGGTATCTCCTTCGATCCTTATTCGTCCTTTTACTATCATTATTAACCTCTCGGCTCTTGGATCGGTAACCACGTCGATCCGTATGTGTTCTATTTCTCTGTGTATCTAGTCCCTCTGGACTCTTGGATCGGTATTTGCTTCGACCCGTATCTCTTCTATCATCACTTCTATTTCTCAGCCTATCTCGGCTCTTAGATCGGAAATCCCCTCGATCTGTTTTACCTCTTCTTTCTATACCATTATCTCTCCTATTTTCCTTGCTGGCTCTAGTCTGGGGTCGGTATTCTCTTCGACCCGTCTCCCTACTTGCCTCCATAGTATCTCTACTCTTCGATCTCACATCCACCTGTTCTACTTGTCTCAACTTTTCGAGGCGTCTTCTATAATCTGATGAATTATCTGCAGACGACCAACATCTTCTTCGTCTTTGGTGTACTCCCTTCCACTATCTTTCTTCTATGGAATCTCCGTTTGCTATGTCTGTGACACTCATCACTCTCCTCAGACGACGTACTGTCTGAGTCACTTGACATCGATACCTCTTCTGGAGTCCTTCTCTGTCTGCTCCTATTTTGTACATAATTAATCGTTTTCCGACCCTTTCCTCGTGTCGGTCTATCGTCCTCTTGTATTTCCCTGTATCTGCCTCTCCACTTCGGACGTACTTGCATTTGTGCTGTATTTCTTATCTTCGCCAGTGGCATATTGTATTCTGACGAATCGTCGGATGACGTATAATATCTCTTCTTCCCTCGTCTAATGTCTCTTGTCCTGTCCTCCTGATCGTCTGTTTGTGTATTGTGTTCCATCTCCTCTTCTTCCTGCTGATTTTCTTGTTGCCTCTCCGCTTCCTGCATCTGACGTAATTGTTTCTCTTGCTCTGCTAATCTATTTTCTCTCTCTTGCAATCTCTGTACATATTCCATGAGCGGAATGTCCTCTTCGCTGTCTGAGTTATCTCTTACATTTCTTAACCTCCTTAATTCTTCTGGTATAGTTCCGTCACCTTCTCCTCTCTCCGACGTTCTCGCCTGATCACGCTGTACATCTTCCTCTTCTTCCTCTATTTCCACCTCTGTCTGTTTTCTCTGTCTATTCCTCTCTGTATCCTGTTTGTCCTCCCCATCTTTCTCTCTTCCTCTCTCCTGTTTGTTTTGTAAATCGTTAGAAATTCCAGATCTTTGGTTTGGGTTTTTAGATTGTGTATGTATCTCCGCTCTAGTGACTATACGACTTCCACCTGCTCTTGGTCTGTATGACTCTTCTGGAGAACTTTCTTCTGATGTAGCCTCATCTGAGTCTTCTGGTACGACTACATAATGGGTCTTCCTCTTGTTCTGTTCATGCGGTGGTATGTCTATAGGTTTCTGTGTTTGTAACCTTAGATGTTGTACATGCGCCTTGATGGTTTTGTTTTGATTTTGTTTCCATATTTGGTATGTTGTTTCTGAAAGGCGTCGTAACACCTGCCAATTCGGAATCCAGTTATGGTCTAATTTTCCACTCCTAACGTGTTTCCTATAGAACACTATGTCTCCCGGCTTGAATTCCTGTGCAACTGCATTTTTATTCGCATTCCTTTGCCTGCTTTCAAAATCTTTCTTGATGTTCCTTTGTGCTAAGGTGTGTGCTCGGTTCTTTTTCCTGATTAGTATTTCTATGTCATTTAGCGTAAATGCATCATGATGTTTCGTGATAAAGTCTTGAAATTTTCTTTTGTTTTCTTTTTCTGTCCGTATCTGCGACTTTATCTCTTTTATCCTATCCTGCATTCTATCTCTTTGTTGACTGCTTCCAGTATCATATAACTTCCTATCCGTATGTCTATCTCTGAAGCAAGGTTGTCGACTCCTTCCTTGAACCATTTCTATCCTATGTACCAGATCGTATGTGTAATACGGTCTGCGACAATTGTTTGTCCATCTGGTGTCTCTTTCCCTACATTCTATGCGTTTGTTGTTTCTATAGCTCCATCTTCTTTCCCTCCACATGCGTTGCTGTTCTCTACACGCTAGACAATTACTGGTATTCATATAATCCCGTCTTAACTGTTGGCTACCCCTCCTAGTGTATGTTTTCCTATCTCGGATACCACTATGTCTATCTTTCCTTTCGTTGTATTTATCCTGTCCTTGTCTGCTGCCTTCAGTGTGTGACATGTGTTGTACTCTCCCCACAATGAATCCTCTTGGTATCGTGACATGCTTTGCTGCTGTGTTGAGTAGCATAACTGGAAATTGAGACCTGTTTCCTATCACTACTATTCCCTCCGTCATGTTTATGCACGGTTCATCGGCTATGTCTGCATCCTGGAATTCCACTGTTCTGACCGTCTGTCCAATTTTATAATATGGTGACCTCTTAATTTTTCCTGTGACTATGTTCACCGTATTCGGACGTAAAGTAATCGGCTTTTGCAATCTTATCACTGATGCGATATGCATATCATCCTGCATGTCGATGTATTCGTCTTGAATACTTAACTTTTGTATGTCAAAATACAATCTTACGCTGTATTTCTTCATAAAATCCCTACCTAATATGCAATTCCGTGACATACCTTTCACTATAACAAAAGTTTGCATTAATGACTTCGTTCCAATGTTAAACCGTAGCGTTGACATTCCCATCACCTTTAACCTTTCACCTGACACTGACGTGAGTTGCATGCCTGTTTTTTCCAATTTGGGTGGCTGACGTAGCTGTTTATACAACCCAAATCTTAATAAGCTAACACTAGCGCCTGAGTCCAAGAGACTTCTGATTTTTCTGTCACCTATTGTTATTAAACACGAACTCGGATCTGTATGGTACGTTTCGTTCACTGTTGATATATCTCTATTTTGTTTCCATATCCTTGGTTTTCTTTCTATCTGTACCTGCCTATTCTCCTGTGACCTATTTATCACCCTATTCCTGTCACTGTCTCTCATGTGAGTAGGTCTGCCTTTTCCCTGACAACTATATCTACCGTAACGAGGTGTATCGAAAGCCCTCGTGCGGTGCGTGCATGAGTGTTCTCCTTGTGTGCGGGTGTATTGGGGTTGACAGCAGGTGTCGTCCCTGTGACTACACATAGTCTGACGCTGACTATGACAACTAGCTAAACGCGCAGACCCCCTGTTTTGACGCATGCGTGGCGGTCTCCATGTACACACGCTAGCTCTGTGTCCCCGTTGATGGCAATTGTAACATTCAATGTCCTGCAACACTCTGCTACCTGTTTGTTGTCTCCTTCTATCACTATTTGATCGATGAACATTATCAACTTCCATAGGTTTTTCTTCATCAAACCTTGCTTGTTCTACTCTCAACTCAAATCTTCTCCTTATGTTTTCTTCTGCAATGGCAGAAGCCATAGTGTCTTTTAACGTCTTATGATCTTTCCTTATTAAGTAGAGTTTGATGGCATCGCTATATAATCCGTCTACGAAAATACCGATCAATTGGTCTTCCATTCCTTGTCTATCTATCGTTTCAGCTGGAACTACATCTTCAATGATGTTAAACATTCTATCAGTGTACATCTGTATTGTTTCTTCTTTGCTCTGTTTTATCTTTCTAAGTTTCTGCCATCCTAGGTGTACATCTTGTAATTCTCCATATCTCTTCACCAATTCATATTTGAAATCTTGCCATGATTCCTCCGGCACTATGTCTAACCTTCTTCTAATGAAATCGGCCACTAAATGTGTGCTGGTAAGAAAAGCTAACAATCTCTTTTCATTGTCTGAGGCCTGAACTGATAACGAGTATCTCTCTATTTGTAAGAGCCAGGTCTTACATTCAGTAGATTTACCTGAAAACGTGTCAACACTTCCCTTAACATTGGTCAGTTTGCTATTTTTATCTAACTTATTCAATGTCTCAGATAGCTGGCGTAAGACGCCTGCTACAATTTCTGTTCCTTGTTCCATTTTAGCCCTGAAAACCAAAAAAATTTATGTTAGTGGGACTTCTTGGGGCTCTGAAAAAAAATTCTCCGGTTAATTATCTTGGTATTGTAACAAACTAATTGCTATTCATAGCAAATCTCTATACTAAAAATATGAAGGAAATTATAATACATAAATAAGTTCAAAGTTATACATAAACAATAATACTACTTAATTATAACTAACTAACTACACTGTATCCGGACGTTGTTCCCTGATGAATGTGTCTTTACTGGACTGTTGACTTGAGTGTGCACACTGTTTTTGTTTCGTTCTTTCTTCCTTGTTGTCGTCTGTGTTATGAGCGGCTGTTGTTGATACTTGCTACACTGTTCATAGAAGGATCACTCTATTGTGATGATGTTTGACCCGTTCCCGACTGTGGAATTAAGTTGTAAAAAGAATGTATCTTCGTCACATTTGACTTGGTTTCTTTCGTTGACTTTGTCACGCTCGGCTGCTCTTTATCTGTCTCGGCACGTAACTGTCTTGTTTTCTTCACCGTTACCTTGAATTCACGCATCGTTGATCTCGACGTTGTTTTTTCAATCGCCTGCGTTTTGATAAGTACACTGTCTTGTTACACACGTAGTCTTCCCACAAGTGGTCACTGGCACCAAAACAAATTGTGCCCGATTATAAATCATACATGAGTTGTCCCACAAGTGGTCACCGGCACCATAAAGAATTTATGTGATAGTTTCAACCCAGGTTCTGTTCTTGTGTAGTTGTTGTTACGCTGACTCTTGTTTGGGTGTGTTCTCGTCTTAGTGTACCTTTGTCTGTTGTTAAATACGTCACTTAACAACTGCCTGCCTTGTTTATGTGATTCATGAGTGGTAGTTAATGTTCAAACCATTATGCCAACTGAAATAACTGATCGACTAGTCGCTGATCAACAAAACTCTTTATTGTTGACTAAGAACATATTCACAGCTGGCATCCCTGTGCCTGATTATAAATGGTAATAGCATACATGAGACTTCTACATTGTTCTTCATACATCATGTAACTCACTGTTCATGGACTACTTGACTAACTCTTGATCTACGTTGAATACTGAAGACCCTTCACTTCGATGCTGTCTACTAAACACTACTTCTTAATGTGCTGTTCACAATAAATGCAGTATGGTTTTGAAGTAATAATCTGGATTACCACCAGTGCTGGATATTTATTCTATACCACTGCTGTCTTATAAAGTATGCTTCATATGTCCGAACTGGACCACTACTTCGAACACCTGTCTTCGATCACTTGCCCTTGACTAATTATTCGAGTTTACAAACCATATTACTTGAATAAAACTGCTGATAATACACTTGGATACAGCTCGACATGAACTTTAATTGTCATGGGAACATCCTTCCCTTTCTGCGAAATGCAGCGGTATCATAACACAGTGATACTTGAGCTGTCCACTAAGTTTCAGATGGTCCTACGGTTAGTCTAATTTCTAACCTGTTCACACACTGACGACCATTTTAAGAGTGACCCCAACTCTCCCACTTCAGACACTGATTTCCCGTGTTTTGGTGACGTCAGAGCTAAGTCTTACTACTCATAAATTATTCCTACTTAGTCATATCTCAGTTCTTTCCCTTTCCTATCACAGAGGCAACATATGAAATTGTCAAAGCAATAAATTAACAACAGCTTCAAAGAAAAATGGCACACAGAACACAGTCAAATAGAACAGCAGCATACTTTGTCTTACCAAGAACAGATCAAGTAGCAACTTTCAAACTGAGAGCTGGGCATTGCAGATTCAGATAGCATAGGCTCAACAAATTACAAACCAAACAGACGGACGTGTGTTCATGTGGGGAATGCAAACAAAATGTAGAATATATTTTCTACGAATGTTGGGTATAAAAGAGCAACAAGATGTCAGAATTGCCATCTCCTTTGAGGGAGAAACTATATTGCACTGAGAAAAGCCTGTGGCAGATAGCCAACTTTAAGGGAGAAACTATATGGCACTGAGAAAAGCCTGTGACAGATAGCCAAATTTCAGGGAGAAATGGATGTGGTTATATGAGAGCAAACAGCTAAGAAGATAACCTCTAGCTAGGTCCGAGATTAAAAAAACGGAAGTTTCTGTTCTCAATATCCCGACCAGCAACTCAGAAAGTGTCTGCTGGTGTGAAACTATCTCCGGAGCGGCTCTCAGTGCCCAGAACTTACGAATGTCCCAAGTAAATATAGTGGATGTGTTTTGCTTTTTTAAAACCCATTTTGATTTAATTCAACATGTGGTTTATACATTTGTATAATCCAAATTTTTGAATCTGGAAATCTCTATTTTCTACTGGTTGTAGAGAGCTGAGACTTTGTATGCAACTTCCTGTTATGATCAATTTTTTATATTTCATGTTTTGTTTACCAGGGCAGTCGCGGTGGTGGAGTGGTTAGTGCACTGGCTTCCTAGCTCTGTGGTCCATGGTTCAATCCCCAGTTGAGGTGGAATTTTTTAGACCGCAAACGGCTCCGGGGTCGACCCAGCTTCATGAATAGGGTACCAGAGTAACTCTGGGAAGGTTAAGGCGGCCGGCGCGATGCTGACCACATCACCCCTAGTGCGCTGATGGTCAAGAAAATATGGGCCTAAACACCATATTACCAACATGCCTCAATTGGCGTGTAACGGGATCCCTTGTTTTTACCAGCATTGACGCAGCCTAGTTTATGTAATAACCATGTAATAACCATGTAATAACCATGTATAATGTCGTAAAAGGCATAAGGATCCCGCAACACGCCCATTGAGGCATATTGGGAATATATATATGGTGTTAGGCCCGTATTTTCTTGACTATACGGCACACTAGTGATGTGGTCAGCATCACGACGGCTGCTTATAGCATTCCCAGAGTTACTCTGGTACCCTATTCATGAGGTTGTGTCGACCCCGGAGCCGTTTGCGGTCGACAAAAAATCCCACCTCTTCTGCGAATCGAACCACGGACCATCGAGCCGGGAAGTCAGTGCACTAACCACTGCGATACTGCGGCTATGTGGATTAGAATATATATGTGTATGGTTGCATCTGTGTAAACATATATGCTTGTGTAGACACATCAGCTCTTCTGTTTGCATGTGTATGCTCTCAAAGAATATTTTAAGATCTTTTTGTGTACACGTGTCAACATATATGTATGTGCATATTTGTGTGTATGTTAGTACATCAAATCTTATGTGTGTCCCGTGTATGAGACATGTATATGAGAGTGTTTTGTCCTGTGTTTGAATATGTCGTTAAACCTGCTGCTATACGCCGAGCAAGCGTCCGAATTATCATACACGCTGGTCTCCCGCGAGAAAGGTACCCGATTCATAACACCCCAGTCTACTCAGATGTAAATGGGTGCCTGAATCTGCTCTTGAGTTAGCGAAGGCAAAGGCAATGAGGAAGGGATCTAATCACCCCACCTGTCGAAGCTGTACCTAGTATGAAGTCTCTGTCGTAGATTTGTGATAGGGGAATTAAGACTTGGGTTGGTCCCTTCTGAATAGACTAGAACATGAGGTGACTCACTGAGAGATAATATAAGAAATAGCTTTACACGAGTGAGATGGGGGAAACTAGGTAAGTCTGTCCCTGAGACTCCAGGAGATCCTCTCGGTCAGCCTATCTCTACAACAGAAAGTATTTGTCAGACAGATTACTCAGTTATATAGATGTACTATATATCAACCACTCACCGACACACACACATAAGTCACGCCAGTTTGACGTACAAACGTGAAAAAACTATATCAATGAAATATGGATATTTTGGGACGAGCTGACCGACACACTTGAATAAGTTTATGTAAATTTTATTTATCATAAGAATTTCACCACAACCAAAAATTTTGAATATCAATCACATATAAATACACATAGGTTAAAGAATTACTAAAAGAATAGACCCATAGGTGTAATCTTTTTCCCCTCTGTTGAGCCCACGATCCCGTTAGCAGAAAAAGTTATAGCCCCAAAGAGTCACAGATTTATACGCTATGGTCTAGGATTTCCCTCTACAGTTAAGAACAGAGTTGACATATTAATCTATTCTAAGAGGAAACAGCATTAGAAATACTTGCATAACAAAAATACAAAGTGGGTGTCAGAATTATACAATGAAAGAATCACTCGTTCCTGCTTTCGTTCTACTCATTCAACAGTGGCCACTGGCTTTCGTTCTTACCTACAAAAACTGGACTTTTCACCTTCTGGCGCAATCACAGGACACACACTCACAGCACATACAGTGTTCTGTTAGCAAAAACAACCCCAGCTCTACAGTGACCGGTTAATTCCAAGACTCCGGGGAGCGTTATCTTTACTGTTTATATTTTAGGATTACTGTTTATGTCGCTAGAAATCAGTTCAGGTAAGAGATGCCACAGGGCTCACAGTGTCAGAATTCTTGAGATTCCCAGTACTTCGGAAATGTCAGGTTGGTAACTTCTCTCAGTATAAACTTCTTTGATACACCACACAGCTGAGTGAAAAGGCCCTTGAGTATAAGAGTGAGATGCATCTTTGTTTTATAGATCTGGAAAAGGCGTTTGACAGGGTCCCCTGGAGCAAACTTTGGGACTGTTTGGCAAGGAAGAATATTCCAGCACCTCTGATTCATGCTATACAGAGCTTCTACAAGTCTTGCAGAAATTCTGTGAGGACAGCAAACCATAAGTCAGAAGAGTTCAGGACCACCACTGGTGTAAGACAAGGTGATATCCTATCACCTTACCTCTTCATACTCCTTATGGACGATGTCATCAAGGCATGTAAGGAGAGAACAAGAAAGTATTCAGTGGGGTACGGGAAGATGAGACAGGTCTATATTTCTGAGCTGGCATTTGCTGATGATGTTGCCCTGATTGCTAAATCAGATGCACATCTCCAATCCAACCTGCAAGTCTGGAAGGAAGAGCTGGAGAAGAGAGGGATGGTCATAAGCAGCTCTAAAACAAAATCCATGGTGATATCACGAGAAGAAAGGGGACATCGGATTGGGCTGGGAGAGCGGGTCCTGGAGCGGGTCGACCATTTTGGATACCTCGGAGCTATTATAGACTGAAAGGCAGACATCAAAGAAGAGTTGGCCACTCGGGGGGCAGCAGCTGGGAGACTTTTTCAGGCCATAAATCGAGGATTCCTCAGCAAGAGAGAGGTTGGTAAGAAAACGAAGATGGCTGTATACCGCTCCACCTATGTCCCAGTCTTGACATATGGATGCGAGTCATGGGCAATGACTACAACCCATAAAAGCCAGATCCAAACCTCAGAAATGAGGTATCTGAGGAAGGTGGTTGAAGTAACAAGAAGAGACATGGTACGCAACCAGACAATACGTCAAGGCCTTAAATCCTACCCCCTGCAGACCCAAGTAGAACAGTCCCAACTAAGATGGTTTGGCCATGTCTGCAGAATGGGAGAAGATCGGATACCACGACAAGCATGGGAAACAAAGAGACAAGGATCCAGACCCCGAGGACGACCCAGAGTCCGCTGGGAGGACAACATTAGACAATCTTTGAAAGACCGAGGACTAGAATGGAACCAGGCAAGGAGGAAGACAGCCGATAGGATAGTCTGGCGCTCTCTCTTCCAAACCTCTACACCTCACGGTAGAAGGGGAACGACTAAGTAAGTAAGTAAGATACACCACAAATGATCAAACGTCGGAAATGTTGCTGTTTGTAATTTTTCTCGCCACAGGGGCTGAATGTACATGAGGTTTAGGGAAGAAATATAATCTGGCTCGATAGGCCCAGTTACTTCATTTAGTCTTAAAGTTCGTGAGATGGGTACTCTGTCTCCTTCTGGATGCACACACAATGCCAGACAGGTTTTAACTTGTAAACCCCCGTATTTAAGTACAAAATGTTTCTTCTAGGTTATTCTCATATATATATATATATATACTGAAACCGCTGGTAGGTTTAGGGTTTGACCCAAGTACTGTATAAAGGAAGAGAAAAACATAAATACTCAACCCTAATTGTATACACAATCCTACGCGTAAATAGAATATGGTCACTTCGGTCATTTAACTTAAATTATAAACCGCAAACTTAGAGCTTGTCTTATCGTTTAAAACTCCCGTGAAATAAATTCTAGTCATTAAAAAGAAATCAATCATCATGAATTAGAAATAAATACACATTTCCTCAACACTCATGATGTATCAGTGCATTACTTAGATGGTTAAATTATTCTCTGACTGGTTACTAGCAGTGAATAAATTTTATATTATAGTTTAGCTAGAAATTATTATTTATTCTGCTATTCACTGTAACACAGTAAAACTTTGTGAATTATCAAATGACGGACCTATTCTAGAAAAACACTTCGGCACAGAAAATTTAGTGAAATATAAATTTGGACTAACAATATAATCACTCGACAATACTAGTCAATATTATTACCTCCAAAACAGAACTACAGGCTATCTCCACGAAACTGAGAACTTCACTTATACAGGTATTCTAGAACTCGGCTAGATGTCGAGAAACTAAGAACTTCACTCTATAAGGTATTCTAGAACGAAGCGATCTGTCTTCTGACACTAAGGAGTACTGAATGAATGACGTCTAAACTGCTGGGGTTTAAATATTAGAAATCAAAGAAATAGCCCAGACTTAATACATTTAGCACCTACGTCCAGATTTACATATTTCCTTGCTCGTTCTGCGAATCAAACGAATTCTTCGCACCAATTTGCCGCTCTGTCTCGCCATCTGGCAGCGTGCTGACTGCTTAAAATCGGGCTAGCAAAGTCTTTGATCTGGCTATGCTCACCATGTTTTAATTACTTTCTAGCGAGCTGGTTAACAAGGGAGGCAATAAAAATGCTCATCTTGTTTCCCCAAATTTTATCTCCACTTGATCGCTGTCTATCGAAAAATACGTTATCAAACTTAACGTCACCTTTCTCTGTTGCAACATATTACACGATTTCGATCTCTCGCGTTCAAAATTAAATGAAACCGCCTCACGTATGCTAATCAGGTCTGCTATAAACCTACATCAAAGGGAAAAATAGCGAACAGCAAGTAAAAGCTTGCTAAATTAGATGAGAGAAAATGACAAAGGTTTGAATAGCTAACAATCTAGCGTATGCGAAAGAAAGGTAAAGGAGCAAAAGAAAGGTAAAAGACAAGTGTAGAATAAAGAATAGATATCTGAAATCTATTAATCATAATATCTCTGCCACAGTCTCTATCACTTCACTCCCGTACTGCAGTATCTGCTATGCGGCTACATTATTATTTGTTGAGCATAGGCCTTTAGCACAATCACGCCAGGCCTTCCAGCTCAGTGACATCCCTTAAACTTCTTTACGATGGGTAAAAAAATATAATACGTCTTTCTAGGACAATGGAAACAGGAAAGTCATTACGTTGCGATCATTAGCTCTTCGTCAGCGACAAACAAACGAAACAAAGAGAAGGCTAAGTGAGAAACATGAAAAATAAATATAAATAACGCCACACGTTCAATAGGCGTGGCCGGAAATGAGCTGTGAATACACAAACAAGTTATTTCCATGACTTTTTGTTATCACTTTCATGAGTACATCTGATTCCTTTCTCCGTGACTTTTTGTTATCACTTTCATGAGTATATCTGATTCCTTCTCCGTGACTTTTTGTTATCACTTTCATGAGTATATCTGATTCCTTTCTCCGTGACTTTTTGTTATCACTTTCATGAGTATATCTGATTCCTTCTCCGTGACTTTTTGTTATCACTTTCATGAGTATATCTGATTCCTTTCTCCGTGACTTTTTGTTATCACTTTCATGAGTATATCTGATTCCTTTCTCTGTGACTTTTTGTTATCACTTTCATGAGTATATCTGATTCCTTCTCCGTGACTTTTTGTTATCATTTTCATGAGTATATCTGATTCCTTTCTCCGTGACTTTTTGTTATCACTTTCATGAGTATATCTGATTCCTTTCTCCGTGACTTTTTGTTATCACTTTCATGAGTATATCTGATTCCTTCTCCGTGACTTTTTGTTATCACTTTCATGAGTATATCTGATTCCTTTCTCCGTGACTTTTTGTTACAATTTTCATGAGAATATCTGATTCCTTTCTCCGTGACTTTTTGTTATCACTTTCATGAGTATATCTGATTCCTTTCTCCGTGACTTTTTAGGTCCTCTCTATTTACATTACCATGGGAATTCCAGAACAAGGACTGACTTATCATGCTACCAGCGGGTTTCCTCACTGTGTGTGTCCTATCCAACGGGTTTCCTCAGTGTGTGTGTCCTATCCAACGGGTTTTCCTCACTGTGTGTGTGTCCTATCCAAAGCCATTTTCCCTCACCTTTGGTCAACTTGCATTTCCCTGGTCCTGTCCATCAGTTCCGCATTGGTGATCTTGGCATACCTTTTCAATCCTTCTAGTCAACACAAACACCTTCTAGTCAACACAAACACCTTCTTTATGAAAGTCTATCAAATCTTGGTTGCTGTTTTTCTTGTTCTCCGTGTTTCACAACCGTAACAAAGTGTCACGGATTGCCTCCCCTAGCTCTGCAGCAGTGGTCCACCAGTGGCCAACACCCAAGAGTATCCAATATGGGTGTCTACCTTTGCACAAGATTACTCTTGGCAGAGATGTAGATAGAAGGGTAATGACGCTTCTATTCCAAGGGTGTATCCACAAGATAATTCCGAAGTCAAGAACAATGCTGCATAGGGGACAGCATGATTAACCTATATTAGATCCGTCGCCTTTTGTGAAGAATTAAGCAATGGTTTTAGCTCGTTCAAGCCCCCAGCTGGTGGAAATCCAGCGAAATTCCTTTTTTTAAGTATTTGCTCTATAGATGTAAATATATGTCTCTCTCTATCTCTCTCTCTCTCTCTCTCTCTCTCTCTATCTATATATATATATATATATATATATATATATATATATATATATATATATATATATATATATATGCTTACATATATATGCAAGCAATAGGACATGCACACCATCATAGCTGGCAGACACTGGAGCTGGGTTGGCCATGTACTCAGAAGAGACCCCGATGCCATCACAAGAACAGCTATGCTATGGACCCCTGAAGGAAAACGAAAGAGACGCCGATCAAAAACAACTTGGCGGAGGACTGTGGAGGCTGAGATGCAAAGAATGAACCAGAGTTGAGGCACTGTACGAAGAATGGCCACCGACCGAGCAAAGTGGAATCAATTTGTTGTAGCCCTACAAGACGCCACCAGGCGTGATGGCCACTGACTGCTTTGACGGTCGGCGGCTAAGGATCAAAGAAGAAAGAAGAATATATTGTGATGAAATTTCTGAATAATTTATTGGCCTCTTTCGAAAACGAGACATCGCACAAAAATGTGGGATATAAGTCAGCCAATGAGAAATCATCTCATTCACGAAATGTTTTCTATATGTTAGGCATTCAATATGGTGGACTGCAAATCTGTGTAACAAAAGAAAGTGTGGACAGGCAGTGTGTGCTTAAGGACGGAGTACCTCAGGGATGATGTACACAATTCAATATTAGGGATTCTTATCTGTAAGTAGATGACTAGACTTTCACTAGGAGTGGTATAATGCCGAAGTAATTCTGAGTTTGATGCAGCGTTGCATGAACCTAGTAGTGAAAACCGCTCTTTAGGCTGCTCCAGGGAAAAGTTGGACAACGCTACGAAAAGATAGTCATTGAACTAGATAAAGAATAATCATAGAATTGCAATAAGACCAAGATGGAGGAAATCCGTTGGGAAATAAGCAAAATAGAATTATTTTGGACATTCTATGTATGCACACATTGTCTAAAATTACACAGTTTTGAGGAAGCTAAAATGCTTTGACGTCATTGCCTTCTGGTGGGTACGCCTGTGACCTATATAAGGAGGAACGTACGGAAGTCTAGGACACTCTCGCAAAATTTAAACTTTCAGACTAGAGCAGCAGTTATTGTCAAGCTTCCATTGCCATCTGCAGCTGTGGGAAGACTGTATGACCATTGTGAGCTCGTCTGTATATTATTGAGGGTTCCTTACTGTGCTGAAAAATATAATAACTCTGAAGAGCCATACTCAGTTGGAGGAGATTGCTGTTGTCAGCGCCCTATGAAGTCACAGAGGGACATCAACAGAACCACCTTCAGTTCTGGAAGAACATCAGTTGAATGAATCTATCCAGGATACTGTTGTGAAAGCCTCCAGAGGAAAAATTTCAGTTAAGTGCCTCAAATTGGCTACTGTTCAGTTTAACAAACTTTACCACAACAAAAAAACAAAAAAACCAGATTAGTATGATGATAATCTTGTACAATTAAAGAAAGACTTATAAGAATCATTAATAGTCAGTATGATTATATAAATAATAACATTGAACAGTTCTACTAGCACAAAAAAAAGACAGTCTACCTAAGAACAAGGTTACAGAAGAAAGGATGACATTTTAAATAACTGTATATGTGTTAAATATAGAAAGTGATATATATATATATATATATATATATATATATATATATATATATATATATATATATATATATATATATATATATATATATATATACTGTTCAAAAAAAGAAACGCTTAGCTATCCGAGGGCACGTTTTTATGAGTTTGTAAGTAAAATTTTGTGCTAGGGTATATATAAACCAGCCTCAAATGTTCGTTACAGTGTCAAATGCACGTGATGACCTGAATTGCGTTCGTTTTTGTAATCGTTACAACGCAGTGGTCAATAGTGTTTATGACGCAATTTTTGACCACAGCTCATGTTGCGCGCACGTGAAAGCAACAAAATTTGGGGTGAACACTATTCACTGACTACGCAACTGAAACCCTATAAAAGGATAACGCTACACAAAAAAAATTCAGTTCATTTTCAAGCAGACATTTATGGCGTCTCTATCGATAAATCTAAGGAACATTGCTACTGGCCGACTGCATGCAGGCGAAAGTCAAAGTCAGGTTGCCAGGCATCTAAACGTGCATCACAGTACCATCAGTCGACTTTGGCACCGGTTCCAAGCCACTGGCTCAGTTGAAGACCTCCATCGCAGTGGACGACCCAGAATGACAACAGCAGCGGAGGATCGCTTTATTCGGCTTCGTCACCTCAGAGACAGGTTTACAACAGCTTGCTCAACTGCCCAGTCATTGCCTGCAGGACGTCATGTGTCTGATCAAACTGTCCGGAATAGACTGCATGACGCTGGACTTGGGGCACAACGACCTCACCAAGGACCTGTCCTTGCGCGCCGCCATCGCCAAAATCGACTTCTCTGGGCCAACCAGCATCGTCCCTGGGCAGCTGATAATCAATGGACACGTGTCTGGTTTAGTGACGAATCTTTCTTTTTGTTGCAGCGCCACGATAGACGGCGTAGGGTCTACCGTAGGCGAAATGAACGTTTTGCCCAAAATTGCGTTGATGAAGCTCCGCCGCACGGTGGTGGAGGTGCAATGGTGTGGGGAATGATCAGTTACGAACGAACGAACTTTATTTTCAAAGGGTTAAGAATTGGGCACGCAGGCCCGTCTTTACAACGGAATGAGTCAATTGGTGCACATTGAAGGAGGCTTGAATGCGCAACGATACGTCAATGAAATTCTTCGACCCCATGTCCTTCCACTTTTGGCTGCCCAAAGGTCTGTGTTTCAACAGGACAACGGCAGACCCCATTGTGCACGGTTCACCACGCAGTTCCTGACTGCCAACAACATTCTCACCCTTCAATGGCCATCCCTGTCTCGAGACATGAGTCCGACTGAGCACCTGTGGGATGAGCTGCATAGACGTGTTTGTCGCCGAGACGTTGCTCCAGCCAATTGTCGTGATCTGTTCCAGGCACTCCAGGAAGAGTGGGCAGCCATCTCACAGGCCCACATCAGACGTCTGATCGCATCCATGCCCAGGAGGTGCCAGTCGCTGATCGATGCAAGAGGAGGCCACACACCATACTAACGGGAAAGCCCGTGCGCCAAAAAATTCTGTGGACCCAGATGCAAAACAACTGTCAATTGATTGGCTGAACCCTAAGGTATTATTGTGTGCAATTTGAACAATTAACTCAGTAAATTAAAAAAGTTATTGAATGTCAAAATTATGGCTATGTGTGTGCCTTCAGTAGCTATGCGTTTCTTTTTTTGAACATTATATATATATATATGTATGTGTGTGTGTGTGTGTGTGTGTGTGGGGAGGGGGGGAATCATTTTGTGTTCAAAGACAATTTTTCAAGAAGTACAAAAGAAAATCTTGTACATATTAAATTGTAAATTGTACCAAGAGGCCTTATTGAATTATTTAAAGTTGATTCAAAGTTTTTGTTGGTTAGTTAATATGAATTACCCCTAGCAGAGTCCTAATTTTATCATAAGCATAATCTGAAGATAGTCTGAAGAGTGGCAAAGTAGGTACTAGAAATACACGTCATCATCAGACCTAAGAACCTACATAGCTTGACTATACTTTGGATGTCGATACACCCTTACTCTTTTCATGCACAGTCCCTACTCATATAATCGTAGACTGTTCAAATACATTATGAGTGCGGATTATATGCCGCCCTAAGGGATTATGTTTCGAATTATTATCTAATATACTGTATGGAGGGTCTGATGATCTAGTTTTTCATTTTAATATACCTTACTTCTTAATTGTAATCAGATACTGTAAATGTATGCTTTTATACTACTTATAATGTTGCATCGCCATGGAACTAATACCTTAAGTATGTTGAAGAATGTATGGATAACTAGCAATAAAAGATGAGTAAGAGGAAGGGCAAAATGCAAGACAGGCATATATGTACGATTCTCATCTTTCAGTCAACACCCTTTACCTCCCTAAGGAGCATAGGTCATAAAGCTGGATCTCGTATAGTGGAGGCGTCAACAATTCACTCCCTGTGGCAGTATCTGCTTGGGACTCAAAGCTGCTCACCTGTGGGAACATTTTCCGCATGCGCTGACAACACATGAAGTCCCAGGTCATTGAGCAGATTTCCAAAATGTCACGAGTTCTTATTATATGCCACCATAATCTGATTACGTTTCAAATTATGTCTAATTTACTGTATAAATGGTTTAGATTGTGTTTGTTTGTATGTTTTTTTTGTTTTTTTTTTAAGGTATTAATTTTTAAAAATTTATTTTAATTAATACACCCCCCCCCCCCCCCCCCTTACCCCCCCCCCCCCTTTTAATTTGATTATGTCTGGATGTTACAAATGTATGTTATTATTTTACCTCGATAATGTTGTATGCTTAAATAATGCTCAAAATACATGTGCGATTGAAAGGATACGTTATGTAAGATGACAGAGAGAAGAAGGGCAGAATGTAAGACGGGCCTGCGTGCCCAATTCTTAACCCTTTGAAAATAAAGTTTCTTCGTTCGTTCGTTCGTTCGTTCAGAGAAGGGAGTATTTCTTTTAAGACCAGTCTCTTTTCTGGCACTATCCTGGTATCATCTGATACAACTTTTTGTCCAGGATTTCATACCACGTAAATAATCTATCCTCTCGCTATATATATATATATATATATATATATATATATATATATATATATATATATATATATATATATATATATATATATATATATACAGCTCAAAAAAAGTTAAAGGCCACTTTCAATTTTTAGGTCATTTCAACTATGCTGTATTTTTAAAAAACTGAACACTTAGTCAAAAAACTTTTGCTGCATTTTGTTGCATGCTTAAACAATGTTTGTTAATCTGACAATAAATCAAATCTGCGTTACGTGTGTGTACCTCCAAGGTCAATCAAATGCACTTGGTGGAGAGGGAAATAATGCATGTTTGAAAATGCTTCCTATGGCAAAGCCTGTTGATAACATTGCTGAAATTTGCTTTTCACGTGCAAGTCGTGACTATAGTGAACACATTTCACCCACTTTTCGGAAGGAACGGGCAATGGGTATGTTTGTAACATTTACCATTTTAGCCATGGCTCAGCGAAGACGCTTGACCAATTTTGACAGATGGAGAGCGATGGCATGGCTGCAGGATGATGTAGGGCTGCGAGAAGTTGCTAGGAGATTAGGAGTTGCCCACTCTGTCATACAAACTCTGCGTGATCGTTATAATGCAACCGGCAGTGTCGCAGAATAACGCAGGTCAGGACGTCCAAGGTCTACCACAAGACGGCAAGACATGCTGAGCCATGGCTAAAATGGTAAATGTTACAAACATACCCATTGCCCGTTCCTTCCGAAAAGTGGGTGACATGTGTTCACTATAGTCACGACTTGCACGTGAAAAGCAAATTTCAGCAATGTTATCAACAGGCTTTGCCATAGGAAGCATTTTCAAACATGCATTATTTCCCTTTCCACCACGTACATTTGATTGACCTTGGAGGTACACAGACGTAACACAGATTTGATTTATTGTCAGATTAACAAACATTGTTTAAGCATACAACAAAATGCAGCAAAACTTTTTTGACTGAGTGTTCAGGTTTAAAAAAAAAAACAGCATAGTTAAAATGACCTAAAAATTGAAAGGGGCCTTTAACTTTTTTTGGGCAGTATATATATATATATATATATATATATATATATATATATATATATATATATATATATATATAAATATATATATATATATATATATATATATATATATATATATATATATATATATATATATATACTTACTTACTTACTTAGTCGTTCCCCTTCTACCGTGAGGTGTAGAGGTTTGGAAGAGAGAGCGCCAGACTATTCTATCGGCTGTCTTCCTCCTGGCCTGGTTCCATTCTAGTCCTCGGTCCTTCAAAGATTGTCTAATGTTGTCCTCCCAGCGGACTCTGGGTCGTCCTCGGGGTCTGGATCCTTGGCTCTTTGTTTCCCATGCTTGTCGTGGTAGCCGATCTTCTCCCATTCTGCAGACATGGCCAAACCATCTTAGTTGGGACTGTTCTACTTGGGTCTGTAGGGGGTGGCATTTTAGGCCTTGACGTATCGTCTGGTTGCGTACCATGTCTCTTCTTGTTACTTCAACCACGTTCCTCAGATATCTCATTTCTGAGGTTTGGATCTGGCTTTTATGGGTTGTAGTCATTGCCCATGACTCGCATCCATATGTCAAGACTGGGACATAGGTGGAGCGGTATACAGCCATCCTAGTTTTCTTACCAACCTCTCTCTTGCTGAGGAATCCTCGATTTATGGCCTGAAAAAGTCTCCCAGCTGCTGCTTTTCGAGTGGCCAACTCTTCTTTGATGCCTCCCTTTCGGTCTATAATAGCTCCGAGGTATTTAAAGTGGTCGACCTGCTCCAGGACCTGTTCTCCCAGCTTAATCTGATGTCTTCTTTCTTCTCGTGATATCACCATGGATTTTGTTTTAGAGCTGCTTATGACCATCCCTCTCTTCTCCAGCTCTTCCTTCCATACTTGCAGGTTGGATTGGAGATGTGCCTCTGATTTAGCAATCAGGGCAACATCATCAGCAAATGCCAGCTCTGAAATATAGACCTGTCTCATGGATTCTAGAGTAGATTTTACCAGGGACACTGAGAAGGGATATGCCTCTATGGTTTCCACACTGTCGATTGTCACCCTTTTTGAAAATTGGTGTTATGATGGCGATCTCCCAATCCTTTGGTATGGTCTTGTTGCACCATGCTGCCTGTAGGACCCTTACGAGTAACAGGTCGCCTGATGCTCCCATGTACTTAACCATTTCTGGTGTTATACCATCATGCCCTGCTGCTTTGCCCATCTTGATTTTCTCCAGTGCTGCCTGCAGTTCTTCCATCTTTATGTCATCTTCATCACCATTGGTTTCCTCTTCTGTGCTAGTGGTTATCATTTCTGATGTTTGACCTTGCTCACCATCAAGGAGTTCTGAGAAATATTCTTTCCATCTTTCCATTACTTCCTTCGGGGCAGTAAGCAATTTGCCTTGCTTGTCCTTTATAAATTTGAGAGGGCATTGTTTTTCCTTCCTCATGTTCTTTAGGGTCTTATAGAACAATTTCTGGTTTTCTTGTGCATCTTTTTCTAGCTTTTCTCCAAATTCTTCCCAGGACTTCTGTTTTGCTGCTAGCACTTTGTTCTTTACTTCTGTTCTGAGTGTCACATATTCTCTATATTTTTCAATTTGTCCTGTTGTGTTTTTAGCTCCTAAGTATTGTTTCCATGCCATTTTCTTCTCTCTTATTTTCTCTTTGACTTCCTCTGTCCACCAAGGTGTCCTCTTTCTCTGGTTCCCAAGTCGGACTTCACCACATGCTTCTGCAGCAGCTGTCTTTATGATATCCTTGAATTTAATCCAGAGGGTTTCCAAGTCATCAGGTCGTTCTTCTGTGTTGCTCACTGCTGTAGCAATAAGCCCCTGATATCTGGTCTTAATTTCTGGCTCTCTCAGCTTGTAGGTCCTAATGCTCATTTCTCCTGCTCGTTTACTTGGTTTCTTGCGTGATGTTGAGCAGTTCCTAGGCTGAGCAACTCTTTCAGTTGTTCGTTTGATTGTTAGCAGGTAGTGATCACTTCCAATCTCTGGCCCCCTCCAGACTCTTGCATCTCGGACATATTTGAATGAGCTTCTCCGAACAATGGCATAGTCAATCACTGACTTCTCATTCTTTGTTGGTTCACATCTAGTGTATGCATGTATGCGCTTATGGGGGAACTTTGTGTTTGTAATGATCAGATTCTGCTCACTGCAGAATCTAAGGAGTCGCTTTCCATTGTCATTGAGAGTGTCTTTTCCATATCTTCCGATAACTCCACCCCATCTAGCATGGTCATTTCCAACTCTGGCATTATATATATATATATATGGGAAGATGATTAGAAATCACCAATATTCTTCTGAGTATTAAAATGGGGAAAATGTGTCTGGACAGCGGGAATTGCAATGATTTGCCCGAATTACAAGTAACAAGGTACATATATCTCTTATTTACTTAGTCGTTCCTCTTCTACCGTGAGGTGTAGAGGTTTGTAAGAGAGAGCACCATACTATTCTATCGGCTGTCTTTCTCCTGGCTTGGTTCCATTTTAGTCCTCTGTCGTGGAATATTCTAATCCACATATATAAATTATTAGGTAAATATGAAGCCTAACAAATAAAATTAATAAAGAAAAGAGCAATGGTAAAATAACAGTGCTGTCACAAAGAAGGTACTCGAAATCCCCCTTGTTTTCTGCTTCGTCTGCAAATTGTAACGCTTTCACGTTGATAGTAAAAGCTTACTGTATTATTACCCACTTTCTTCAATGAAACGTGTGCTGTATTTCTTGGAAAAACATTGAGAGGCACCCTGCGTAATGACCTAAATTAATCCTAACATTAATTATATTACGTTACCAAAACGAACGAACAGATGGACTCAAATAGAAAGAGAGAGAGGGGCGAATGAAATCAGGAACGCATGCAAAATTAAACACGCGTCGCGCGATACACAATTACTACTATCACGCGTGTTAGGCTACATGCACTAACTTTTTCGGACGGACAGTGATAAATTCACTACCCTTCCCAGAGTTAGGTTTTAAAATCACAAAAAACGCTTATTAGGAAAGATAACATTATATGGGTTTACGTTTGAAAACATTACAGTACCCAGACAGCACATCTTCGAAACAGGAGGTAGAAGGAATTGCATATTTTGAACGCAGCCACGTAGCTCTTTTAAATTTGGATATTTGGGTTCCTTAGGGCTTGCTGACAAAGAATATGTAAAACGTTACGCAAATAGTCCAGGAATTAATAAATTATAACCAAAATAAAATAGTGGGGATGCCTGACAACATGGAATCATTTCTGCTCATAAAATTTTTTTATAACGTGTTTGAAAAAACCTTACGTTACAGAAATAGCCTACCATGTAAACTCCAAATTGATTGGAGCGCAACAAATGAAAGACTAACCACGATTGGTCGGGCTATAAATACTATCTTGGTTGTTAGGGAGACGTAGGAAGGTAACATTTTTTCAAACACTTGTCGAAACGTGGCTCGATTGGCCAGACTCGCTGATATAATCACTTAGGAGCGTTAGTTCGAAACCACTTGTTTAAATAAGCTTGATAAAGCAACAGTGCGTTGAAGCCAGCTCATATTTTGCTAAATAAAAGCCTGGAACATAAGCAGATGGGAATTTGTGCCAGTAAATGTGCCAGAATTCATTGCTAATCAACGTATCTGTGTTTATTCTATGAATTGTGGTAAGCTTGAACCATTCAGTATCTTTTAATGAAAATTGAATGTGAATTGTTAATTTATGCCTGTATATATATGTGTAGTTCAGTGGCAAACAGGAGATAAAGCCTATAATGCTCCAGCCTGAACAGAGGGTGTCGGAGGAAAGTAAAAACGGCATGGAATGGCCAAATAGTACACTGACACCTGGATGATTGACTAGAAAGAAATAATGCTGGAAGTGCAGAGGCGTGGTAACCATTAAGGAGGTAAATACTGGTATAAAGTATTTCAGATGAAGCTGACAGTTGGCCTAACGCTCTGAACTCAATGTTTGTGATGTATTGTGATCAGTGTAAAAAGAGAGTATAAGTTAGTTATGAAGTAGAAGGTACATCCTTCTTGATTTCAGGGACCGGGGTCTTGATGGTATTGAGCAGCACCTGGTCAGAGCTTTGCTGAATCCAGAGTCGGACAGCATACTCCTTGGTCTTTTTAGCTATCAGTGAGGTGTCTCCAGAGCCCAGGGGAGAATTCGAGCAGAGGAGTCCTTTCCTGCCGCCATCACGCAAGATAAGCTGATTTGGCCAGCTGAGCTCAACATTATGTCCCCTCATCTTGAAATGACTTTGTAAAAATAACATTCAGAGGGGAATTTAATTGTCTTAATATCAGGAACTGAGAACATCTCCAATACTAGTCCCAAAAGACAAACTATTGAAGTCATGATGACAAATACCAACAGAGCTTGAACAAAACAAAACCAGTATTACCTCATATTACTACTACACAACTGACACACATAGGATATTTTTAATAACATATGTCACTACAATATTCATATTGATAAAGTCTGTACATATACTTGTAATTAAAATTGATTGTGATTCCTGGTTCCTTTGTATTTGAATCAGGACACATATACCTTTATGACAACAATGAATACATATTGTTATTTGAAAAGTTATCAGTGACTCCTTAAGATATTCTCATAGAGTGTTATATGTATGTGAGTGTCACAGTGTTGTCAAGAGTAGTGGATTAAATTAAATTGTTTATCTGTCTGTTGTTGTGACTTACACTTCATCATACACATACCCTAGACACATAACGTAGTCATCACACTATTCCAGAATAATTCTGACTGAGATATATAGATATGTGGTAGCAAGTAAGGTTATCTATAATACACTACTCTTAATAGATATAGATACCTTCACAGCTGATCTCAGTCAGTACACTAAGTCCCCTATAAATATTTATAACATCCCACTTCACCACATCCTCGAACCTTCAAAGATTGTCTAATGTTGTTCTCCCACCGGACTTTGGGTCGTCCTGGAGGTATGGATCCCTGGCTCTTAGTTTCCCATGCTTGCCGTGGTAGCTGACCTTCTCCCATTCTGCAGACATGGCCACACCATCTCAGTTGGGATTGTTCTACTTGGGTCTGCAGGGGTTGGGTTTTTAGGCCTTGACGTGTCTCACAAAATGATATTATACACTTTAGGTACATGTGATGTGATCATCACTCATCAATGAGAATTCGGATTCTAAGGTCGCTGCAGCTTTTGCATTTCTGAGCGAATTAGCATAAAATAAACTCCAGTGCTTGCTGTAGTGGTTTACGAATATACTATTTTCATATGTTGAGGTTGCCAGCCTCATATATAACCACTTTAGCAAGGAAAACATGTCAAATTCACATTTTAAAAATACATTTTTCAATTACCCCAAAGTAACTTTTGGGAACACAATCTCCTGGTACAGTTAGAATGGACACTAGTAACTTGATGCATTCGAATCACTTGGTCTGGGAAATGTTAGTATTCCTCTTATGACTGGTGATGTGATTCCTTATGTCTCCAGTCTTTGTATTTAAATATGCGGGTTTACTTTTAAGTTTCAAAGTTGTCCAAATACTTTCGATCTGTCACTTTAAATTTTGGAATCCTTCGTCCGATCCTTCTCTTCTGGCTCTGGTGGATTGCTAGCTTGACGTGGCGATGCAGTCTGATCTGTGACTATGATTTCGCTATATTATATTTGCATTTCTCAGTTCAAATCCCAGATTGTACGTTTAGACTAACTTCCAATGAAAGTTAAAGTCTATTCCGTCTCTCGAATCAAACCAATCGAAAGCTCTTTAACACTATCTGCGTTGGGGTATATAAATCATAATACCCCGCGTGTTTTAAAGTATTACATTTTAAAATTCCAACGCTGACCTCTTTCTTATTTCCTGTCTAGATGCTTTCTCATCATATTGGCTCCCCAGACTGATTATCGGTAATATTGATACCAAGACGGGCCAGCGGAAGCGATTATCGAATTATCACCTGTGTTCGCGTGGATCCCTTAGACGGGTCTCTCGGACAGTGTGCATTGCTTAGACGCATCTCTCGGACAGACAATATGGCCTCCTTACATCGATCGTGCGTGACCATATTGTACAAACACAGATCGCCTCTATCGAAGGTGGCTAGGCGACTAAGGTGATAGACGTATTATCCGCTGATCGGTCTAACTAGCCGTATATTGTTACGAATCACCTGGCGGAACGTAAACAAGTCTGGGATTGGTCACAGCAAAATGATGAATGAATGTGCATAAAATATGCCAAAATAAAAAGCGGATGACGGAGTGAGAGAGGGGGTAAAAAGTACATGTACAAACGTTTTGTCACACTCAGGACTGCCTCCACATTTGAATTAATAATTATCATTGTTGCTAGACCTTTCTTCTTTTAATTCCACATATTTTGCATGTAATGAAAGCTCCTCTAGCCTTTTCTATTCGCATTTTAATGTCACTGTCCGTTCCTCTAACTTTGTCTGTATCTCTGCCAAGGTATATGCATGAGCTCATATCTTGTACCAGAAGCCACTTTTGTTATTTTTAGAGAGTACGTCAAAATTAAATGGAATTATTATTCAATAAATCCCACGACAGGCACGTCAACATGTTAAAATATTTTATGCAATGACAAATGTCAAGTTTATGACAATGAGTTATGTCTGAATGGAGAACCGAGGTTAGAATGACATATTCCTTCATTGCCGCCATAAATATCCGACTAATGGCATTAAGTATGCACAGCTTGAAAATAAATTCACTGAATATCAAGTAGTATTTCGAACTATGCTACTTTTTTTACGGAGCAGATATGTATGAACTCCCTTCTGATATATTCTTCACAATTCATTCTTGTGCAAGCCTCGTCAAGATGGAAGCTGACAGATTTCCAATTAACGGTTGTGTGGAATATTGTTTGCGGGGTCCGGTGTTAATGCAGAAATACGACATTTCTGTTTCGTAAATCACATCTCTGCACGTGTAGACAGCTTTCAATCTGATGAAAATACTTGACGGTAAAGATTGTCTGGAGATACTTGACAGTTAAGATTGTCTGGTGTTACTTGACGGTTAAGATGGTCTTGTGTTACTTGACAGTAAAGATTGTTTTGTGTTACTTGACAGTAAAGATTGTTTTGTGTTACTCACATCTCTGCACGTGTAGCCAGCTTTCAATCTGATGAAAACACTTGATGGTAAAGATTGTCTGGTGTTATTTGACAGTTAAGATTGCCTGGTGTTACTTGACGGTTAAGATTGTCTTGTGTTACTTGACAGTAAAGATTGTTTTATGTTACTAGACAGTAAAGATTGTTTTATGTTACTTGACGGTAAAGATTGTCTAGTGTTACTTGACGGTAAAGATTGTCTGGTGTTACTTGACGGTAAAGATTGTCTTGTGTTTCTTGGCGGCAAAAATATCATTACGATATATATATATATATATATATATATATATATATATATATATATATATATATATATATATATATATATATATATATATATATATATATATATATATATATATATATATATTTAAAATAGCAGATCTGAGACTATCAAGAACTACTTTATCAGATTGACTTCACATACAATTTGGAACGGAAAATTGGTGTTGTTCTTATACGAACAATGCCCTCGTAATATGAAAAAAGCTAATAATTAACTCACATTATTACCTGAAAATAAGGCATTTAATAACTAGCACGCTAATTCAGCTATTGTGTCAGTAATGGAGTGGGGATGTAGGGGAGGCTGATGTAAACCTGATAATGGAAGTTTAAAAAAATGATATAGCAGACAGCTGTACAAATGAACAACACAGTAGAATGTCAGGAAGTTTCGGGATAACTCTTCGTCACCAAGTGCCACAAACAGATAAAAAGACGAGACATTTATAAATCTAAGAGGAACTGACAGTGGACACATGAGAAATGTGAACAAATAGTTAAATAAACAATACAAATACTCAAGAAAGAAACATAAACACAAAGAAACTAACAACATTAACACAGCAAGTAATTTTAAATTAAAGAAAAAAAACAAGAAAAGCCAGAGATAAACTTTGTCTTGAGCGATGAACCAAAATGAACTGAGATATCTCCACATTTGGTATTTAAAAGAGAATTTTTTGACAAAAGTGACGGAAACGATCAAAATTTCAAAAATGTAAATCTAGTCTCATTAATTACTATTTATCAATGATAAGGTGATGGTGTGTCTGAATTGACAGTTTAAGGATCATCATTATCATCATCAGCACCAGCGAGACAGAACGATGGGTAGATGATGAAATATTTATTTCAAAAAAATCTTTGCATACAGCTTTAAAAAAAAATGAAAGTACACTTGACCTTGTAATGTGATGTCAAGCCAAATAGACACTGAACTGGTGTAAGTCAAGATGTTATTAAAGATTTTGTGTACAGAACGCTTCATATTGTCAAGCCAGTTTTAGTATGAATGTGTCCTTATTACTGCTACCTTGTGGAATATTTAGACCGGAAACGGCTCCGGGGTCAACCCAGCCTAGTGAATTAGGTACCAGAGCAACTCTATGAGGGTTCACGCAGCTGGCTTGATGCTGATCTCATCCCAAAGAAAGTATGGGCCTAACACCATATTCCAAAACTGCCTCAATGGGCATGTTACCGGATTCTTTACATTTCTTTACTGCTACCTCTCGAACAACCTGCATATAGCTGTCCAATGGAGAAGAATTGATCCTCCAAGTCGAACACCACAACTCAACAACTGACTACTTGTGTGCTTTATTTATTGTAAAGTTTGACAGGCAATAGCAGGTGCTTGAATTCGAAGGGGTTGTCACTTGTCACTACTGGTATGAGCGGTAATCGCAGGCTATGCCCCATGGCACAATCTGTTAATCTGGTAGCCTGTATAACGTCAAGCTTGGGAGCCGCGCTGGTGTAATGGCTACAACGTTGTACTGGCGACCAGGTGTTCATGGTTCAAACCCGGCCGTCGGCGTTTGAAGAAATGTTTACGACCGGAAATTTGACTGAATAACCTGAACGGCTCCTGCACATAAATCCCGTGTGGATGGGAAGGAGCGAAGCTCCTGACCGGGTTGGAAGGAAAGTCCACTGACCCCCCAGCCTCGCAATGACATGTCATTGGGCCGAAAGAGCTGGAAAGCTCGAGTGCCGCTGGTTATAAAAAAAACAAAAAAAAAACGTCAAGCTTAAAGCTGCACACTTTCAGCAATGTACCATTACAGATCCGGTGCAATGTCTTTCCTAAGGTGCATGATTTGTGTGCCGATCTTGAGGGTCAGGTTCCCAAGAAAAAAGTGAAGCAAAACAGCGTGAACTAAACTACCAAGCAAGGGAGCCGCGCTGGTGTAATGGCTTCGGCGTTGTACTGGCGACCAGGTGTTCATGGTTCAAACCCGGGCGTCGGCGTTTGAAGAAATGTTTACGGCCGGAAATTTGACTGAATAGCCTGAACGGCTCCTGTGATAAACCCTCTGTGGATGGGAAGGAGCGAAGCTCCTGACCGGGTTTGAAGGAAAGTCCTCAGGTTCCCCAGCCTCGCAATGACATGTCATTGGGCCGAAGGGCTGAAAGCCCAAGTGCCGCTGGTTAAAAAAAAACAAAATAAAAAAAAAACTACCAAGCAACGAAATCAACGCGTACTAAACTACCAGCCAACACACCAACCAGCAACGCCATAGAAACACCAAACCGAATCAAACAAAACAACGAACATTAACCTAACAATCCAACAAACATGAACAATCCAACAAACACGAACAATACAACAAACACGAGCAATACAACAAACATGAACAATACAACAAACATGAACAATCCAACAAACGTGAACATTGAAAGTCTCGTGTCATTTCCAGAGGGGTCTCACAGAAGACAAAGAACGAATATGAAGACTTGTCCACCTAGCATGTCGTAAAGTGCGATTAATACAAAGTAATGCATGGGCTGGCAACCTCATCAAACTCCGTTGCAAGAATTTGTACTGTGGCTTCCTCTAGGGGTCCTGTGCAATGGTGGCCCAATTTGTCACATTGAGAACTAAAAAATGTGAAGTGATAATGAGGAAACAACCAAACAAACAAGCTCAGACTAAACTTACAACCAATATACCTGGCAAGATAAGCTCAGACTAAACTTACAACCAATATACCTGGCAAGATAAGCTCAGACTAAACTTACAACCAATATACCTGGCAAGATAAGCAGCAAAACTGAATTTTTTTTTTAATCGAATAAATGAAATGAATGAAAAAGGAATGATAGCGAAATAAGACCCTCATCAGAGTGGGTGAGTCGGATACTGATGCGTCTATGAGTGTCGTTGTTTTGGGTGTGATCATCTAGTGAGCCAAGATTTCTGAATGCTGATTTGAAATGTTAGATGCCTTTGTCCATGGACCTACTTTGGGCAGTCCAGTGATGTAGCACCTCGAATCTATTGCAGCAGCAAGCAGAGCAAGTACCATAGTTTATTGTGTAAGTTTACGATGAAAATTGGTGGGTACATGGCGATGAAAAGGTATTCTTTGGGGACAAAATATACTGTTATGGTTTAAAAGCACAGTTGTCTTAGGAAATTCCATCAGCGTTTTGACCACATTGTCATCAGTCATGAACATCCTCAGCCTGTTTTCCAAGTTTACAGCTATATTTAGTCATTGTGTAGCTGTTATGCACGGGGAAGCATGACGTGCTTGTATACCTTAGTATGTGGTATCGTTTGGTTTTATCACCATGTAACCGCGCCATCTTGTCATCCCATTGTCTCCGTGGTTCACTGCCTTTTTATCACAACATCTTCAAGAAGAAGAAATATTACTAGGCCACAATAAAGCCTAAAAATTAGTTGTGGTGTATATTTGTGTTTTCGCTCTAGAAATAGTTGTGGGTTATATCTGTTTTCGCTCCTTAATTTGCATACCATCGAGTGTTATTTAAGTGGCCCAATCAATACGCGCCGCGGACTAAGTTGAGCGATAAGCCCTAGGGCCTATATAAAGAGAGTGCAAGCCTGCAAAAGACCCTATTCTTTCAAATGCTGCCTAGACGAGAGAGAAACGAAGTTAGGCACGTCTTGTGTGGGTAGAAGAAGAACAAAGACATGACACGATTAGCAACTGAGCACTGGCTGGGTGTTTTGTTTGTTGGTTTATTTGTTTTATGTTTGCTGTGTATGCTTAGTGCCACTGACTGGGTTGTATAAATAAATACAGCCCCTGCCTTAGAATCAAGAGTTTTATTGTTGTTAGGGTCGGTTGCGAGTGTGCAAGAAAGTGATCACATATCACAACAGCATCATCATCATCTCGCCCACACTATCACAATTGTCGTCGTCGGCAGGACAGGGCAGACAGTGACACTGAGCAAATAGCAAACGAACAATAATTGTAAACACACAGCAGTGCATTCTTGCAACAAGATGGCTAATGCGCCTGAGAAGGTAGTATACGTGAAGGTGCCAGAGGTTAGGTGATTTGGTGGAAAGGCAAGTCCCACTTGGCATGAGTTTTTGAACGACGTAGAGCCGTGTGGAAGGTAGCGCTTTTTTCTGCAGAAGATAAAGTAGACGTTATCTGGAATAATGTCACACCCATGGTCTCTAGGAAATTACGGATACGTGGTGGAGCCAAGGCCATCCCTGAGAAGTTACTGGAAATAGTGGAAGAAGCGTACAGTGTGCGACAGCTAGTCAATGAGATGACTAGGAATTTCCAGGCCGTGAGTCAGGGGCCTAGAGAATATGCTGTTTTATGTGAAGGCAAAAAGCCTGATACACTGTTGCAGATAGCAAGTGCAGAAGCTCACAATGAAGAGGAGGCACTCAAAGCAGAAGTATCTCTCCTAAAATCCCAGCTAGCACAGCTATCAGAGACCAGTTCGCCAGCACAAGAGGAGGTGCAGAGAAAGAAAGCACCATGCCAACCGCGGAAACAGCCAGAGCACGACGAGGGGGTGTGTGAGCAAGAACCGCAACTAGACCTTCGTGTATGTGAGAATCAGGTTGTTGTCAAGGAAAGCTGTGAGCGCTGACAGTACCAACAAACGCAGATGCACCAACAAGGCGACACGGGGTTTGCAAGTGGTATAGTGTCCACAGGGGATGGGGGTTTATTACGCCAGGTGATGGAGGTATTGATGTATTCGTACATCAGACCAAGATCTTCAGAAAGGGATTCAGGAGTCTGGCAAGGAATGAACGAGTAGCATTTGACAGCAAACCATCTGTCCAGGGCATGGAAGCAGTCTTTGTATGCGGCATTGACGGTCAGGAATGTAAGGGCAGCAGGAGGCGATCCATGGCACAGAGGAAGCCTAGAATGATAAGATGCTACAATTGTGGAGACCTTTCAGATCACATGGCAGCCAAGTGCCCTCAAGGCCCGCTTCCGAAGAGATGTTTTCAATGCAAGTCCACTGAACATTTGATATCCGCATGTCCCTCAAGGAGCTCTTTCCCAAAGCATACTGCCACAACTAGGTTGCCTTTAGGGTGCAAGCCAAGAGATGGCCGTGACAACTGTCACCCTAAGGGCGCCGAGAAAATTGGTCGTCGTCTAGGGGAGGAAACCCGTCCTAAGCAGATAGGAGGGAGTGCACATCAAGGTTCAGAAGCGGAAACTCATCTAAAGCAGATTGTGCGGAACGTAAGCCACCGTCCACACAAAACGAGTGTAAAACACGTCAGGAGCGATCCCACTACAAAGTCGACAGCTGCATGCACTGACAAGAAGAAGTCACAAGCAAGTAACGACGCTGCACAAGTAAATGAATCTTCCAGACCACAGCAACTGCCAGCCCAGCAACGTCCGACTAGCCCTAGGGCCTATATAAAGAGAATGTAAGCCTGCGAAAGACCCTATTCTTCCAAGAGCCGCCCAGACGAGAAAGAAACGAAGTTAGGCACGCCCTGTGTGGGTAGAAGAAGATCATGACACGTGAGTTAATTTAGATTAGCTTTAGTGATCTAGTTTTATTATTAGTATTCAGCGTGTCTGTTCTAATGTTTAATGAAATAGACAAAACGATGTGTTTCCTAAGGAGATTTCTTCCAGGACATTAGATTTAGTTCTGAAATGATAGATGAGTGAAAATATGTGTGGATAGATTTTAATAGTGTTAGGTCCAAATCACAGCTGTAAGACTTTAGTAGCAATTATTTCATTCATCAGACCGGGCAAGAAGGGCAAACTATTTCATACATGAAACCAGGCAGAGAAGCGATCTATTACTTTAATTTGGATAATATTAACTAGTTGGGAAGATGGCAACCGGGGGGCCACGTGTTGATGACTGTGAATAAAGAAGGCGCCAAGGAGTCTGCATTAACACTCTTAGTTATCACGTGTTATAACTATAATGTTACGCTATGTTATATTGTGTGAATTGACACGTGGGGGAAGGCAGGTTAGTGTAATTTTCTTCAGTAATGGAAGAGATAATTTAGGTTAAAGTGTATTTCACGATTATTGATTTTTCCACTGTATAGTGGGTTACTTTGAGTGAGGTGAGAATAGTCATTTAGATTTCTGGTGAGCGCAATGCCACTCCTTTGTGAGTAAGGCACTTGGAGACACAGGTGTTTCTCTGTGTTTGCTCCTTGCGGAGCATGGAAACACCAATGCAGCTAGTGTCCATCACAAGCCCACAAGAAGCATTTTTATGCTATTGCAGTGGTTGTTTCTGTAACAATGTGTTTCATGTGATGAGTTCCCAATCTCATCAGGGGTCATATACGACACGCTTGCTGCCAGGCGCACCAGTCGTCACTTACGACATGTTCAGAGTGCAGGAACGAATATTGATGCGGATCGGTTGAGAGGTAGTAGCTTATTCTCATTAATGAGAGTTTTCGGTGTACATATAGTTGAATATTATTCCATGTCCATTTTATTATTATTTAATTATGGTTATGTGTAGAATGGTTTGTGACAGCACGTGGGCTCACTTGGAGATATATATCTCTCTTCTCCGCTCTTGAGGGAGCATGGGGCCACGAGTGTGGTTTGTCTCCGCATGAAGCATTCAGATGCTCTTGCAGTAGTGGTTTCGGTAGCAACCGATGTTACACGGTGAGATTTCCAGCCTCATGCACAACACCATACTAGTATCGCTAGACGACACGCATGTGTGTGTGCGTGTGTGTGCATGATAGCTGAATGTTTCACGCAGTGTGGAAGAAGGACAGTTTGACAGGTGAGAGCATGGTGTTTCTGATTATTTAACTATTATGATTTTAACTAGCAAGTGATTTGTTTGCGTTTCAGGATTAGCAACTGAGCACTGGCTGGGTGTTTTGTTTGTTGGTTTATTTGTTTAATGTTTGTTTCAGTGTGCTCTTTGTCACTGAATGGGTTGTATAAATAAATACAGCCCCTGCCTTAGAATCAAGAGTTTTATAGTTGATCGAATCGATTGCGAGTGTGCAAGAAAGTGACCACATATCACAACAGCATCATCATCATCTCGCCCACCCTATCACAACCATATTTGGACATAGTAAACATAACATGGCCATATTCTCTAATGAGACAAACACATAAGTATATGGATGACCTGGTCACACTTCAGAATGTTACCATCATATCTGCAATAAAGTATACTGACATTAGCGACAGGTAGATTGGAACCCACTGCTTGTCAACTGCTAGTACATCTGAACTGTAGCTAATCTCCACCAATATTACCCTCACAGAGAGCACGGCTCTTGGATTTGGGGTATCCGTCTTCTTTGAATGTCTTGGACTGCATTCGACAGGTAAATTCTACAGCTGTTTTTCTTAAAAATAGATGGCGATCCATAAATACATGAGCACTGGAACAGGCAGACAGATAAATAAAGGACGAAGAAGATATAGAAATAAATTGAACGTAAGTCACCATATGATGGGAGGACAACATTCACTATTTAAAAATTCTATGTTCCATACGAGCCTAAAGGCAAAGAGAACGAGGGAGAGAGAGAGAGAGAGAGAGAGAGAGAGAGAGAGAGAGAGAGAGAGAGAGAGAGAGATAGAGATTATTATGACGAGGAAGACAGAGTTAAGATAGATAGTGTTTAGACTAGTACTATGCTACTAAAATCGATTCCCGATCATTGACCAAGGAAACGGGACGAAAAATCAACAGATGTGAAACGTGACGTCAGGGGCAGCAACTCCATGACATCTTCTAAGAACTGAAAAGATAAGAGACATTGTTAGAACAACAAAGGCGATGGTTGAACGTAACAACAATCAGACAAGAGTGCTATGGATATACTGTCTGAACAAAGAACTACGGCACACTCGTAACAAAATTGAAGAGGTCCACAGTCTAGGAAAATTGGATGGTCCCAGACAAAGATAGATCGAAGGCGAGGCAGACGTAGTATAGACATCTATGAAAGTATAAATGAAAGTGGTATTTTTTGTATGCATGTGTGTATGCACCTGTTTCACAGGGAGCACGTACAGACACGTACATATACAGGGATGTCTTTCAGTTCGCAGTGAGTATGGATGTCTAGCTTTTCTCGCGTCTTCTATAAGATACGGCCTTTATTATATCATATCATTACATGTTGATGTATTTTTTATATTAAAGATGCATTTATGCATATACGTCTGTTTTCTCAGAAATTTTCACCAAAGTTTAGATTATTCCGGAAGGTAAACAAAAAATAAAAATGACACACTAACTCTTCAGCGATTATTTCTGCTTTAAAAAAGAAGCAAAAGAGAAAACAAAACAAAAAAACCCACACACAATTTCCTAACTTCCGTGGTAAAATAATTTCTTCACTTTGTTTCTGCTACGCTTTGAAAAATACGGAGAAAGAAAGAAAGAGCGAGAGAGATGGAGAGAGAGAGAGAGAGAGAGAGAGAGAGAGAGAGAGAGAGAGAGAGAGAGAGAGAGAGAGAGAGAGAGAGAGAGAGAGAGCGACAGACACAGAGAACGAAAATGCGGATCGATACTGAAAAAAAACCACCTGTTAGTTATGTATTAAGTTGGTGCGATAGGTCGACGTTTTAACTGACGAAGTGGATAGAAGGTCCGACTAATACTCAAATTATTGTTTGTTTTGTTTTGTTTTTTAAGGACTATCTTCATTGCATACCGACAACGCCATTAGTGCTCCGATCTCATCCATTAGATCACACAAGGAAGATCTCAGCGCAGTGCACGAACTCCGTAGCACCGGCGAGAATCCTAATGTGTTTATATAATGTATAGGAATACCACATTCTATAAATATTTGTTGTAGCGGGTAGGTTTACATCAATGTAAGGCATAGCTTTTTTCTCCATTGCCACTTGTCTGTACTTGACCTTCGACATGAGCGTCACTTGTCTGTACTTGACCTTCGACATGAGCGTCACTTGTCTGTACTTGACCTTCGACATGAGCGTCACTTGTCTGTACTTGACCTTCGACATGAGCGTCACTTGTCTGACAAGCATTAGAGTGTACCAATAAGACAAGCATTAGAGTGTACCATCAAGACAAGCTAAAGAGTGTACCAATAAAACAATCGTTAGAGTGTACCATCAAGACAAGCTAAAGAGTCTACCAATAAGACAAGCGTTAGAGTGTACCATCAAGAGAAGCTAAAGAGTGTACCAATAAGACAATCATTAGAGTGTACCATCAAGACAAGCTAAAGAGTGTACCAATAAGACAAACATTAGAGTGTACCATCAAGACAAGCTAAAGAGTGTACCAATAAGACAAGCATTAGAGTGTACCATTAAGACAAGCTAAAGAGTGTACCAAGAAGACAATCATTAGAGTGTACCATCAAGCCAAGCTAAAGAGTGTACCAATAAGACAAGCGTTAGAGTGTATCATCAAGACACAAATTAGAGTGTACCACCAGGATAAGAATTAGAGTGTACCAGCAAGACAAGGATAGTAATGCATCAACAAGATAAGGATTAGAGTGTACCTACAAGACAAGGATTAGAGTGTACCATCACGATAAGGGCTATAGTGTAACATCGAGACAAGGACCAAAGTCTACCATAAAGATGTATCAGAGTGTACCATCAAGACAAAAGCCTTAGAGTGTACCATCAAGACAAGGATTAGAGTGTACCGTCAAGACAAGGATTAGAGTGTGCCATCAAAATAAGGCGTGAGTGTACCACCAATATAAAATGAAAAAAACTCAATACAGCCAGATATCTAACTCAGATAGACAGTATTTGAGGATCCTTGAAATCCTCCAATCATAGTGGCACCCTCCCGCATGTAAACTGGTTTCAGAATATGGAAAGTCCCTATCCACGAACAAGTGTTTATAATATTAATAATAATTATTATTTTTAATAGGATTATTAAAGTGATGATAATAATAGCAACAATGCTAGTGATCCTATTTAAAGAAATAATAAAAGGAAAAAGGAAGATATTAAAACAAAAAATGTAATACTTTATAATTAAAAAGAACGACACGCCATGAACTTAAAGAAACAATTCACATGAGATTTTCTAAAGACTATTATAAACCAACATTAATTACGATACCCCGAGTAAACAAGGATTAAAAATAAATAAATACTTGACAACTCTAAACAACACAATGACTATACCGAAAATAATCAAGAAATAATCAGACAACAAACCCTTCTGAAAAAAGCTGCCACCAAATACAACAATTGTCACTAACATTAGGGGAGGCAAATGAAGCTCTTCTGTTGGTAGTCTGCTCTCCTCTTATTTCATCTTTTTTTGTAGATAAAAAAATCACAGTGACTATTTAATTTCTGTCACAATACGGTTTTGTGCATGTACTTTTGCGACCTTCTCTCTCTCACTCATCGTCCTATTATTTGACATATTTTATGCACCTACATTTTTTGCCTAGCCGCTCCCAGACATATTTACGTTTCGCCATGTGAATCATAGCATGACAAAGCTAATTAGACATGTCAGCGGATAATACTTTATCACTTAAGTCGTCTAGCCACCTTTGATAGATGCGATCTATATTGGCACAAGGCTGTCGAGCACGATCGATTGAAAGACAGCCAGATTGGCTGTCTAATAAATCCGTCTAAGGAATGTACGCTAACACAGGTGATAAATGTAATCGCTTCCGCTGGACCATCTCGGTATCAAGATTACAGATAACCTGTCAGAGGAGACGATATGGGCGGAAAGTATTAGTCAGGAAATGAGTTCACCGATGTGTTTGTGATTTTGCATAAAAGTGCAGTCGGAAGTATTACGACATATTTGAAAGAGGTCACGCGTTTAAATTTTAAAATTGATATTTTAAAACACTCGGGGGATATTATGATTTAACACCCCGACCCACATAGTTCCAAAGAGATTACCATTGGTTTAATTTGAGAGCCGGAATAGACTTCGACCTTCATTGCAAGTTGGTCTAAAAGTACAATCTGGGATTTGAACTGAGAAATGGAAATATAATCTAGCGAAATCGGAGACAAAAATCAGACTGCATCGCAACGTCAAATTAGCAACTCCCAGAGAGACATCGGACTAAGAGTTCCAAAATTAAAAGTGACAGTTCAAAGTATTTCGGCGTCTTTATAACTTTAAAAGAGAACCCGCATTTTTAAATACAAAGACCGGATTCTTTAAGAAACAGAATCAAATCATAAGAGGAATAATACAATTTCCCAGACCAGTGTTCGAAGCATCTAGTTAAAGGGCTGTGCCCGTACATCTGTGCGAGGAGATTGTAGATCCCATTTGGGGTAAGTTGTGAATCTATATTTACAAATGTGAATTTGACATGTTTTTGTCTTGCCAAGTGGTTATATATGAGGCTGGCAACCTCAACATATGAAAATAGTATATTCATAAACCACTACAGCAAGCGCTGGTGATTGCTTCTTGCTAGTCGTATAGAAAACCGACAGCAGAGGTGACCCCAGACTCCGAATGGAGCAGTCAAAAGTAATGATTACATCACATATGTCTAACGTGTGTAGTTTCATTTTGTGAGATACATGCACCTTGTTAATTGTAATTCAGGCAAGCCATTGTCCTCGCGCTGTCTAGACACGATCACAGCAGAGATGAGGAATTACAAACTACATATCCTGGGAATAAGCGAGAGCAGATGGACAGAGATGGGGAGAATAAAAACAGCTACAGGGGAAACAGTACTTTATTCTGGTAGAGAGGATGGTCAGCACAACGAAGGTGTAGCCATTATCCTTAAGAAAGGAATGGAAAGGTCTCTACTGGAATGGAAACCCATTAACAACAGACTAAATGCGAAAGTTGGAACACACAATAATTATAACGAAAGAGTAATGGGGAAATGCAGCAGTGGAACAGTAAATGAGAATGGGGACAAATTAATAAGCTTCTGTGTCGTAGATTTTTTTATAGGAAATTAAGACTTGGGTTGGTCCCTTCTGAATAGATTAGAATAAGTGATAGTCACAGTGAGAGATGATAATAGAAATAGATTTCCACGAGTGAGATGGTAGAATGTGATAGAGGCTTCTCTGAGATCGAGAAATCTTCTCTCTCTCTCACCTATCTTCTACGACAGATTTAGAGGAGTCAGACAGTCTAAACACACACACACACACACACACACACACATATATATATATATATATATATATATATATATATATATATATATATATATATATAACGTATATATATTCTATCCACTCACGTGTACGCACATACAAGACGACAGTAGACGTACAGACGTGGGAAAACTATAACAGATGATTATATAGATATTCTAGAACGAGCTGACCAACACGCTGATTAAGTTTAAGGGCAGTTTTAATTATCATCTAAAATCCCATCACAACACATAAAATTACATCAAAGCATATACAAATAGTCATAAAAAATCAATTAATTTCTACAAGAAATGATAAACCCACAGTTATGATCTTCCCTCGATGTTTAGCCCACAGTCCAGTTAGGAGAACAATGATAGCCCAAAGAGTCACAGATACATATGATTTGGGTTTAATATTTTCCCCTTTTGAAGGTATGAACTGACTTTGATAGCAGTATGTATTCTAAGGAAAAATATAGTTGAGCAACAAAATCTTGCATAAGGAAAATTACAAAGTGAGTGAATCAAACGAAGAACATCCTTCAGTCTACTTTCACTCGGTTCTTTCGTCAGGGCCCTGACTCACAACCTTACCTACAATCGTGCTGCTGTTTGCCGTCTGGCGCAAACTTTAGGACACTTCTCTACAGTGAATCTGTATTCTTTGGATAAAGAGAATCCCAGCTCTGCAGATACAGGTTTCTTCCACTGATCCGGGGAGCATTCACTTCACCAGTTTATTTTAAGATTACTGTTAAGGTCACTTGAATCAGTTTGGGTAAGAAAGTTAAACGGGCACCCAGTGTCAGAAACACGAGGTTTCCCTTAATTAGGAAGATGACCGGTGGACAACGTCTCTCAACAGATAGTCTTGGTTCACCACACACTTGGTCAAAAATGTCGGACAAGTTAATGTTTTTGTTCTGTAATTATTGTCGCCACAAGGCAGCATGTACATTAGAGTTTGTGAAGAAATATGATCTGGCTCAAAGGCCCAGTATAAGCATTTATTCTTTTAAAAAAACCCGTTAGTGGGATTGGTATTCTGTCTATCTCTGAAGGCACACGCCCTGTCAGACAGGTGTTACTTAAAAACCCACGTGGTTAAAGATATAAAATGTTTATGTTTCTCACAGGTATGTCTCTGTACTAAACGCCGGCAAAGTTGGGTTACCCCAGTATTCACTGAATAAAGAAAAAACCACATATGATATATTTTACATATTATGTACTCGATATAACTTACATTTGAACTGCAAGCGTAAAGCTTGACTTGACGTTTAAACTTTCCCGTGAAATAAGTTACATATAAAAATCAATCATTATGAATTAGGAATACATACGTATTCCGTCAACACTCATGAGGCATCTAGCATTATAAGTTAGTTTAGAAAAATTATTCTCGTCTGATTATTTAGCAGTTAAATTAACTTCTTATAGCTACATGATTTTTAAGCTAGAAATTATAATTTATTCTGTTTTTCCACTGTAACTCATCAGCTAGAGAATATAACAGACTTATAAATTATTCACTCTGCACAAAAGAACTCGGGAAATAAAATAAGCGATTTAACACTTAATCACTCACAAAATACTAGATATATTAAATATAATTACCTCCACACAGAACTACAGGTGATCGCACACTTTAGAATTATACACTGATATATTTATTTGAAGTCTAGAAGCTCGGCAAATTTCCGAACAAACTAAGAGCTTCGCTATACAGCTTATTCTATTCACGAGCCACCTGTCTACTGCGAATTTTGAGGACTGAATGAAAATCTAGTTTACAGCTCCTGGGTAGATATATGAAACAGAACAAAGGATGCGCTCTATTACAAAATCCGAAATCATCTCCCCTTTCCCGTCTTTAACACTGCACATACCCAGACACCAGACATAGCTGCCAGCCGCGTCTTAACACTTTCTCCCGACATGCGGCTTTCCTGAGCTATGTAAGTCTGGCGCTGTTCGCGCCTCATGCTGAAACTTTAACCGTGGGAGCGTGAGTGTCATGGAAAACCCGAGACGCATGTCTGCCATTCGGTCTCTCGAGAGCGAATTTCTCTCACCTCAGGCCAAAAACCGGCCGAAGAAACAGTGTGACAGGGGAAACTGTAGACATATGTCTGCTCTCTATGTCTGACCCAGCCCGTATATCCACAGTTATTTCGTCTAGTGCAGTGTCTGACACGTTAGGTAATCTACTGCGTTTCTAAATGAGAAAACGAAACCGGCAAAGTGAGAATGGGAAAGAAAATATTTCTCGCAAACGAACAAATGCGAAAAATACAGGAAAAGGATAGAGAGTGATAATAAAATAGAGGATACGGGTGGAAGAAAGAAAGAATATATAGAAAATTTATTGATCATAATCTCTATGCGACATTCTGCAGTATTAACAACCTGGTCATTGGAGGAACACTTTTTCAACACAAAGAAGTGCACAAGTTAACATGGGAATCACCAAACGGACGAGACAAAAACCAGACAGATCACATAATGATCAATGGCAGATTGAGACATGCACTACGAGACGTGAAAGTAAGAAGAGGCGCAGATGTGGGAAGTGATCATCACCTAGTAGTAGCAAAACTGAAGGTGAAACTCAGAGCTGCTGGACCAGTTGCAGTCAAACAGAAAAGATATAACATCACGAAACTTAAGGACCCCTGATAAAAGTTGATAAGGTTGGATTTTTATTCCCGTTAATGATATCCACCAAAAGATAGATATAAGTGGATGGAAGCAGACATCATCATCATCATCAGTTGATAAGATCTCTATGGTGTTGTTTGCTCCACTGTAGTGTATGGAATGTCAACTTGACCTACGCAGTGGTGTGTAGACATGGATTGAGTGTATAATGTGCGAATGATAATAAAGGTTCGTGGTGTTGACAAAAAATGTTCTTTTCTCACACTCATGTATGGCTGGAAGTCATCGACACCAACGACTGTGTACCTTTTCTAAAGTTTAATTGGACGTACACACTCGACAGCACAGATAGTGACAAATCACAGGTTGCCATAATACATCATAGTACAGTGGATAAATGGTCTTGCAATGTTACATGGGCACTCATGTAGAATAAGTGTATAATGGACTGTCAGTAGCCAAGCACTCAGTATCGCCCATACATATATCATCTGACTTCACTGACTGAGCACGTCAGCTTATAAATAATATTTCAGATGGCTTCTAAACCTAATCTCGTCTAGCGACGATTCTTCAACATAATGTTCAGCACATATTTTTCCATATAATAATATTGAACCGCTAGCAATGGGTTCTCATGTGTAGCAGTGATCTCTGGACTGATCAAGCGATAATACGGGCATCCCTTTTCTCTTCTTGAAAGTCACTACATGTTTTGGTTCCAAGATGGCTTCACTCGTGAGCTGTCACTCACGTTTGGATACAGATAATGAATCTGTCCTAAAGTTAGTCATTCATAAAACATTTCATTGCTCTGTAGATTTGATCATGAACAATTGACTGCAATCTACAGGATATAGTGCTGCTAGGAATCGAAGTCGTTTTCATCGAGTCAAATATATTCTCTTAGACATTCAAATCGTAACTATCGAAAATGGTGGCTTCGATCGAGAGTTCATAAGAGTATCTTTGATTACCTTGGTATAGGAAATATGAAACTGCCATTCCTTGGCAATACGAACAAACACTGGGGTAAAGCATACACGATAGGTTTAGACGACTATCACCTTCCCCACAAATACTGAGATCACTTTTTCCCCGGCGACAGGCCGACATGGAAAACACACAGTCCCTATCAGGACGAAGCCAAATCACACCACACTCTAGCGACACATCCGCCGAATAGCCTTCGACCTCTCTAGAGACAACAGAACATATAGTTCGACTTAGATATGTAAAGATATACAGATATAAGACAGACTCGTCCTACTCAGACAAACAATACACATAAATTCAGGCCATAGATATTCTGAAGCAAGAACAATCTATTATTACCCAAACAACGAATAAATCGCAGTAAAATGGATTTATCCGCGGAGTTTGATCGAAAGAGCCGACACAACTTTCAAGGGAAGTAACTCAATAATGACTTTCCCTTAAGCACTAAAAAATTACCTATGTATAATATTGTAAGATATCAAAGACTGCACGTAACAGTCTTACCACACCTCCCGGGAAAAAAAAAAATGGAACATTTTTTTTTTTTGAAATACATCTAGGAGCAACGTACAATAGGCTCACAACGCATGAATAATGCGCAGATGAAAAATATCAGGAATACCTATAACGCCTAATATGAGGCTAAGTCGACTTATGGAGCGACTGGTGAGAATGTGTCTCATAAACTGAGAGAAATTATTTCTCTACAAGTATATTTTTCCAGGAAGGTGTCATCAAAGTATAATACAATTCTGGCAATTACACAATGCCTAAAAAATTCATATCATCATTTCGTATTAGATATCTTAAATTTATGATTTATGAAGAAAAAATCATCAAAGCACAGCGGTGAATAAACATCAATGAACCGCTATGTAGTGATACAATCATTATATTATTAAATTACAAATGTGTATCTATCATGATATAGAAAAGGAACTACTATAGAACTAGACATATCAAGAAGTCTAAGCCCTAATAGTTATGTGGAATCATGTGGGCATCTTGACAGAATGTCTGCCATCACATTATCTGATCCACGAATAGCTCGCACAGAGAAATGAAAAGGTTGAAGAGCAATTGCATATCGAGTAGACCTCGAGCTCTTCAAATTCTTACTCTGTGTAGCAGTAAGAGCTTTTTGGTCGGTTTCTACTATGAAATGTGCGCCTAGAAGGAATCTCTGTAGTTTGAGGATCGACCAAACCATAGCTAATAGCTCACGGTCTAAAACCGAATAATTCCTTTCTGCCGCATTAAGTTTTCTGGAAATATACATTACAGGATGCAGAGTTCCAGAGTACTCTTGCATTAGTGCCGCTCCAATCCCAGTGGATGAAGCGTCACTACGAAGAACGAATGTCTTATCTTTAGTGGGTAGCACTAAAATAGGTGGTGTTGAAAACAGTGTTTTAATCTTATCCAGAGAGCATTGGCATTCCTGAGACCAGTGGACCACATTAGGCGAACCTTTCTTTAGAAGTGTTGAGAGAGGTGCCATGATAGAGGATAGATTCTGAATGAATCTGCCATAAAATTGAATAAGACCTAACAGACTTCTCACCTGTTTTTTAGTCTTAGGGATTGAGATGTTAAGTATCTTACTAGTATTATGGTCCTCTGTCTTTAGGAAACCATGACCAACTCGGTGGCCTAGGAAAGAAATTTCGCTAAAACCAATATAGGCTTTAGAGGGTTTCGCTGTCAGGTTGTGCTCACGCAAAGTAGACAGCAATTCATCTAACCCTGAATAGTGATCTTCCCAAGTATCGCTGAAAAGACAGATGTCGTCTAGATATGCAATGACATCTGACCGATAAGATAGGATTCGGCGCATCATGCGTACGAACGTAGCTGGTGCGTTCATAAGACCGAAAGGCATAAAATTCCATTGGAACAAACCTCTAGGTGTTGAAAAAGCCGTGAGAGGTTTGGCGCGTTCAGATAAAGGAACTTGCCAATATCCTTTAGACAAATCAAGTTTAGTGAAAAAATGAGATTTGGAGAGTCGAGTAAGTAGCTCTTCCAGTAAAGGCATAGGTTCGGCATCGAACTTAGTTACTTGATTCAATTTTCGATAGTCAACGCAAAGACGTATGTTATTGTCTTTTTTACGCACAATAACCATCGGCGAAGAATATGCAGAGGTGGATGGTTCGATTATTTTCAAATCTATCATCTCATCCAACTCTTTCTCGACCTGTGCTTGAAAATGTATAGGTATAGGATAAGGTCTAACCCTAATAGGAGTATGGTCAGTTAGAACAATGTCATGTTGAATGACATTCGTTTGTCCAGGGATGTCAGTGAGTACATCCTGAAATGTTTGCAACATAGTTGAAACTTGTCGCTGTTCTCCTAGAGACAAATCAGGAGAGACAGTAACGTTCTTCCATGATTCACTGGAATGAAGTGGGATCATTGGAAGAGGAAGATTTACATCTGAAAAACTTGTTTCCTCATCCTGTATCACGGACAGTGATGAGTAATGACCATGTTGTACTGGAGAATTGTCCGTTGCTTGGAAAATGGGTTGCAAATAATCCGGACGTTCATGGAATTCAGTAAGCATATTGATGTGGAAGGTTTTATGCTTCCCATCAATATCGACAATATAGTCGACATCGGAAATTTTCGATATTATATCGTACGGACCTTTCCAAGAAATAAGTAATCTGTTTTCCCTACAAGGTAGTAATACAAATGCTTTGTCACCAGGACAAAGTTGTCGTAAGCATCTCTTCTTATTGGCAAATTGCCTTGCCTTCTGTTTCGCAAATTCAGAAGAAGAAGTTGCTAATTTGCATGCTTCGATAATTTTTTTGTCTCAACGCGATGACATATTCGTAGGATGACTTTGTGTCATCGTCAATATTGTCAGATGTTATGAGATCGTGAAGCAACGACATAGGGCCACGCGGACGCGCGCCAAAGACGAGTTCAAAGGGAGAAAATCCCGTATGTTCATTGGGTACCTCTCTGTAAGCGAAGAGGGCCGCAGGTAAAACTCTGTCCCAGTCTTGAGGATGATCCTCAGTTATCTTCCCCAGTAAGTTTTTAAGTGTTCTATTAAGGCGTTCGACCATACCATTAGACATTGGATGGTAGATACTACTTAAAGATCTATCTATCTGCAGAGTAGACATTACTTGAGACATGGTATCTGATATTAGTTGGGTGCCATGGTCTGACAATATCTCTCCGGGGGAACCCCAGACGAGAAAATATAAGCCAAAGAGCATCTGCAATATCAGCAGTAGTAATGCTCTTCAGAGGAATAGCCTCTGGCCAACGTGTGCACATATCAACACACGTCAAGATAAACTGATGTCCTCTGGCAGACTTGATCTTAAATGGACCAATAATGTCTATGGCCATTTTTTGAAACGGCCGAATAGGAATGTCCGCCGCCGAATGGGTGCAGCATGCCGTGGACCTTTGGATTTAACTTCCTGACATACTTTACAAGATCGACAATAAATCCGTATGTCCTTGTTTACCAATGGCCAAAAGAAAGCCGCAAGGACTCTTGACTTAGTACGGGAAAAACCCATGTGTCCAGCACACTGAGAGTCGTGAGCGTGCTGCAAACTTTTAACTCTCAAATTCTTGGGAACCAGGATTTGAGAATGACTTGACGTAATGGAGTCTTGAACCATACGTACAAGTACGCCATTCTTCTTTGTAATCCACGATTTACGCCTTGTGTCTTTATTCGGATCACCTTTAGTTGCAAGAATGAAGAATTTCTTCAGAGTGGGATCATCTTCTTGCTGTTTTATAAACGAGTCACGAGAAATTACCAAGGGATTATCTTGGTTATGCACTTCATTATCTTCAATAGATGAAGTTTGAGGCATATTAAGAACCTGAGCTCTAGTGACTACAGCGTTAGCAATCTGCATGTTTTGCCTTTCCCACGTGGAAATTTGTTGCGGAGTGCATTCCTTGACTCCATGAATGCGACCGATGATGAGGTCAGCGATCGGATTCGGAAGAAGACATGCGTGTACATCTCCTGTAAAGAAAGGAGTAGCAATCCTAATGATAGCAGTAGAGTATTTCTCTAATGTGCCGCCAAATGTTACACATTTGACTACTTGTCCAGTGGCACGGGAAGGATCTACGAGTGACTGCCTAACACCAATTGTGGTGCATCCAGAATCAAATAGCACAGAGACTGGATTGTTATTCACTAAACCCTTATGTAAGACAAGAGAACCTCTTCCATCATGCGCGACTGATGCTGGAAGAGCAGGAAGAGGATGGCCACAGCTTAAAGTAGACACTGTGGTTGGCTCAAATAACGTTTTGCATTGGGGGCACTGAGATGCTCTCCCAAAATCAAAAGCGGCACATGCCATATTACTAGCATCATTATTATCTTTACTCTGTTTATAGGCTTCATGGGACTCTTGTTGTGCAGAGTTTGCCTGAAAATGTGGTTTATGTCTTTTGTTTTGAGATCTACCTCGGTTATTATCACCTCTGTAGTTATTGTTACCTCTATTGTAACCCCTATTTGGGTTTGAGTCATAGTTCCCTTGGTTACCATTATCATATTCATTATAATGAGTATCTCTGTAATTATGATCTTGTTGACTCCAAGACGGATAACCCTGATAGTTTCTATAATTACTTCCTCTACGGAAATTCCTATAATTATGACCACCCCTGTGTCGAGAGCTATCAGGTCGTCTCCAGTTCTTTGAAGAAGAACCCTGAAATGATTGGTTACCTTGGTTTTGATAACTATTATGGTTACCTTTTTTATCAAATCTGTTTTGAGGTCCCTGAAATCTGTGTGAATAATTGGGATTGTATGGTGTTGCTGAAGCAACTGGCATACTCTCCTTAATCTTAGTGTTGCCAAAAGTCACGTCGAGGTGTGCAGTGACATATTGGGAACAATATTCTTCCATTTCTTTTAGAGATTTAGGTTTACGCTCATGTATAAATTCAAGGAAAGGTTTGTTCACACATGACATAATCTTATCTCTGAGCAACAAATCCATAAGTCCTTCATACGTTTTTTTTCTGTTTTGGAAAGCTCAATCCAACGATCAACTGTGAGACGTGCCTTTGCAGTGAATTCTGAGAATTCTACACCCGTCTCAGGTACCATCGTTTTAAATAAAAGGCGATAGCCTTCCTCACTTAGCTGATATTTTTTTATCAAAGCCGCCCTAATGACATCATAATTATCCTTATCTGCTTCTCCTACAAGGCATAATCTAGTCAAAGATTCACCTTTCAAGTTTTCTGATAATTGATTAGCGTATTGTGATTTATCCACATTATGTGTACGACAAGAACGTTCAAATCTATCCAGCCAGAATGTAATATCGTCACTGGACTGATTGAACGGTGGAACCTTAACCTTGTAAGTAGAAGGTTTATCATTACCACTAGATGCCTGATTAACATTACTCATACATGTCAATCTCAATTTCTCTAACTCAAATTCATGTTCTCTTATTGCTTTTTTTTTCTTCAGCCTCTCTGTCTAATCTTTTTTGTTCAGCTTCCCTGTCTAATCTTTTTTGTTCAGCTTCCCTGTCTAATCTTTTTTGTTCAGCTTCACTGTCTAATCTTTTTTGTTCAGCCGCAGCTTCTCTTTCCAATTTTTTTGTTCAGCTTCAAATCTCCTTTCTTCTACCTGCATCTGCAATTTCTTTTGTTCAGCAGCAGCCTCAGCTTCTCTTTCTAATCTTTTCTCTTCCGCCATAGCTTTTCTTTCTTCTGCAGCTAATCTTTTCTCTTCTGCAGCTAATGCTTTGTCATATTGAGCAACTGTCCATTGTTCTAATTGTTGACCAGTCTTATCAAGGGCTTTCCCTTGTGTAATGAAGTATTCTAATGTAGCCATGATGTCTAACAATAATACTAATCACCTGAATCAATAATAATACCACAAGTTCTCAATGACTTGATTAATCAGTATACTATCCCAATATCTGTGGGTCACAAGCCTTTAATAAGGTCTTGTAATAATAATAATAATAATAATAGCCCCTTCAGTCATAACTGACTATGGGAATGCGCCCCTGAGGTGACAGCCCTCAGCTGCTTATTTTCCTGGTGCTCCTTTCGACGTTTTCTCCTCACCTCTGCTTCTTGTGTGAGCCTCTCTTCGCCCAATCTGAGGTGGCGCCGTAAATAGCATCGCCACTTAGTGCGATCGGCAGCTTCATCCTCCCATGTTGCTGGATCCATGTCCAGTGCCCTCATATCTCTCTTGCACACATCTTTGAACCTCAGCTGTGGTCGCCCAACTGTTCTCTTGCCATCTGCTAATTGTCCGTAGAAGATATCTTTTGGGATGCGACCATCTTCCATGCGGCGAACATGGCCAAGCCAGCGAAGTCTGCGTTGTCTAAGAAGCGTATACATACTTTGAAGGCCAGCACGTGACAACACCTCGACATTTGTCACTTTATCTTTCCACGAGATGCCGAGGATGCGGCGTAGACACCGCAAATGGAAGGTATTGAGCCTTCTTTCTTGCATAGCATAGGTCGTCCAGGTCTCGCTGCCATATAGGAGTGGGCTGGTGACGCAGGCATTATATACCGCAGCTTTGGTCTTCATTGTGAGTTTAGAGTTTCCCCAAACACGCGATGTGAGGCGGGCAAAGGTAGCTGCAGCTTTGCCAATGCGGCTGTCGATTTCTGTACCAGTGAGAGTTTGTCATTGATGGTAGACCCTAGGTATGTGAAGTGGTGCACCACTGCCAATTCATAGTTATCGATAGTGATAACTGGTGCAGCACCCACATCCTGACTCAGCACATTCGTTTTCTTTAGACTTATTGTGAGGCCAAAGTCCTTGCATGCTTTAGTGAAGCGATTCATCAAGCTCTGAAGCTCCTGTTGGCTTTGAGTGACGACTGCAGCATCATCAGCGAACAACAAGTCTCTTATAGTGACCCTTCTGATTTTTGTTTTTGCCTTCAGCCTTGAAAGATTAAACAGACGGCCATCTGACCTAGTGTGAAGGCATATTCCTTCAGTTGCATCTCTGAATGCATGTTTCAGAGTAAGGCAAAGAAGATTCCGAAGAGGGTCGGAGCCAGAACACAGCCTTGTTTAACGCCACTTCGTATATCAAAGGGCTGTGACGTGCTTCCAGCATATTGGACTGTTCCCTTCATGCCGTCATGGAATGACTTTATCATTTCCAGCATTTTAGAAGGGCAGCCTATTTTCAGGAGGATTTTAAAGAGTCCATCCCTACTAACCAGGTCGAATGCTTTTGTGAGGTCTATAAAGGCGATATATAATGGTCTTTTCTGCTCTCTTGATTTTTCCTGAAGCTGGCGGAGAGAGAAGATCATGTCTGTTGTTGATCTGCCAGCTCGGAATCCACACTGTGACTCTGGATATATGCGCTCAGCTAACTTGTGTAGTCGCATTAAGATGACTTTGGCAAAAACCTTACCAACAATACTAAGAAGAGAGATGCCTCTGTAGTTATTGCAATCACTTCTGTCTCCTTTATTTTTATACAGTGTTACAATCTTGGCATCTCGCATGTCTTGAGGAATAGTTTGTCTCTTCCCACACTGGCACACAGCATCCTATGCAGGGGATGTAATAGCGTGCTCTTACAGCATTTGATTAAATCAGGAGGAATCCCATCACTGCCTGGTGCTTTGCCAGAGGCCAAGCTATCAATGGCCTTGCTGAGTTCCTCTAATGTTGGTTCGGCATCCAGCTCCTCCATAGTTGGCAGACTGTTGACACCATCAAGGGCTGCAGGCGTAACGGTATTGTCTCTAGCGTAAAGGTCTTGTATAATAGTAATAATAATCAGGTACTGGTTTATACCATAATCCAAGTGCAGTGCACAGGCAATTGTGTCTTATGAAATATACCTATATAAAACATATGTCAACCAACAGAATACATAAAGTACAAATAGGACTGACAATACAAGAACGTTTGCAGAAATCAAAATAAATCAAATAGGGAAATCAATGAAAATAATCACTGAATCTGCAAAGAATAACAACACAAATGACGTCACAATATATGAATATAAATTGTGAATAGAACTGAAAGATAGAAAAGGTTAGACCAACAAAGTACAAACAAATCAAAACAAAACTAAAGAACAAAGAAATATTACAAAAATAACAATAATTACAGGCTTCACAGCTAACACAAAAGCAACAGTTGTCGCAGCAAATTTTCAATCAAGAAAATTGCACCTATAGAAAACGCCCACAACGGACCCGCTATGACGTGGGATATTCTGTTGTGAGGACGCCGCCCAACCTTAAACACAACCCGCTGACATAGAAACTAACATACTATACAAACAAATAACATGTAAACATAAATATATATAAATTATGTGTATGATAGTATGTGTTGCAAAATAGGCTCAGTCTTACAGTAATGGCAAAGTTATTTTTATGAAAACAAACAAACTGCCACTTTATTCAATTAAACATTCTGGCCTTAAATATTAAAGTTCATATATGGAAAACAAGAAGATCCATCGATGAAAATAGGACTTCTTAGTTCACTCATACTGTCTTCCTGTTAATTAATATGAAACAAATATAAAGGTATGTTATCAGGCACTCACAGGAAATAAAGAAGTAGAACACCAGACAACAGAAAAACAACAGACATGAGTGGCTTACCCAGGATTTGAACACTGGACCTTCCGTGCGACAACCCCGCCTAGCCATGCAAGCGAATCGCACTATCCGCTCTGCCATCTACGCATCATCAAAAATGATGTTTCAATGGCAGGTCAATAGTGCGAACCACAATACACGACACCAGAAGTCCTCCATGGGCAGTTCGCACGGAAGGTCCAGTGTTCAAATCCTGGGTAAGCCACTCATGTCTGTTGTTTTTCTGTTGTCTGGTGTTCTACTTCTTTATTTCCTGCGAGTGCCTGATAACATACCTTTATATTTGTTTCATATTAATTTACTGTTTACAGGCCTCAGGTTTCCCTCCCTTATTTGTAATAAATGTTTGTACAATACAAAACCTACCCACTATCCTGTTCTCACTGTTCTAGTCTACTATCATTTACTGGACACAGTATTAAGGTCCTAAGGGTCTTGTTGGATTCGGCCTATACTGCTTGATAGAAATACAACAGAAGTGATTGCGTCATTAATAGGCTGAACTGCCCATGGAGGACTTCTGGTGTCGTGTATTGTGGTTCGCACTATTGACCTGCCATTGAAACATCATTTTTGATGATGCGTAGATGGCAGAGCGGATAGTGCGATTCGCTTGCATGGCTAGGCGGGGTTGTCGCACGGAAGGTCCAGTGTTCAAATCCTGGGTAAGCCACTCATGTCTGTTGTTTTTCTGTTGTCTGGTGTTCTACTTCTTTATTTCCTGTGAGTGCCTGATAACATACCTTTATATTTGTTTCATATTAATTTACTGTTTACAGGCCTCAGGTTTCCCTCCCTTATTTGTAATAAATGTCTTCCTGTTAACATTGACAAGAATTGATCCAACTGTTCTGTGAAACTCTATAATGTCTAATGTAAAAAATGTCAACAACGCTGACCTACATACTGCATTCACCTGACAGGTCACGTGACGAAGTGTTGACAAAGAGCAAACCAATACTGCAAGTGTGTCGTATCAGCCACAGGAAACGGTCTGGTATCGGTAATCTGTTGACTTCTGAACTTCTGCGAGGTCAAACCCAGAAAGCTGGTCCACCAGTTGATAAAGTTGATAAAGTTGATACCGTTGGATTTTTATTCCCGTTAATGATATCCACCAAAAAGATAGATATAAGTGGATGGAAGCAGACATCATCATCATCATCAGTTGATAAGATCTCTATGGTGTTGTTTGCTCCACTGTAGTGTATGGAATGTCAACTTGACCTACGCAGTGGTGTGTAGACATGGATTGAGTGTATAATGTGCGAATGATGATAAAGGTTCGTGGTGTTGACAAAAAATGTTCTTTTCTCACACTCATGTATGGCTGGAAGTCATCGACACCAACGACTGTGTACCTTTTCTAAAGTTTAATTGGACGTACACACTCGACAGCACAGATAGTGACAAATCACAGGTTGCCATAATACATCATAGTACAGTGGATAAATGGTCTTGCAATGTTACATGGGCACTCATGTAGAATAAGTGTATAATGGACTGTCAGTAGCCAAGCACTCAGTATCGCCCATACATATATCATCTGACTTCACTGACTGAGCACGTCAGCTTATAAACAATATTTCAGATGGCTTCTAAACCTAATCTCGTCTAGCGACGATTCTTCAAAATAATGTTCAGCACATATTTTTCCATATAATAATATTGAACCGCTAGCAATGGGTTCTCATGTGTAGCAGTGATCTCTGGACTGATCAAGCGATAATACGGGCATCCCTTTTCTCTTCTTGAAAGTCACTACATGTTTTGGTTCCAAGATGGCTTCACTCGTGAGCTGTCACTCACGTTTGGATACAGATAATGAATCTGTCCTAAAGTTAGTCATTCATAAAACATTTCATTGCTCTGTAGATTTGATCATGAACAATTGACTGCAATCTACAGGATATAGTGCTGCTAGGAATCGAAGTCGTTTTCATCGAGTCAAATATATTCTCTTAGACATTCAAATCGTAACTATCGAAAATGGTGGCTTCGATCGAGAGTTCATAAGAGTATCTTTGATTACCTTGGTATAGGAAATATGAAACTGCCATTCCTTGGCAATACGAACAAACACTGGGGTAAAGCATACACGATAGGTTTAGACGACTATCACCTTCCCCACAAATACTGAGATCACTTTTTCCCCGGCGACAGGCCGACATGGAAAACACACAGTCCCTATCAGGACGAAGCCAAATCACACCACACTCTAGCGACACATCCGCCGAATAGCCTTCGACCTCTCTAGAGACAACAGAACATATAGTTCGACTTAGATATGTAAAGATATACAGATATAAGACAGACTCGTCCTACTCAGACAAACAATACACATAAATTCAGGCCATAGATATTCTGAAGCAAGAACAATCTATTATTACCCAAACAACGAATAAAACGCAGTAAAATGGATTTATCCGCGGAGTTTGATCGAAAGAGCCGACACAACTTTCAAGGGAAGTAACTCAATAATGACTTTCCCTTAAGCACTAAAAAATTACCTATGTATAATATTGTAAGATATCAAAGACTGCACGTAACAACCCCCTCACCAGAAAAGCGTGCGTGGTCGACGTAAAGAGACGATATCTGATTACCAAAAGCCAGGAAAGAACAGAGACCGACGATGTCGACCAGAAATTCAACACCATCTCAACAATATACAAAGAAAGCAGCAAGTCATGCTTGGGATTCCAGGAAAGAAAGAGCCAAGACTGGATAACACCAGAAACGCTAAACACCATTGCGAAGAGAAAGGAATTGAAAAGAAAGAAAACAGAAGCTAAGTCTCCCAGGTTAAAGGCAATATATAGTGAACAGTACAGTCAGCTGGACAAGGAAGTAAAACGTCAAACCCGTGCTAACAAAAGGACATTTCTGGATGACCTTGCAAGACAGGCAGAAGAAGCAGCACTGAGAAATGAACAAAGCACAGTTTATAAAATAACTAAAGCTATCAGTGGAAAACGAGGTGCAAACAACATAACGTTAGTAAGAGACAAGCAAGGAAATCTCATCACCACAGCACAGGGGCAGGAAACAAGATGGACAGAGCACTTCAGAGAAACACTGAATAAGGAACCACCAGAGACTCAGCTGAATGTTCCTGAGGCTGAAAGTGACTTAGACGTAAATACAGACATTCCACGAAAAGAAGAAATTATCACAGCTATCAAAGGGCTAAAAAATGGAAAAGCGCCTAGTCACGACAATCTAAATGCTGAGCTATTCAAGACAGACCCTGAACTAGCAGCAGAACTATTAGAACCACTATTTTCACAAGTCTGGGAAACTGAGACAACACCAACAGAGTGGAGTAAAGGAATAATTGTCAAATTGCCCAAGAAGGGCGACCTTGCAGACTGCAACAACTGGAGAGGAATTACTCTCCTCTCAGTTCCCAGCAAAATACTAGGCAGGATAATCATCCAGAGAATTTCAAAAGCAGTTGACCATAAACTGAGGAAAGAACAAGCGGGCTTCAGAAAGAACAGAAGATGTGCAGATCACATATTTGCCCTCAGGAACATTATAGAGCAGTGCTCAGAATGGCAGAGACAGCTATACATTAACTTTGTTGATTTTGAAAAGGCTTTTGACAGCATACACAGGAACAGCCTATGAAAAATTCTGAGGGCTTATGGAATTCCCAGCCGCATTGTTTCCATTATAAAAAGCCTCTATTCTAACTTTACGTGCAGTGTTGGATCGAGTAATGTAACTTTCGAAGTGAAAACAGGAGTACGACAGGGATGCCCCTTATCAACAACATTATTTTTGACAGTCATAGATTGGGTGATGCGCCAGACAACAGAGGGCAGTCCAAGAGGAATTAGATGGACAACGTTTTCTACACCGGAAGATTTGGAATATGCAGATGACATTGCAATACTCGCGCATTCACATCAACACATTCAAGACAAAACCGATAGATTGAATAAGTATGGCCAGCAGGTTGGCCTGAACATCAATTTGAAGAAGACAGAGGTCATGACACTAAATGTGGGCAATCCTGAGCCAATAACAGTAAGGAACCAGAAGTTAGAACAGACAGACACATTTACTTACCTAGGAAGCATAGTAACACCTGACGGCGGAACAAGCAAGGACATTAACAACAGAATGAATAAAGCGAGAACAGCGTTTGCTGTTCTCAACAACATTTGGAAGTCTTCCCAGTACAGCACAAACACCAAATTAAGACTGTATGAGAGCTGTGTACTTTCTGTGCTTCTCTATGGTGCGGAATGTTGGAGAGTAACAGAGAAGGAAATGTGGAAACTGTCCTGCTTCCACACAATCTGCCTAAGAAAATTCTCCGAATCTTTTGGCCAAACACCATCAGCAACCAAGAACTACTTATTCGGAGTAACCAGGAGGACATGCACACCATCATAGCTGGCAGACGCTGGAGTTGGGTTGGCTACGTCCTCAGAAGGGACCCTGATACCATCACAAGAACAGCTATGCTACGGACCCCCGAGGGAAAGCGAAAGAGAGGCCGACCAAAAACAACTTGGCGAGAACTGTGGAAGCTGAGATGCAAAGAATGAACCACAGTTGGGGCACTGTACGAAGGATGGCCGCCGACCGAGCAAAGTGGAATCAATTTGTTGTTGAGCTACAAGACGCCACCAGGTGTGATAGCCGCTGACTGCTTTGACGGTTGGTGGTTATGGATCAAAGAAGAAGAATGTACTTAGCAGAATCATTTGTTCTTTTTATTTTGTCTAATGTTCGTGGTACGAAGCTGCAAGACTAAAGTTTCTACGCCACTAGTTGTGAGTCATGAGCAGGGATTCAACACTAACCACCTACATTGGACGAGTTGTGTGAAGAAGTGCCCTCATCACAAAAGAATTGACGAAACCACGGCTGCAGGACTTACTTAGACCAGCTAAGTTCTTATTAAAGGAAACAGTAAAAGGACACATTTTTATAAATCCTCAACCCTTGTCTCAGTGAAGACACTTTTTATATACATCTAAAATTCACCATCATTCCATCGTTATGTTAACCTGTTAAAAACTAATTAATTATTAAATTTGTTACATGTTATTTTAAAACAAAATAATCATTGTTGATTCAGTTATTATAGGTATGAAAGCAAACGTATGAGTAAGACTATTTAATATATATATATATATATATATATATATATATATATATATATATATATATATATATATATATATATATATATATATATATATATACATCTAGACATATATTTACATCTATAGAGCAAATACTTATAAAAGAATTTCGCTGGATTACACCAGCTGGGGGCTTGAACGGGCTAAAACCATTGATTAATTCTTCACAAAAGGCGACGGATCAGATATAAGTTAATAGTGCTCTGCCCTATGCAGCATTGTTCTTCTGAAAAAATATTGTAATTATCCCTTGAGATAGAAGCATCATTATCCTTCTTTCTACAGCTCTGCCAAGAGTAATCTTGTGCGAAGGTAGACACCTTTGAAGACCCGTATTATATACTCTTGAGTGTTGGCCACTGGTGGACCACTACTGCAGAGCTAAGGGGAGGCAATCCGTGACAGTTTCGTTGAAAAAAATGACACAGGATTTGTTCGTTTCGTTTTCATTGAAAATTGTTCAAACATATTAGCCGTGCCAGAGTTAGTTTGACCATTTCTGGCTGTACTTGATTGCATTTCGCCCAAAGTACTTTTTTAATTTTACTAGCGTACCCTTCTCTTCTAGGTCAGATATTAAAACACTTTGCTGGTACGACATCTATCTCTTGTCAGACAGTTTCATTTCCGTCACCTGCGCTACAAATACATCCGCGCTTCTCACCCCTACTTTGCTAGTCACGTGATCAGATGTGACCACGGTCAGTCCGTCGAATGTAATCATGGGCGAATTTTGCCCACAAGTTCTTGAGATAACTCAAGGTCAATAACAGTAAGTTCGATTTCAACATGACTTTGGTCCTTCAAATACTCGAGTCCAAAAGCAGTAAATTCGATTTCTAACGAGAATTCAACGGAGTAGGAAAACTCAAGCTGAGAATGACGGGAAAAACAAATAGGTACTTCCGCTGTAAACCCGAAACAGTCAGACTGGAACAAGTGTAAGCGTGTGTCTAAATGTAGTCGACTGTGATTTCTGTCAACATTGCTCGCGCGTTTATTTGTTTTAAACAACATATAGTACCCTGCCAGTTTTTCGCCATTATTTATTTTGCCGAGATTACGTCCAACAGAATTATGTCATACAAGCTAAACATTGGGTAGAAGCTGTTAGCTTGTTAGTATTTGATCCAAAATAACCCAGTAAAGGGAGAATATTTTTTTTTTTTTACCAGCGGCACTTGGGCTTTTAGCCTTCGGTCCAATGACATGTCATTGCGAGGCTGGGGAGTCTGTGGACTTTCCTTCCAACCCGGTCAGGAGCTTCGCTGCTTCCCATTCACAGAGGGTTTATCTCAGGAGCCGTTCAGGTTATTCAGTCAAAATCCCGGTCGATGACACTCTTACAAATGCCCGCGCCCGGCTTTGAACCTTGAACACCTGATCGCTAGCGCAGTGTGGTAACCATTACACCAGCGTGGCTCCAAAAAGAGAAGATACAGGACATGTCACGGAAAGAATTGATAAATAGCACTGGGGGGGGGGGGGAGACAGCTGTGGAGAGACATGATCACCTAAGCCAACGGGTGTATTACTGTAAGAAGACGGAACATTCTCAGTTTAATGATCTCAATGTTAGAGTAGCGTAATACTGAAATACTTTTCCTATTTACGGTGTAGCTTTTCTCTTCCGACGACCAAGAGCCGTATGACCAGGGCCGTCTTAACAGCATTGTAGACCCTGGGCAAAGCAATGCACTGGGTCCCTACCAGCCCTACCCACCCACGGGAATAAAAATGATGTCTTATGAACAATATGGCAGCATCCCAGCATGGGGCCCCTAGAATCGTGAGGCCCCTGGGCACTGCTAAGTGTGCCCATGCCTTAAGACGGCACTGCGTATGACGCACCACGATACCGCACATAGTGCTCTAAGGACCGCCTTGCGTGCTTGTTTATTTATAATCCTTTTTTCATCATGTCTGCACTTTTAGTAGCCCCCCCCCCCCCCTCCCTCCAGTCATAACTGACTATGGGCGTGATGACCTCTTGAGGTGATGACTGTCATCTGCTTTTTTTTCCTGATGTTCCTTTCCACGGGTTCTTTTCTTTTCTGCTTGTTGTCAGAACCTATTTTCATCCAATCTAAAGCGATGCAGTTGGGAGCATCTATGCTTAGTGCGATCGGCAGCTTCGTCAGACCAGGATGATGGATTTATGCCTTCACGTATAAGCCAGCGTAATCTGTGCGGTTTAAGCTTTGGATATATGCTTTGAAGGCCAGCGCGTGGAAGTACCTAGACAGTTATAACTTTGTCCTTCCTGTCGTATATTTTTAGATAGGTTAGAAAATATTTATGGTCCCGTCTGAGCAGAAGTGATAGTGGTAAATAGGTGAGAATAAAGGTGTAGAAATAGATTTCACGAGTGAATAGTAAAGGAGAAAATGTTGTCTCTGGACTGAATAGTTTCTCTGGTCCAGCCTATCTATACGACTATATTGCAGTGTAAGACACTCTTCCAACCCCTTATCTCTATAAAGATAAGTTTAACTAGACACATCCACACACAATTATGTGACAACAAGACACACAAAACGTGAAAAACTATGGTTAATTGGGTATGGGTCTGACCAACACACACATGTAAGTTCCTTTTTGTTGTTTATTATCATTAAACTTTTTACAACATCAAACATATAGAGAAATCAAATAAATCAAGTTTACAGATATATGAAACTAACCGAATAAGTGCTTTCCCCTTGTTGAGAAAGGATCCCGAAAGAAGTTAATAACCCAAAGGTCAAAGATAAACACTACGTTACAGAATAGACCATGAAGAACAAGTCCCCCACTTAATTTCTACTCAGTAAAGTACTCAGTTTAGCGAAAAAATAAAAAAGAAGTTCGTACAATGATTGTAACAAAGGAAAATATTCACTCTCTCTATTTCTCACTCTGTCATATGTGGCCATAAACACTCTTGCTTACCTAATCAGTTGTTGGTATCCCTTGAAAAACTACAATAGTCTGAACCTAATACTGTAAGGTGGGTTGCCCAAATATGGCCCCAGTCCAGCCTTTATATCGAATAATAATTACAAGGTGGATGCCTAATTTGGTGGTTTAATTTTCCTGGATGAATCCTGTGTCACCGCAAATAGTTACTGAAGCAAGACGTTCTCGGGACGTTCGCAGTTGCAAAAAAGGAGAAAAGTAATTCCTGTATTGTCAAGCATCTGGTTGCTAAGACAACTGTTACAATATGTAAAAACTGATAATAATGGTAGATCCTATCGCTTGGCTCTTATGGTGAGTGCCGATTTTGAAACAACGTAGTTTTTCTGGATCACTCCGTTGCTACGGCTGTCAAACGTCAGGAATATATGTTCTTTCGTATGCCCAGTGGGCTGGAAAAATGGGATAAATAATTCTGGGTAATGTACCGTCCAGCTACGATTAATCTTACTGTTTCTATCTCTCACTCTGCATGAAGAAAAAGGACCGAATAGGTCCAACAATCGAAGACCCAAAATAATAATAATGGTACTGGTAATGTTAGACCGCTGGCCGCTGGTTTTGATCAGATGCTAGATAAGGAAGAAAAGAACATTTTAAAAAAACTGCTACTATCCTATCCACCCGTAAATTTTCCGCTATGGCATGTCGGGAAAAAAGGTATGTGCCCTCCCCCGTCATTGCCCGCGAGAAAATGCACAGCGCACAAAGTCAAGTATTATTTACTTTATCCATACGCGCACTTTAACAAAAAATCGCCTGTCACTACTAGCTATTTGTCGGCGTCTATTGTTTAGTCACATAACATTAACTCTAGTCACTTATTTTATTTCACACAATGAAATATAATGCGAATTCTATTCGGTCACTCATCCGTCACACTTAATAATCTCAGTCAGCTAAGCCGTATCTCCTTGTGTATGAAAAATGAGGTGCTTGAAATTACATTACTATGAACGACTGTCAAGAAATATCTATGCGTAAATTTCACTAGTTTTAAACGCTAGGGAATTATAGTGAATAAAAATGGTAAACCTAACACATTTTAGCCCTTAAGCACAATTTCTATTACCACAAATCAGAAAATGAAATCCCCACGAGACAATTTAACACATTTAGCAAAGAATGGTTCTAGTCTGGCGTGATTAGATTATCCAAGAATTTCTGAGCGACTCTAATAACTGAATTTGAGAGAGCGCGGTATACATCACCAGAAGACGTTACAATTCACACCTTCTGTATAGTAGGGGAATCAGGAACTGCGTTTCCCGGATCAAAGGTTTCTTTGTTCATTCTACTCAGCGATGCTGACCGACATAAGATGATTTGTCGTGCACGGGCCTCTCTTAGATTACGTCCCCTTGCGCAGATAAAACCTTACCTCCCCCTGAAACGTGTGAACATCAAAGGTGGTCGGGAAAATATTATCGCCCCTTGTCTCTCTTCAAACAATCCGTTATTTCTACGCACATCCGTCTAATGACCGATAATTAGCAAATCAGCTCGCGTGAGAAACTCAGGTAAACAAACGCGATTCGCTCCCTTGTTAAACTGGCAGGTTTGCGACAGTTGGTAAACAATTCTGTTGTTATGTTCCAGAAAAAAGGCGTGGATTAAAAGGTGAGTCATACAAACAGAAAATTGCGTGGTTTGGCTTAGCCAATGGTAGACATTAAATGGGAAAAGCAAAGGCTGTCAGATTACTGTATCAATATTTCCATTCCACGTCACACTTCCGTGAAATACCAAGGATGGGGCGTAGACAACGTAGGTGCAAGGTACTGTCCAAGATGGTTTATTATTGTTTGAATATGTAGGTAAAAAATGTTTTCGTTCTATATTGCCCATAATTTGCTTGTTAAAAATATTTCCTTGAGTTTAATGCCCACCTGAAATAATCTTTAGAGTAATCTATGTTAGTATGTGTTACTCCATGTTTTATTTAGTCTAATGTCTCTTTGCATTGCCTTATCTGAACAGAATTTTCCTCGGTTAATTCAAATCCGTTGTAGCCAACATTATTTTGTGATGTTTTTAAGTACCTAATCCATGTCTGGTGTACGTGACGTATATTTATACAAATCACTTCGCTCTGTATTGGTGTCTGTCGTTGTTATCAACTATAAAGAACTCAATCCAATAAGTAGTCAGGTCCAAATGTAATTTTAGTTGGCTTCTCTCTGAAATTATCTTCATCCAGGGCATTAGAGCATTCGTCCTTTGTATCCTCGCAGGAGATGAGTAAGTCGTGAAATAAGCTTACAGTGGATAAGAAAAGACAGTTTCATTCCAGTAAATGATTGTCGTAAAAAAATACCCCCAGGGAGATGAGCAACGTCGCACATTTCGTTTTTCAAGATATTGAGGATTTCGCAGAATTCTTTTCGAGGAGATCAAAAAAGGCGTAACATTTTTTCTTCCGGAAGGGAATAAAGTTGTGTAGTTTCCTTTCTGAAAATGAAGAAATCTGTATAGTTTCTCTCCTATCTGGCAACATAGATAGTCGTAGAGTTTATTTTCTGGCAATGAAGACAATGATATAGTGTTGTGCTTATTTGTTTGTTTTTTTTTTTTTTGCGGTAAAGAAAGTAGTATAGTTTTGTTATTTCTGGCTGTCAAGACAGTCGTAAAATTTCCTGTGTTGAAATGAAGAAAGTTAACGACGGCTAACTTTTCTCCAGGATGTCGCGAGTATGGATAAATAGAGAATGTCTGAGTTAGACAGAACATGAATGTGTAATGGTAAAGTAGAGAAAATCGAGTCACTAATGAAATTATGGGGAGAAATCTGACTTCTGGAGAGTAGTGAGGCTACTTCTCCACCATAATCCGACTGGTTTTTATGATGTCAATCTCTCACCCGTCCTCCAATGCTTCATAGAAAATAAGAAAATTCTATTACAGTAAGGACAAACGGCACAACATCAAGTGACAGTTAGAAGAGAAGAGATTCTGACCACAGAGCAAATTTAAATATGTTTATTAAATGGATAAATAACCTACAACATTTAAATCAAAGAAATTCTGTCTCCACTAGCTTTGTAAGACTAGTGAATTTTTCACATAAACACCACAAGAACAAATGACAATCGACTTCACTCAATCACACACACACGCCAAATCGCCTCACTACACACCACCACCCGTACACTTCCTGACACACTGTTATTGTCCAATTAAAGGGGTTAGGCCCCCAGCTCTAGATAGTGCTTGGGAGGTAATCTTTCGCTAGGAAAACTTACACAGTTCCACATACGTGGGTTGTACTAAGGCTATGGAGATAAGCCATACCTGGAACACTTAATAAATCCTAGGGAATAACACTTAATGCAGCAGGTGGCCACCACAAAATAAGCGAATCAAATTAAATATGGCTGAGACGATTTGCGCTCACTGATCGAGGTATGTAAATCCGAGACGAATCAGTGATTACAGCTGGCAAGCAGGTTATCCAGAAACGACCCGAGGGATATGCCCTCTGATAAGGGATGATGATTATGACTGGAACACACAGGGGCCGAGAACTGAAAATCGTTGGCTTCTTCTTGGCGGTCACGTCGGTATACTCCAAGGTGACGGGCGTCAATGGGTGTGACAATGTTGCCCCGATGAGTGGAAGCAACGCCGACAGCCCGTAGACACTGGTAATTTTCAATAGGCGGTGGGTAATTAAATCCACGATGACCACCTTGTAGACTGAACGCGGAAGAACGATTAGTTTGCCGTGATATATATATATTAACTGGTGGTTGATATTGCGAGGGCAGTAATGATGACCTCAACTGGCACGTTGTCACAAGGGCCCAATATATTTATGAAGAGTTTCTTAGTGCCACCAATAGAGCACAGTACAGGTTGACCAGCTCTGAAATACACAAACAAGTCAAACAATAATTTTAACCATTTGTACATCCCTCTCCAATGTTTACAAACAAATCCCCTCCCCTCGTTCTATCGCTAGCCCACTTACGCACACCTTATTCTTTCATGTGATACAAAGATCTACAACACACCATCTCTTCCCCTTTCTTGTGGTACTATTCATGCAGGGAACCCAGCAATGCGTGAACGCGTTCCCAGCCGCGCGCGAAGAGTTCGCCGCGGGTCTTACAGCTAATTCACATCCACTCGTGGCCCTTACTCACGGTATTAACAGGCGAAACCACGCATACAGCATCAATCCAGTTCATGTAAATTAAAAACTAGAAAACAAACATACTGTAATAAGAATAACGGGCGGCCCGAGTGATATTTACTAACATTAGAATTACCACTGGATGGAATTACAAAAATAGCTATGCCCTCAACCTCACTATATATCATGTAGCAAAAATCTTTTACAGAATTATACTTATACATATTCAAATGGAAAAACATCGTGGAAAAAAAGATGATATACATTCTGTCTCACAAAAATAAAATCCCTCTTCGCTTAACTCTTAGCGGAGTTAAATTGGTAGCGGGCTTAACAATAAAAAACAAAACGTCAGCAGCTCCCGGTCACACGAAATACTTTACTTAGAGAAATATATATTTAAGATAATATTAAAGTAAAACGGGGTCTTGACTCTATATGTTTAAGCTAGAATCCCAATACATTAAACTAAGAAAATGTACTTACCAAAGTTTAAGAATCAGAATCCACACAGCAACTGTTAAAGCTCTCAACTAATAACACTTTGCTAGGTAGCAAGGATTGTTCTCGAGACGAATGGAGCAATCTGCTTAAATAGTAAGATAGAGCCCACAGGTGTTCATCGAGCGTTTTTCTCAGCTAGCTCGAGATGAAACAAACAGACGTAAGACTTACGAGAAAGAGTCATCGGCCGCCTCGCGAGACACGGAAATTGACGTAACATTAGCCCGCTTTTACCGTTTTACCAGCGTCATTCGTTCGTGACGAAAGACGAGGACGGCAAAAATAAAAGACGAGGACTGCCCCCGTGCTGACGAGGACTCTGTAACTCAAAGAGACTGAAACTTGCCGCTTCCCCCAAGAATCGCTACATAACAGACTTAGGCAAAATTTGCCGCTAGTTGCACGTGCAAGGGGGGAGACTTAGTTTGGCCCATTAAGAGTGACGGAACCAAAGCCAGAATTAGAGCTCTTGAGAGCAATTTGACAGAAAAGTGGGCATAGACAAGAGATAGAGAGAAAACAGACAGACCACTCAGATTAAAAGGGCATTTCCAATCAATTCACGACACAGTGGTATATGAACATACTCTTAAAGCTTCTCTAAAATACATTTGTAAGCCCTGTCGTTGTGTCACCTGACTGAAACAACATATTAAGGCTTCCTAAAGTTTCCAGTTATCACCATGGCTGCATCCATTATTTTCCTGATACACCCATCTTTACGAATACAATCATCTATTTTTCAAGACCTTCACTCCTTTTCAGCGAGGCGCACTCTGTTCAGCTTAGACAAAGGGGTTATCAGTTATATTAGGACAAACTTCCGACATTAAATCGACATTACGTGTTCTACTCTTGACTATGTGGAAAATTCTTCCTCGCTATTTATGACATAATCAACTTATTTATAGTTCACTACACCCACTCCACTCATAGCTGGGAGCTAACATGCCACAAATACAGAACAGATAAAGAGCTAATGAAGGTGTCCATCCTACCGTCAAACCCCATCGTGGTGAGTTATTATGAGAGAATTGATGTAGTGACGCAAACGAGGACGCATATTGGCTTACACTTTGTCAATAACAAAAATCGATGGTTCTGTAATGTTAGTCGCAAAACAGAAATTTAGCGTTCATGTGTATTTTTTATTTAAAACATAGAAATAGCCCTTCATGAAGAATTACTACAGAGTTATCTATGTGATGAATTTGTGGGACTGCCAAACTTGGGGAACAACAAAAACAATAATCAGGAAGTTTCACTTTCATAAATAAGTGCCTACGTAGACTAATAGGATTGAAATTGTACCAGTGTAGAACTGTTGACAACAGCCAGTCAAACACGAGAGGAGCACGAGATTAGAGGACGACACTGCCGATGTATATGACATATCAAAGAAGAAATGTATGTGTGAATGTATGTTTGTATGTGTGAATGTATGTTTGTTATGAATTCCCAACGTATGGACTCGTTTCGAAATTGAAACTACATGAGACCCATTCCACGCTATTGTGAATTCTAATGATTCTCCTATTTGGTATGTTGTGCTAATTGTATCATATCAGTATATGTCAATGTATTTTATGGAGAATAAAGATTCTGATTCTATGTATGTATGTATGTATGTGTGTATGTGTGTATGTGTGTGTGTGTGTGTATGTATGTATGTATGTATGTATGTATGTATGTATGTATGTATGTATGTATGTATGTATGTATGTATGTGTGTGTGTGTGTGTGTGTGTGTGTGTGTATGGAGTGTCATTGTATTTGAACAAGGCATCGATAAATGGCTGCGGTGGATTGAGCAAGGTTATCAAATACATCACATGCCGAATCCCATTCAAGGTTATGTGGATGACGTAAGTCTCTTCGCCACCAACATACACGACTTACAATCAATGGCACAGAAGACAACAGTATTTATGGAGACCAGCGGGATGGAGGTTAAGCCACAAAAGTGTGCAGTGTTCAGCGGTCAGCGAAGCGGAAACAATTGGGTCAACACTCGTAAGGCGGACATTAATATCCAAGGTCATGAAATCCCCTCTTCTGATCGAGGGCGTTCCTACAGATACCTAGGACATGACATTACAATTGATAATACATCGGACCAGTTCCAAGCAAGCAGCCTTATATTAGAATTTAGATCAAATTTAACCAAATTAAGCTGTGCCCCACTACCAACATCAGCAAAGATCTCATTAATTAACCCGATTAGGGAAATTTGGGACAGGAGAAACCAACGATCGAGGACTAAGGCTACTAGAATTTGCCAGCAACTATAAACTAACCCTTGCAAATACACTATTTCCTCATAAGTTATCAAGAAGAACAACGTGGCATGCCCCAAAAACTGAGATACATGGCCAAATTGATTTTATTCTTGTATCCAAAAGATTCAAGTCCAGTATTAATAAAGCCAAGACTAGGACTTTTCCTGGCGCCGACATTGGTAGTGATCACGACATGGTATTGATGACACTCAAGCTTAAACTTAAAAAGAACTATAATCAAAACAGATGTTCTCAGTTAAGATTCAATTTAGACAAACTGAAAGATCCAGAAATCGCGGGAATCTTTGAGGCAACTGTTGGAGGAAAATTCGCAGCTCTCAACTTTCTGGAGGATGATATCAACTCAATCACAGAGAACATGAAAGACGTGCTCATTGAATCAGCAACAGAAATACTTGGTAAAAGAAAGAAAATAAACAAACCATGGGTTACAGATGACATTCTAAAGTTATGTGATACACGGCGGGAAATGAAAAAGGTTAAGAAAGAGGTTCCTGAAGCAGCATGGCAATACAGTATGGTGAACAAAAATATTAGGAAGAAAATGAAACAGGCCAAAGAAAAATGGGTAGCTGATCAATGTGAGTCCATTAATGCGGGGCTAATAAAAGGTAACAGCAAGGCAGTTTTTGACACATTAAGAAAACTATCAAAACCTCAACAGCCCAGGGTAACTGTCATAGAAGATAGCAATGGGGCTCTGCTCAATGAAAAAACAGCTGTAACGAGAAGGTGGACAGAATATTGTAAAGAATTATATAACTGTAAACTTGACACTGACTTAGGCATATTAAACAACATTAAGTGCGAAAACAGGGAACTCGGAAATGCAGCAATATTACGGGAAGAAGTGGAAGAGGCTATATGTTCGATGAAAGGAGGGAAGTCACCGGGTGTGGATAATATACCAGCAGAGCTCTTGAAATATGGAGGACCAGATATAGTAAAAATCATGACAACAATTTGCCAGAAGATATGGAGTACAAAAAAATGGCCAAAAGAATGGACGCAGTCATTAGTAATACCGCTTCCAAAGAAAGGAAATCTAAAAATGTGCAAGAACTACAGAACCATTAGCCTTATTAGTCATCCAAGTAAGGTAATGTTAAGGATACTTTTGAACAGAATAAAACAGAAATCAGAAGAAATCTTGTCAGAGGAACAGGCTGGCTTTAGACCAAAAAGAAGTACCTCAGAACAAATCTTCAATATTAGATTACTTATCGAAAAACATCTCCAACATCAACACGATTTATACCATAACTTCATCGATTTCACAAAAGCCTTCGATCGAGTCTGGCATGAAGGCTTATGGCAAGTAATGAGAAAATTCAATTTTGATACCAACATCATAGATATCATTGAAGCACTATACAAGGACGCAAGCAGTGCTGTTTTTGTAAGCAACGACATTGGAGAATTTTTTCAAAACAACTGTAGGAGTTCGCCAAGGATGTATCCTGTCACCAGTGCTCTTTAATATATATCTAGAACATATTATGCAGGAGGCTCTCTACGATTATAAATCAACCATATCGATTGGAGGCCGACCTCTGTGCAACCTACGTTTTGCTGATGATATTGATCTGATAGCTGGATCAGAATCAGAACTTCAAGACCTTACCTCTAGACTGGAGAAAGTAACAAGAACGTATGGGATGGAAATTAATATAGAAAAAAGCAAGATATTGGTGAATAGCCATAAGAAACATGTTCCGACCAACATTACGTTAAATGGGCAAACGTTAGAAGAAGTTAACACCTTTAAATATCTCGGGTCCACTATATGTAGTGATGGAAGATCAATTAAAGAAATCAAGACAAGACTTGAGATGGCCTCAGCTGCCATGGCAAGGTTGAATGTGATCTGGAAAAGTAACATCAGTTTTCCTGTGAAGATCAAATTATACAAATCACTTGTATTATCTATTCTCTTGTATGGGTGTGAGGGCTGGACACTCACTGCAGATACGGAGCTAAGGATTCAGGCTTTCGAGCATAAATGTTATAGAAGAATTTTGCGCATTTGCTATAAAGAGCACAAAACAAATGTCTATGTTAGAGAGAAGATAAACACCTATGCAGGCCACCAAGAACCACTTTTGTCAATAGTTAAACGTCGAAAGCTTGCCTGGTTTGGGCATGTAACTCGTCATGACTCCCTTTCGAAAACGATCCTTCAGGGAACAGTCGAAGGTAAACGGAGAAGAGGAAGGCAGAGAAAATCCTGGGCTGATAACATCAAAGAATGGGCAGGACACGGTTTTTCCACACTTGTACGCATTGCTGAGGATAGAGAGCAGTGGAGGACCCTGTCTGCTGATGCTTCCACCATGGCACCCCTACGACCCATGACGGGTTACGGGCTGAGATGATGATGAATTAACCCGATGTGTTTCGGTCCTCTCATGTTTTATTTTTCTAACATACACTTCACAGAAAAACAACTTAAAGAAATTGAAGATGAAATTGTACACCACGTTAGAACATGGCTAGCGCTAAATGAATCATCCACAAGGAGCTATTTCTTTTGTCCCAGGTCGAAGGGTGGCCTTGGCATACCAAACCCCTTCATATTATACCACTCTCGACATATTTCATTCCTTGTCAGTATGCTCAATTGTGATGATAGTCTTGTAAAAACTGCAGCGATAAACTCGTTAGATAGACATATGAAAAAACGTAAAATAGACCAAGTAGATGAAGATAGAAATAACTTTGCAAGTTATGAGTTAAACGAAACAAACCATCTAGCTAAAAGATCGAAGGTGAATTGGCCAAGATCATTTTGGGTAGAACTGAATGAAGAATGCGCGCGTGAAGGAGTGAGTGTGAAAGTGGATGACAGTGGCCATTACATTGTACATTTAGACGTAGATGAAGATGTGAATCTAACATACAAGTCAGCAAATGCTTTTTATTCTGGATTTAAATCACATAAACTTAACCTAATTCTAAGTGAACTAAAAAGTAAATCATCACAAGGGAGAATAGTGCGCGAAATGAAATGTGTAAACCATTCATTGTCATCTAGTTTTCTATCTAATGTTAAATTAAGTGATAAAATACTTTCATTTGCTGTGAGATCGAGGTTACAGTTGCTGGAATGCGAAAGTCTTTTACATCTATACTACCCACAGACATACACGGATGTACCAAATTTCAAACATTATACCAACAAAGGCACAATAGAGCTGTAGACATTATTTATGAGAAACTGAAATCCTCATACAATAATAAGAGTGACATAACAATAAATAAAGAGATAATAGTTAAACCATCACTTTTCGACAGCAGTAACGCTTCATTTAAGACACATGCCGTAAAACCTGATTTAACGATAATCAATCGACAGAACAAAACAGCTTTTATAGTAGAGGCAGCAATACCATATGATGCCCATTTAGATAAATGTTACCAACATAAATTTGATAAGTACTATCCATTGACTGCAGAAATTAACGAACTAGGCTATCGTACGCATGTAATCGTACTGATAATTGGTAGTTTGGGTCATGTGCATGCAAAGTGTGTGAGTGGATTAATGTCGCTAGGGTTGCGGAAATTTGAAGCAAAGGTTTTATGTAAAAATGTCAGTATCAGTGCAATTATAGGTTCTTACAGAATATGGAAACTTCGATGTAAAAAACACCCATTTTGAATTGCTGGGATGTTTTCCCCACCGTCTAATCTCAGTTATGCTCTGTCTACTATACCAAACGACTATTGTATTTGATGCTATATTTAGCATCTCACTCTACTAGCTGTCAAAGATTTTATGGCAAACAAAAATTCTGATAAAACCCCCATGTAAAAACAGCCATATTGCTCTAATTGAATGGTATTCCACACACACTTTGTAAATTTCAATAATTCTCATTTTTGGCAGGTTATATCATATCATTATACGCCAATGTCTTTAAGAAAGCTTAAAAATTTTTTATGTATATGTAACACAAAGGTTCGATGTAAATCACCCACATATAACTACTTGAGAATTCTTCAACACTTTATGTAAATTCTAATGATTCCCCTATATGCCATGTTGTATCTATTATATCATGTCTGTACATATTAATGTATTTTATGGAGAATAAAGATTCTGATTGTATGTATGTATGTATGTATGTATGTATGTATGTATGTATGTATGTATGTATGTATGTATGTATGTATGTATGTATGTATGTATGTATGTATGTATGTATGTATGTATGTATGTATGTATGTATGTATGTATGTATGTATGTATGTATGTATGTATGTATGTATGTATGTATGTATGTATGTATGTATGTATGTATGTATGTATGTATGTATGTATGTATGTATGTATGTATGTATGTATGTATGTATGTATGTATGTATGTATGTATGTATGTATGTATGTATGTATGTATGTATGTATGTATGTATGTATGTATGTATGTATGTATGTATGTATGTATGTATGTATGTATGTATGTATGTATGTATGTATGTATGTATGTATGTATGTATGTATGTATGTATGTATGTATGTATGTATGTATGTATGTATGTATGTATGTATGTATGTATGTATGTATGTATGTATGTATGTATGTATGTATGTATGTATGTATGTATGTATGTATGTATGTAATGTATGTATGTATGTATGTATGTATGTATGTATGTATGTACGTACGTACGTACGTACGTACGTACGTACGTACGTACGTACGTACGTACGTACGTACGTACGTACGTACGTAGGTAGGTAGGTAGGTAGGTAGGTAGGTAGGTAGGTAGGTAGGTAGGTAGGTAGGTAGGTAGGTAGGTAGGTAGGTAGGTAGGTAGGTAGGTAGGTAGGTAGGTAGGTAGGTAGGTAGGTAGGTAGGTAGGTAGGTAGGTAGGTAGGTAGGTAGGTAGGTAGGTAGGTAGGTAGGTAGGTAGGTAGGTAGGTAGGTAGGTAGGTAGGTAGGTAGGTAGGTAGGTAGGTAGGTAGGTAGGTAGGTAGGTAGGTAGGTAGGTAGGTAGGTAGGTAGGTAGGTAGGTAGGTAGGTAGGTAGGTAGGTAGGTAGGTAGGTAGGTAGGTAGGTAGGTAGGTAGGTAGGTAGGTAGGTAGGTAGGTAGGTAGGTAGGTAGGTAGGTATGTATGTATGTATGTATGTATGTATGTATGTATGTATGTATGTATGTATGTATGTATGTATGTATGTATGTATGTATGTATGTATGTATGTATGTATGTATGTATGTATGTATGTATGTATGTATGTATGTATGTATGTATGTATGTATGTATGTATGTATGTATGTATGTATGTATGTATGTATGTATGTATGTATGTATGTATGTATGTATGTATGTATGTATGTATGTATGTATGTATGTATGTATGTATGTATGTATGTATGTATGTATGTATGTATGTATGTATGTATGTATGTATGTATGTAGTATGTATGTATGTATGCATGCATGCATGCATGCATGCATGCATGCATGCATGCATGCATGCATGCATGCATGCATGCATGCATGCATGCATGCATGCATGCATGCATGCATGCATGCATGCATGCATGCATGCATGTATGTATGTATGTATGTATGTATGTATGTATGTATGTATGTATGTATGTATGTATGTATGTATGTATGTATGTATGTATGTATGTATGTATGTATGTATGTATGTATGTATGTATGTATGTATGTATGTATGTATGTATGTATGTATGTATGTATGTATGTATGTATGTATGTATGTATGTATGTATGTATGTATGTATGTATGTATGTATGTATGTATGTATGTATGTATGTATGTATGTATGTATACTGTGCTTGATCAGATCAGCCACCATCTCCGTATCAAGGCTTGGATTCAGTAGATCTCAGATGTTTTCAGGCTTAATGATATTCTTCATGTGTGTACCCTGTATCAGTGACATCCTAAAGGGTGTGCGAGGGGGAGGGAAGTGATCCGCCCTGGATGATAGCCAGGATGGGAGATGCCATCGGATACTATTAAGACACTAATGCACTGTTAAAAAATCTACTTAAGAGCATAATATATTTGTCTGTGTTTTATGAGTAGGGGAATGCCAAAGTACGGATTTGCCCCGGGTGACAAATAATTGAAGTACACGTCTGCTCTGTATTAATTTTTTTATTTAAATCTGAAAGAGTTCTAAAGTCTCAGGATTGATGACGTCAACATTCACAACGCACAGGATGAATAACGTAATAATGTAAATACTCATTTTAGGATTGGGCTGACAGTCACCGGGGGCCCGAAGCAAAAAGAGTCATTGCCCCATGATTATCGATTCCACATTAGGCTAGAGCAGGAGGCTAGGGAAGCGCCATGACAATTACTGTTATGAACCAGCGGTCAGTGACCTTTAGTACGCCACCAATACAGTGTACACACCTGAGAACACATCCGAGATGCCCGGGTCAGTACCAGAAATGCCCGCTGCATATCTGCCCTGGGTCAGATGATGTGTAGCAAGCTGAGGAAGGTTCTACTGGAGAAGGACAGAACCTATTAGCCAACTAGAAGGAACGCTCTTGTCGTGTCAGAAACACGTAAAGCCAAAATTTCTATGATATAACTGACAATGCCAAAAGTGCGCTTGACAAATTCATTTTCCTGACTCTGCCTAATGTTTACTTCACTACCATTTCTGTTTCCGCATCTATCACGTGCAGTAAAACATAATTAATGATGGCAGCAGTATTTTTTTCAAATTTTATTATTATTTTTGTTCTTGCTGTTTTACAAAGTAAACAAAATAAAAATGTTCGACTAAAATTTAAATTTAAAAAGTCAGTAGTCATACCTTCAAAACAAAATTCATAACGGCTGGTTGAAATGACGAAACAAAGCGATTGCTGAAATAGCAGGAAAAAAGTGATCGCTATAATAATGAAAAACAGTGGCGTTTCCAATAACGAAACACAGTGGCGTTTCCAATAACGAAACACAGTGATCTTTCTTATGACGAAACAAAGCGATGTTTGTAATGACGAAACAAAGTGAAGGCTGTAGTAATGAAAAAAACAGGGTATTACTTGTAATGACGAAACAAAGTGATAGTTGTAATAACGGAACAAAGCGATTGCTGTAATAGCGAAACAAAGTGATTTCTTTAATGATGAAACAAAGTGATTACTGTAATGATGAAACAAAGTGATGACTGTAATGATGAAACAAAGTGATTTCTTTAATGATGAAACAAAGTGATGGCTGTAATGATGAAACAAAGTGATGACTGTAATGATGAAACAAAGTGATAGCTGTAATGATGAAACAAAGTGATGACTGTAATGATGAAACAGAGTGACGGCTGTAATGATGAAACAAAGTGATGGCTGTAATGATGAAACAAAGTGATAGCTGTAATGATGAAACAAAGTGATGGCTGTAATGATGAAACAAAGTGATGGCTTTAATGATGAAACAGAGTGATGGCTGTAATGATGAAACAAAGTGATGGCAGTAATGATGAAACAAAGTGATGGTTGTAATGATGAAACAGAGTGATGGCTGTAATGATGAAACAAAGTGATGGCTGTAATGATGAAACAAAGTGATAGCTGCAATGGTGAAACAAAGTGATGGCTGTAATGACGAAACAAAGTGATGGCTGTAATGATGAAACAAAGTGATAGCTGCAATGATGAAACAAAGTGATGGTTGTAATGATGAAACAAAGTGATGGCTGTAATGATGAAACGAAGTGAATGCTGCAATGATGAAACAAAGTGATGACTGTAATGATGAAACAAAGTGATAGCTGTAATGATAAAACAAAGTGATAGCTGCAATGATGAAACAAAGTGATTTCTTTAATGATGAAACAAAGTGATGGCTGTAATGATGAAACAAAGTGATGACTGTAATGATGAAACAAAGTGATAGCTGTAATGATGAAACAAAGTGATGACTGTAATGATGAAACAGAGTGATGGCTGTAATGATGAAACAAAGTGATGGCTGTAATGATGAAACAAAGTGATAGCTGTAATGATGAAACAAAGTGATGACTGTAATGATGAAACAAAGTGATGGCTTTAATGATGAAACAGAGTGATGGCTGTAATGATGAAACAAAGTGATGGCAGTAATGATGAAACAAAGTGATGGTTGTAATGATGAAACAGAGTGATGGCTGTAATGATGAAACAAAGTGATGGCTGTAATGATGAAACAAAGTGATAGCTGCAATGGTGAAACAAAGTGATGGCTGTAATGACGAAACAAAGTGATGGCTGTAATGATGAAACAAAGTGATAGCCGCAATGATGAAACAAAGTGATGGCTGTAATGATGAAACAAAGTGATGGCTGTAATGATGAAACGAAGTGAATGCTGCAATGATGAAACAAAGTGATGGCTGTAATGATGAAACAAAGTGATGACTGTAATGATGAAACAAAGTGATAGCTGTAATGATAAAACAAAGTGATAGCTGCAATGATGAAACAAAGTGATAGCTGTAATGATGAAACAAAGTGATGGCTGTAATGATGAAACAAAGTGATGGCTGTAATGAAACAAAGCGATGGCTGTAATGATGAAACAGAGTGATGGCTGTAATGATGAAACAAAGTGATGGCTGTAATGATGAAACAAAGTGATAGCTGTAATGATGAAACAAAGTGATGACTGTAATGATGAAACAAAGTGATGGCTTTAATGATGAAACAGAGTGATGGCTGTAATGATGAAACAAAGTGTTGGCTGTAATGATGAAACAAAGTGATGGCTGTAATGATGAAACAAAGTGATGGCTGTAATGATGAAACAAAGTGATAGCTGTAATGATGAAACAAAGTGATTGCTGTAATGATGAAACAAAGTGATGGCTGTAATGATGAAACAAGGTGATGGCTGTAATGATGAAACAAAATGATGGCTGTAATGATGAAACAAAGTGATGGCTGTAATGATGAAACAAAGTGATAGCTGTAATGATGAAACAAAGTGATGGCTGTAATGATGAAACAAAGTGATGACTGCAATGAAGAAACAAAGTGATGGCTTTAATGATGAAACAGAGTGATGGCTGTAATGATGAAACAAAGTGATTGCTGTAATGATGAAACAAAGTGATGGCTGTAATGATGAAACAAGGTGATGGCTGTAATGATGAAACAAAATGATGGCTGTAGTGATGAAACAAAGTGATGGCTGTAATGATGAAACAAAGTGATAGCTGCAATGATAAAACAAAGTGATTGTCGTAAATTAATCAGATAGGTAATAGCTGTTTATAGCCCTGTCAGAACAGAGGTGATAGTGTTGACAATGTGAAAGTAAGGGTTAAGAAATAGTTTTATCACGAGGTGATCGTGTAAGAGAAAGGACAGTCTCTGGATAGAATAATTTATCTAATCCAGCCTATCTGGACGACTAACTTTAAATCAGACGTATTTTCTGTCCCTGTAAGAAATACACTTACACTGCACTAACATGCGCACAATTCTGTGACAAATACGCACGAACGTGAAAACAAACTATGAATAACATATAATGAATAGGGGTTGACCGACACTATAACTAAAGGTTAATTAAGTTTATTATCAATAGAAAATCACAACATAAATCAAATACATAAATAGATCATGGTTTACAGACAAATGACAATTAATCAAATAGGTTCTCCCCTTTGGTAAAGGAAAAGAAAGAAGATCCCAACAGAGGTTAATTAACCCCAAAAGATCAAAAAGTTAACATCAAGTTATGAGATAGTCAGTATGGGAAAAGAACAGGTTCTAAATGTAAGTTATCCCGTGACTACTCAGATTAGTGAGACAAAAAAAGAAGAAACCATATAAGTATACTGATGGTAATCAAAGACATAAGTTTCTTTCTCCGTTCATCCAATTCACATTCATTCAGTGGCCACTTTCAGATTTATGCTTACCCCAGTAGTTGTTGCAGGCATTCCAAGGAAATACACTAATAAGTAATAAGGCTATGTATTGTCAAAACTGAGTTGTGCCGAATCAAGCCCCAGATTCGCCGTAATTGCTGACTGCAAATTTCACGGGAATCGCTAGAGTCGGTGATTTAATTTTGTCCTGGATACAATAAGTTATCTCTGCCTTCAGTTGGTGGGAGTAAGGTTCATACGTGGTGATCGCCGATGTAGGATGAATAGAACATAGATAGTTCCTAGGTGCCTAGCTTCAAGTGGCTGGGACACTATGGTAAGTTATACAAATGTTGCTGACGATATATTTTGCCCAGCTGGCTGATGAGATTGATCTAAATAGATCTGGTAATAGTTCTGTTCCAGTTAAGATTATAATTTAATGTTTCTGTTCTGGTTTTCTCTCATGACAAAATGAGGTAAAAGGACCGCACAGGCCACAGCAAGAAGCTCATTAAATATACCTGGATGCTTATATGATATTATAAGTTCATGTGATCGTAAGTTCATATGGCCATAAGAAAGCCGCTAGTACTCAGGTTTGTTCAGCTTAGATTATAGAAAGAATATATAAACATGTTAACCAAATTATCAATCTCATATCTAACACGTGTTAAAATAGGACCTCTTCACCGCTCTGTTATAAATTAGATTTAAAACACACGTGGCTAGCTTAACCTGTCGTTTATTTAACGCGTGATATGAACGCTAGTCATTCGTAAAATTACATACAATGGATATCAGTAAATAATATATGCCGTCAGTAGACAGTTATTTAATGTATGTACTAGTCAATTTAAAACATCTCTTACTGGGAAAATAGCGAGTAATTAAATTTACTTTACGGCTGGAAAATTTAGCTATAAGTTATTTAATTAACACAGAAAATCTCAGTTAAATATAATGAACTCTTTAACGTACTAAATCACTTAAAGACTAGAAATATAAATTACCATGTGACGAAAGTACTGAGATTCTGTCTTTCAAGTGGCCCATGTCTTTTTCTCCTTGCATTTTGTTCACTATTTCTAGGAGGGATTACAGAAAAAATCCTTCTCCATGTTTCTTCTCCTTCTATTATTTACGTTTTTTCAAGATGAGATCACGATGGAGTTTGATCTCATCTGCTTTATGGTTCTTCTTTATGTGTTTAGTGTTGGTGTGTAGGGAACTGTTGCATTATTATTCTAGACGAAGGACTTTAGAGCCTAGATCAGAGTGGCACCAGTTTTAGTCTTTTTAAAGATATGGCATGTGACCATAGACGCATTTTTCGGGAGTTAAATTAATTGCGGCCATTTTTGCTTCATTGCCAGTATAGGGCTAGGACTAATTCCCGTTTCTTTGTCTAAAACCCATGCACGTTGCATCAGAATGATCTAAGGTTCCGATTGGCTGAGAGCTAACTGCAGTTGAAATGCAGAGCTCCCATTGGCTTAGAACCACGCCGCGCATATGACGTCATGAAGTCGGCGCGTGGGGGTCTTGATAATAAATACGCCCGAATTTCATAAGTTCGGTCTCTAAAAAATTAATTGCCAAGCCGCGTTCCTGATTCAAATTATCGATTGCCTTCAGTGGGAGAATTCGAAATTTGGTAAGCAGAATTTTCGTGGTAACTTTATTTAATTTTGTCTAAGCCTAGGCCGATCAGTAAAGTTTCTTGGGAAGTTTTAGTTTAATTTAATTCTTATCGCCAGAGCCATCAAATACTATCTTAGTGACAGACTTGAGAAACCTAAGAGGTCCATTTACTTCCTTACTGCAGGAATAACGTTATTTAAGATGGTTTGAAAGTTGAGAGGCCACGGACGCGCTTTGTATTTATTGCAAAGTGGGTCGGGAGAGAAACCCGCATCTCTGTCGTAGGTAAATGTACAGAATAGCGGGAGTCTGTGTATTTGTGATTTTATTGAGAATGTAATGCTGCAAGTTATTTATATTATAGTACACTTCTATAGGTGGACGAGGGGAGAAGAGGTGGAATTTGTAAAGCACGTGGGCGCGTTGGTTACGGTATATTTATTGATACGATGTTCAGAGGGACGAGAGGGGAGAGAAGCACGTGGTCATAAAATTGTAACCACGTGTTTGTAACTACTGAGATTTAATTGATAACCATTATGTATAACTTTTGACGGCATGTAGATGCTAGCGTAAACAGGGTTATATGTTATTGATTGTGCATTGTTATTCTGTGTATTCAGAAGATGGAGATGAAATTTATTTCTGTTAAGGGAATAATACTTTATTTCAATTTTGAGGTGATTAATCATACTGACGGGAATTTTAGGAATTCCTAGAGAGGGCTAGTTTTATTTTGTATTAATCATTACGGCATTAGTGTCAGCGTAAGAAGTAGGCCACAGTACGACTGCCCAGACCGGGCCAGTGAAAATATTGTTGTTGCTCGGAGTTAGTCAGGCAAAACAGGCGATCTGGGTTAGCCAATGTTTACCTTGTGGGCTCAGGTAGAGAAGGGAACAGGAGAGGAGCGGACGGTGTTGGCATGATTTTTGTATGGAGGTGCATAACGTGTTGAAGAGTCAGGGAGGTAGTGTTATTAGAAATGTATTATTACGGTTTGTTTAGCTGTTGTTTTGTTTTGTCTAAAACAGCAGGTGCCGGCTTTGTGGGGAAGAGCAGAATTTTTGATACCTCAAAATTTCTCCCACGGCACAGTTGTGGCATTCGCAGACACGCAAGTCGTGCGTTAATTGCCAGTGGTGGAAGGAGAGAAAGAGAATACGGTGTCCTAAGGCAGGGAAACCATTTTTACAGTGAAGAGGATTTTTGTGGATAAATCCTGAGCTCTGACGCTCGGTCTGTTACACACGCAGATTTGGCATGCTGCCAGCGTTGTTGAAATTTTATTTTCGCTTCGTCACGGCCATAATAAAGCCGAAAAGCCCATCGCCCAGTCATAGGTAATCGGGCAGGTGAATTCAGAGTGGTAGGAGAAGCCAGCTACAGTTCCAGGCTAGAATCCAGTGGGGTTCTTTTTTTTAAACCGTAGTCATCAGTTCCAGAATGGTGGAGAGAGAGAGGGTGACCATACTCTCCACAGTAGTCGTCGCAGTGTTGTCCCAAGTATAGCAGATGACAGCTGCTGAAGGTTTTTTTAGACGAGTTAATTGTGTAGCAGTGTGCAAGAGATTTCAGGATAGGCTGTGTAGAACCAGAGTCTTCGCAGAGTTGGTGTAGACACTTCGTAGTTGTTCCAGCTGACTGTGCTCTTAACATTTAATTTAGAATAGTTGTGGAAGTGGAGGCTCGACAAGTGCAGTGTGGCTTATTTTTGTCTAATCCAAACTTCTGTCCCCATACAGGTTGCAATTGTGGGAGAAGGGTTGGGGTTGATGCATTTTAACTGTGCTTGATTTTGTTTCAGGTGTGCATCCTCGCACTTTATGTATGGGACATGCATATGTTTGTTTGTTTATAGGTGTATAATAAACTTGTATAAATTGTAGCTGGCATCAGTCATTTCATTTAAGTACAGTAGCTATATGTTGTCTGTATCTTGGTGTTTGTGAAGCTTGATATAACCTTATCCCCTTAGGGTAGCTAGAGGTCGTTGACAACTATAGCACATAATACGTCCGAAGTGGCGAGGAAAGAATCAACCTCGGTTCTTAACCTCGGAGCCAATAGTGTCAACTGTTCACATTTCACTATCATTTTCTTCTAGATCTATCTTTTCAGTGTTTCTTCTCACTAGTGTCTTGTCACTGTATGTAGACATTCTCTAGTCTTAAATCCATTTCGTGACAAAGTGGGTGACGTCGTCCTCGGGATCATCTTTGTTGGGATCAATTCTACATTCATAGATTGTCTCTGTAGGAAGTTCTGAAAAATAGTTTTCTTAAAAAAAAAAAAAATAAAAAAAAAATCCCCTAGACTTGAGCTATATTAAGACTGATCCAGCTATAAGTTTTTTCCACAGGTTGTAGTCAGTTTAGATGTTAGTGGTAGTAAGGTTGTTTATGACTTAGAAGTAATTGATGGCTAATCGAATTTTTTTCTTAACAGGAAAGTAATTCGGGTTTTGGGTAGCTGGATAACTTGAAATTTTTTCAGGTAGTTATTAGTCAGACTTGGTGCTAGTCTGAGTGCGAGTTTTTGCGACAGCATATTCCTAGTAGGTAACAGTAAATTTTTCTTGTTCCTTTGTTTTTGTCATTTCCCCTCGTGGTGAGTTACTGCTGATTTGTCAGGTAAGATGGCTGAATTGGTCAAGCTACTTACTGCATGGAAGGACGCAGCTAAAAGCATGGGGATGAATGAGGCCGAGACTAGGGCTTACATTATGAGGGAACAGGACCGGCAGGCGGAGAGAGAGAAAAGGGAAGCGGAGAAAGAAGAGAGGGCCCGACTGGCAGAGATGGACCTGCGTAAATTGGAAGCGGAGAAGGAAGAGAGGGCCCGACTGGCAGAGATGGACCTGCGTAAATTGGAAGCGGAGAAAGAAGAGAAGGCCCGGCAGGCAGAGGAGAAAAAGGCAGAGAGGGAAGCACAGGAGAAGATAGCACAGAGGGAAGCCCAGGAGAGGGAGAAGGCAGCAGAGAGACAGCATGAACTTGCCCTGCGTTCACTGGAACTGCTGTACCGATCTTCGGAAGGCAGTTCGGCTAACGGAGATTCTCCCGGAGCAGGGGCGACAGACACCTCAGGAAACGGAGGGCCCCGGATGGCAGCCATGAATTTTCCGATGGACCCTTTTCCTAACGGGAATGAGAAAATTGAGGTATTCTTGGAAAAATTTGAAAGGATGGCAAAGGCATACGGGCTGGATGATAGTCTTTGGTGCCTCAAATTATCTCAATCACTAAGAGGACATGCGTATGATGTCTATAGCAAGATGCTAGTGGATGACCAGATTAACTTTGAGGCACTGCGGAACGCCCTGTTACAGCGATTCCAATGGACTCCCCGGAAGTGCCAAACGATGTTTAGGGAAAGTCGACTGGAGAAAGGAGAAAGTTTTTCTCCAGTTCGCAGAGAGGCTGAGGAATTACCTCACTCGCTGGAGAGAGTTGTCGGGTTTGGCTAAATCTTTTGAAGGATTGGAAGAATTAGTTCTGTGCGAACAGATAAAGGCCAACATGTCTCCGGACTTAAAGAAGTACCTGGCGGAGCAGGGCGCACAGCAACTGAACCAGATAATTCTTTTTGCTGAAAGGTTCCAGTCGGCACAGGCCGTAGTCCTGGGCCAGAAACGGAAACACCCTGACCTGCCAGCCCCGGACAAAGGAGCATCTTCATCGCATTCCCCTTCCTCTTCAGCTCACCAGCAGCAAGGGCCGTCTCGCAAGGAGCCCCCTCCCTGTCATAACCTGCGCTCCCAGCCGCCTAACAGAACACAGGGGCCGACTTCTCATGAACCCGTCAGGAACCGGGGAGATAATGAGAGATATTGTAGGTTCTGTCGGAGTACCTCTCATTGGACAACACGGTGCCCAAACAAACAACCCGCTCATCAGGTGGCTTGTTTAAGGCCTGTGAGGGTGAAACAAGGGAAGAAGTGGAAACCCTTCCAGTCAGAGAAGTTGTTTTCCAACAGCGGACCAGCCGAAGTGAACGGGACGGAGACAACATGTTTATTTGACAGCGGGCTTACATACCCCAGCATAGTCGCCCGACATCTGGTGAAGCCCTGGCAGATGACCAAGGAAAAGGTCAATATTGGTGGAGTTTTAAGAAAAGGGACTTCACAGTGCTTTCCGGTTGCCAATATTAAGGTGAAATGTAAGTTCGTGTCTGGCACCATCAAGGCAGCTGTAACGGCTCAGCCAGCCTATGACTTCATTCTCGGCAACCCATATTTAGTTTTGGGGAACCCGACCACACCGATCCTTGCTGATGCAAGGGGGCCTACTGCAGGCCAGATAAGTGAAAAAGGAGAACCCCTAATTCACAGAGCCCCGAGCGAGCTCAAACATAGCTTTCGTGCCAAGGAGAGGTGCAACGCCTCTGACGACAGTGATATGTTATTTGCAGAGGCAAATTCGCCCGCCAGCCCTGTTCAGCCAACCGGCCAAACAGTGGTGACGACGCCTCTGATTCCGGAAGTACACTCTTTGTTGTCGGGAATTAGGCCCCCGATGGTATTAGCTCCTTCAAGTGAGGGACATACTGACAAGAGCGGTATTACATATGTCAACGACCAGCGCCATCTTCATAGGGCACAAGATAGCGGTCTGAGCGAGCATATAGTTCCAACCAGCCCTGGAGCCCCATCCGACCAGCACTTTACTCAAACGGAGGAGGACAGTGATCTGAGTATCCGTTTGCCTATAAACGGAGATGGGCCCCACAACTCTCGTATCTCGTTTACAGGAAACGACTCTTGTAACGAGGAGCCTGAAAAATTGGCTATATTTTCCAATTTGTTTCAAGGAACATTGGAACCAGTCACTGAGAGCTTTATCTCAGATTCTCCGCGATCTAACGGGATCTTAAACCGTCAAGTGTCACTGCAGGACACATTCCAATTGACGCCAGTAACTCTCACAGGGGAGGGCAAGGTTGAAGGTAGAACCAGGGTGTTAGACGGAGAGCTCCCGTGGTCTACATTTTCATCTCACCAACTTTTCGGGCCAGAAAAGAGTGAGAAAAGCGACGTTACGCATTTGCAAGGAGCTACTTTGGAGAGCTCTGTCCCGCTTCATGTTGGTAGGGGAAGAGCGAGTCCAGAACCACTGCCAGGGGCAGATATTACCTACCTTTCACCAAAGGTAGAAGCTATTGAGATCAGTGAGGATTCAATAGAAACCCAGCAAGAAATCGGAGGCTCTACACCAGTGGAACCCGAGACGCTGCATCGTTCTCGCACTGTACCAGCGGTCACAAACCCGCTGACGCGCAGCGAGGAAGTCGCCATCGCCAGGTCACCACAGCGCCCGCCGGTCACATCAGCTGACCAGGACAGCCTTTTGACGGTCATAGCAAGGGAAAGTTCAGACCCGCCATTAGACGGCACAGGTCCGAAGAGAGATCAACTCTCCCAATGGAGCATAGGAGCTCATTCTAGGAGAGGAAGAAGGAGGAAACGCAAAAGAGGAAGGTCGAAGAACACTGAATAGAAGGGGTAAGGACAGACAGCCTTGTAGACAGAGTTAAGGGCCAGTGTGAAACACAGAGATTTCAGTAATGAGATCCATGCTCAATCTTCGAAGGTGGGAGTGATGTGACAAAAGTACTGAGATTCTGTCTTTCAAATGGCCCATGTCTTTTTCTCCTTGCATTTTGTTCACTATTTCTAGGAGGGATTACAGAAAAAAATCCTTCTCCATGTTTCTTCTCCTTCTATTATTTACGTTTTTTTCAAGATGAGATCATGATGGAGTTTGATCTCATCTGCTTTATGGTTCTTCTTTATGTGTTTAGTGTTGGTGTGTAGGGAACTGTTGCATTATTATTCTAGACGAAGGACTTTAGAGCCTAGATCAGAGTGGCACCAGTTTTAGTCTTTTTAAAGATATGGCATTTGGCCATAGACGCATTTTTCGGGAGTTAAATTAATTGCGGCCATTTTTGCTTCATTGCCAGTATAGGGCTAGGACTAATTCCCGTTTCTTTGTCTAAAACCCATGCACGTTGCATCAGAATGATCTAAGGTTCCGATTGGCTGAGAGCTAACTGCAGTTGAAATTCAGAGCTCCCATTGGCTTAGAACCACGCCGCGCATATGACGTCATGAAGTCGGCGCGTGGGGGTCTTGATAATAAATACGCCCGAATTTCATAAGTTCGGTCTCTAAAAAATTAATTGCCAAGCCGCGTTCCTGATTCAAATTATCGATTGCCTTCAGTGGGAGAATTCGAAATTTGGTAAGCAGAATTTTCGTGGTAACTTTATTTAATTTTGTCTAAGCCTAGGCCGATCAGTAAAGTTTCTTGGGAAGTTTTAGTTTAATTTAATTCTTATCGCCAGAGCCATCAAATACTATCTTAGTGATAGACTTGAGAAACCTAAGAGGTCCATTTACTTCCTTACTGCAGGAATAACGTTATTTAAGATGGTTTGAAAGTTGAGAGGCCACGGACGCGCTTTGTATTTATTGCAAAGTGGGTCGGGAGAGAAACCCGCATCTCTGTCGTAGGTAAATGTACAGAATAGCGGGAGTCTGTGTATTTGTGATTTTATTGAGAATGTAATGCTGCAAGTTATTTATATTATAGTACACTTCTATAGGTGGACGAGGGGAGAAGAGGTGGAATTTGTAAAGCACGTGGGCGCATTGGTTACGGTATATTTATTGATACGATGTTCAGAGGGACGAGAGGGGAGAGAAGCACGTGGTCATAAAATTGTAACCACGTGTTTGTAACTACTGAGATTTAATTGATAACCATTATGTATAACTTTTGACGGCATGTAGATGCTAGCGTAAACAGGGTTATATGTTATTGATTGTGCATTGTTATTCTGTGTATTCAGAAGATGGAGATGAAATTTATTTCTGTTAAGGGAATAATACTTTATTTCAATTTTGAGGTGATTAATCATACTGACGGGAATTTTAGGAATTCCTAGAGAGGGCTAGTTTTATTTTGTATTAATCATTACGGCATTAGTGTCAGCGTAAGAAGTAGACCACAGTACGACTGCCCAGACCGGGCCAGTAAAAATATTGTTGTTGCTCGGAGTTAGTCAGGCAAAACAGGCGATCTGGGTTAGCCAATGTTTACCTTGTGGGCTCAGGTAGAGAAGGGAACAGGAGAGGAGCGGACGGTGTTGGCATGATTTTTGTATGGAGGTGCATAACGTGTTGAAGAGTCAGGGAGGTAGTGTTATTAGAAATGTATTATTACGGTTTGTTTAGCTGTTGTTTTGTTTTGTCTAAAACAGCAGGTGCCGGCTTTGTGGGGAAGAGCAGAATTTTTGATACCTCAAAATTTCTCCCACGGCACAGTTGTGGCATTCGCAGACACGCAAGTCGTGCGTTAATTGCCAGTGGTGGAAGGAGAGAAAGAGAATACGGTGTCCTAAGGCAGGGAAACCATTTTTACAGTGAAGAGGATTTTTGTGGATAAATCCTGAGCTCTGACGCTCGGTCTGTTACACACGCAGATTTGGCATGCTGCCAGCGTTGTTGAAATTTTATTTTCGCTTCGTCACGGCCATAATAAAGCCGAAAAGCCCATCGCCCAGTCATACGTAATCGGGCAGGTGAATTCAGAGTGGTAGGAGAAGCCAGCTACAGTTCCAGGCTAGAATCCAGTGGGGTTCATTTTTTTAAACCGTAGTCATCAGTTCCAGAATGGTGGAGAGAGAGAGGGTGACCATACTCTCCACAGAAGTCGTCGCAGTATTGTCCCAAGTATAGCAGATGACAGATGCTGAAGGTTTTTTTAGACGAGTTAATTGTGTAGCAGTGTGCAAGAGATTTCAGGATAGGCTGTGTAGAACCAGAGTCTTCGCAGAGTTGGTGTAGACACTTTGTAGTTGTTCCAGCTGACTGTGCTCTTAACATTTAATTTAGAATAGTTGTGGAAGTGGAGGCTCGACAAGTGCAGTGTGGCTTATTTTTGTCTAATCCAAACTTCTGTCCCCATACAGGTTGCAATTGTGGGAGAAGGGTTGGGGTTGATGCATTTTAACTGTGCTTGATTTTGTTTCAGGTGTGCATCCTCGCACTTTATGTATGGGACATGCATATGTTTGTTTGTTTATAGGTGTATAATAAACTTGTATAAATTGTAGCTGGCATCAGTCATTTCATTTAAGTACAGTAGCTATATGTTGTCTGTATCTTGGTGTTTGTGAAGCTTGATATAACCTTATCCCCTTAGGGTAGCTAGAGGTCGTTGACAACTATAGCACATAATACGTCCGAAGTGGCGAGGAAAGAATCAACCTCGGTTCTTAACCTCGGAGCCAATAGTGTCAACTGTTCACATTTCACTATCATTTTCTTCTAGATCTATCTTTTCAGTCTTTCTTCTCACTAGTGTCTTGTCACTGTATGTAGACATTCTCTAGTCTTAAATCCATTTCGTGACAAAGTGGGTGGCGTCGTCCTCGGGATCATCTTTGTTGGGATCAATTCTAGATTCATAGATTGTCTCTGTAGGAAGTTCTGAAAAATAGTTTTCTTAAAAAAAAAAATAAAAAAAAAAATCCCCTAGACTTGAGCTATATTAAGACTGATCCAGCTATAAGTTTTTTCCACAGGTTGTAGTCATTTTAGATGTTAGTGGTAGTAAGGTTGTTTATGACTTAGAAGTAATTGATGGCTAATCGAATTTTTTTCTTAACAGGAAAGTAATTCGGGTTTTGGGTAGCTGGATAACTTGAAATTTTTTCAGGTAGTTATTAGTCAGACTTGGTGCTAGTCTGAGTGTGGGTTTTTGCGACAGCATATTCCTAGTAGGTAACAGTAAATTTTTCTTGTTCCTTTTTTTTTGCCATTTCCCCTCGTGGTGAGTTACTGCTGATTTGTCAGGCAAGATGGCTGAATTGGTCAAGCTACTTACTGCATGGAAGGACGCAGCTAAAAGCATGGGGATGAATGAGGCCGAGACTAGGGCTTACATTATGAGGGAACAGGACCGGCAGGCGGAGAGAGAGAAAAGGGAAGCGGAGAAAGAAGAGAGGGCCCGACTGGCAGAGATGGACCTTCGTAAATTGGAAGCGGAGAAGGAAGAGAGGGCCCGACTGGCAGAGATGGACCTGCGTAAATTGGAAGCGGAGAAAGAAGAGAAGGCCCGGCAGGCAGAGGAGAAAAAGGCAGAGAGGGAAGCACAGGAGAAGATAGCACAGAGGGAAGCCCAAGAGAGGGAGAAGGCAGCAGAGAGACAGCATGAACTTGCCCTGCGTTCACTGGAACTGCAGTACCGAACTTCGGAAGGCAGTTCGGCTAACGGAGATTCTCCCGGAGCAGGGGCGACAGACACCTCAGGAAACGGAGGGCCCCGGATGGCAGCCATGAATTTTCCGATGGACCCTTTTCCTAACGGGAATGAGAAAATTGAGGTATTCTTGGGAACATTTGAAAGGATGGCAAAGGCATACGGGCTGGATGATAGTCTTTGGTGCCTCAAATTATCTCAATCACTAAGAGGACATGCGTATGATGTCTATAGCAAGATGCTAGTGGATGACCAGATTAACTTTGAGGCACTGCGGAACGCCCTGTTACAGCGATTCCAATGGACTCCCCGGAAGTGCCAAACGATGTTTAGGGAAAGTCGACTGGAGAAAGGAGAAAGTTTTTCCCAGTTCGCAGAGAGGCTGAGGAATTACCTCACTCGCTGGAGAGAGTTGTCGGGTTTGGCTAAATCTTGTGAAGGATTGGAAGAATTAGTTCTGTGCGAACAGATAAAGGCCAACATGTCTCCGGACTTAAGGAAGTACCTGGCGGAGCAGGGCGCACAGCAACTGAACCAGATAATTCTTTTTGCTGAAAGGTTCCAGTCGGCACAGGCCGAAGTCCTAGGCCAGAAACGGAAACACCCTGACCTGCCAGCCCCGGACAAAGGAGCATCTTCATCGCATTCCCCTTCCTCTTCAGCTCACCAGCAGCAAGGGCCGTCTCGCAAGGAGCCCCCTCCCTGTCATAACTTGCGCTCCCAGTCGCCTAACAGAACACAGGGGCCGACTTCTCATGAACCCGTCAGGAACCGGGGAGATAATGAGAGATATTGTAGGTTCTGTCGGAGTACCTCTCATTGGACAACACGGTGCCCAAACAAACAACCCGCTCATCAGGTGGCTTGTTTAAGGCCTGTGAGGGTGAAACAAGGGAAGAAGTGGAAACCCTTCCAGTCAGAGAAGTTGTTTTCCAACAGCGGACCAGCCGAAGTGAACGGGACGGAGACAACATGCTTATTTGACAGCGGGCTTACATACCCCAGCATAGTCGCCCGACATCTGGTGAAGCCCTGGCAGATGACCAAGGAAAAGGTCAATATTGGTGGAGTTTTAAGAAAAGGGACTTCACAGTGCTTTCCGGTAGCCAATATTAAGGTGAAATGTAAGTTCGTGTCTGGCACCATCAAGGCAGCTGTAACGGCTCAGCCAGCCTATGACTTCATTCTCGGCAACCCATATTTAGTTTTGGGGAACCCGACCACACCGATCCTTGCTGATGCAAGGGGGCCTACTGCAGGCCAGATAAGTGAAAAAGGAGAACCCCTAATTCACGGAGCCCCGAGCGAGCTCAAACATAGCTGTCGTGCCAAGGAGAGGTGCAACGCCTCTGACGACAGTGATATGTTATTTGCAGAGGCAAATTCGCCCGCCAGCCCTGTTCAGCCAACCGGCCAAACAGTGGTGACGACGCCTCTGATTCCGGAAGTACACTCTTTGTTGTCGGGAATTAGGCCCCCGATGGTATTAGCTCCTTCAAGTGAGGGACATACTGACAAGAGCGGTATTACATATGTCAACGACCAGCGCCATCTTCATAGGGCACAAGATAGCGGTCTGAGCGAGCATATAGTTCCAACCAGCCCTGGAGCCCCATCCGACCAGCACTTTACTCAAACGGAGGAGGACAGTGATCTGAGTATCCGTTTGCCTATAAACGGAGATGGGCCCCACAACTCTCGTATCTCGTTTACAGGAAACGACTCTTGTAACGAGGAGCCTGAAAAATTGGCTATATTTTCCAATTTGTTTCAAGGAACATTGGAACCAGTCACTGAGAGCTTTATCTCAGATTCTCCGCGATCTAACGGGATCTTAAACCGTCAAGTGTCACTGCAGGACACATTCCAACTGACGCCAGTAACTCTCACAGGGGAGGGCAAGGTTGAAGGTAGAACCAGGGTGTTAGACGGAGAGCTCCCGTGGTCTACATTTTCATCTCACCAACTTTTCAGGCCAGAAAAGAGTGAGAAAAGCGACCTTACGCATTTGCAAGGAGCTACTTTGGAGAGCTCTGTCCCGCTTCATGTTGGTAGGGGAAGAGCGAGTCCAGAACCACTGCCAGGGGCAGATCTTACCTACCTTTCTCCAAAGGTAGAAGCTATTGAGATCAGTGAGGATTCAATAGACACCCAGCAAGAAATCGGAGGCTCTACACCAGAGGAACCCGAGACATTGCATCGTTCTCGCACTGTACCAGCGGTCACAAACCCGCTGACGCGCAGCGAGGAAGTCGCCATCGCCAGGTCACCACAGCGCCCGCCGGTCACATCAGCTGACCAGGACAGCCTTTTGACGGTCATAGCAAGGGAAAGTTCAGACCCGCCATTAGACGGCACAGGTCCGAAGAGAGATCAACTCTCCCAATGGAGCATAGGAGCTCATTCTAGGAGAGGAAGAAGGAGGAAACGCAAAAGAGGAAGGTCGAAGAACACTGAATAGAAGGGGTATGGACAGACAGCCTTGTAGACAGAGTTAAGGGCCAGTGTGAAACACAGAGATTTCAGTAATGAGATCCATGCTCAATCTTCGAAGGTGGGAGTGATGTGACAAAAGTACTGAGATTCTGTCTTTCAAATGGCCCATGTCTTTTTCTCCTTGCATTTTGTTCACTATTTCTAGGAGGGATTACAGAAAAAATCCTTCTCCATGTTTCTTCTCCTTCTATTATTTACGTTTTTTTCAAGATGAGATCACGATGGAGTTTGATCTCATCTGCTTTATGGTTCTTCTTTATGTGTTTAGTGTTGGTGTGTAGGGAACTGTTGCATTATTATTCTAGACGAAGGACTTTAGAGCCTAGATCAGAGTGGCACCAGTTTTAGTCTTTTTAAAGATATGGCATGTGACCATAGACGCATTTTTCGGGAGTTAAATTAATTGCGGCCATTTTTGCTTCATTGCCAGTATAGGGCTAGGACTAATTCCCGTTTCTTTGTCTAAAACCCATGCACGTTGCATCAGAATGATCTAAGGTTCCGATTGGCTGAGAGCTAACTGCAGTTGAAATTCAGAGCTCCCATTGGCTTAGAACCACGCCGCGCATATGATGTCATGAAGTCGGCGCGTGGGGGTCTTGATAATAAATACGCCCGAATTTCATAAGTTCGGTCTCTAAAAAATTAATTGCCAAGCCGCGTTCCTGATTCAAATTATCGATTGCCTTCAGTGGGAGAATTCGAAATTTGGTAAGCAGAATTTTCGTGGTAACTTTATTTAATTTTGTCTAAGCCTAGGCCGATCAGTAAAGTTTCTTGGGAAGTTTTAGTTTAATTTAATTCTTATCGCCAGAGCCATCAAATACTATCTTAGTGACAGACTTGAGAAACCTAAGAGGTCCATTTACTTCCTTACTGCAGGAATAACGTTATTTAAGATGGTTTGAAAGTTGAGAGGCCACGGACGCGCTTTGTATTTATTGCAAAGTGGGTCGGGAGAGAAACCCGCATCTCTGTCGTAGGTAAATGTACAGAATAGCGGGAGTCTGTGTATTTGTGATTTTATTGAGAATGTAATGCTGCAAGTTATTTATATTATAGTACACTTCTATAGGTGGACGAGGGGAGAAGAGGTGGAATTTGTAAAGCACGTGGGCGCGTTGGTTACGGTATATTTATTGATACGATGTTCAGAGGGACGAGAGGGGAGAGAAGCACGTGGTCATAAAATTGTAACCACGTGTTTGTAACTACTGAGATTTAATTGATAACCATTATGTATAACTTTTGACGGCATGTAGATGCTAGCGTAAACAGGGTTATATGTTATTGATTGTGCATTGTTATTCTGTGTATTCAGAAGATGGAGATGAAATTTATTTCTGTTAAGGGAATAATACTTTATTTCAATTTTGAGGTGATTAATCATACTGACGGGAATTTTAGGAATTCCTAGAGAGGGCTAGTTTTATTTTGTATTAATCATTACGGCATTAGTGTCAGCGTAAGAAGCAGGCCACAGTGCGACTGCCCAGACCGGGCCAGTGAAAATATTGTTGTTGCTCAAAGTTAGTCAGGCAGAACAGGCGATCTGGGTTAGCCAATGTTTACCTTGTGGGCTCAGGTAGAGAAGGGAACAGGAGAGGAGCGGACGGTGTTGGCATGATTTTTGTATGGAGGTGCATAACGTGTTGAAGAGTCAGGGAGGTAGTGTTATTAGAAATGTATTATTACGGTTTGTTTAGCTGTTGTTTTGTTTTGTCTAAAACAGCAGGTGCCGGCTTTGTGGGGAAGAGCAGAATTTTTGATACCTCAAAATTTCTCCCACGGTACAGTTGTGGCATTCGCAGACACGCAAGTCGTGCGTTAATTGCCAGTGGTGGAAGGAGAGAAAGAGAATACGGTGTCCTAAGGCAGGGAAACCATTTTTACAGTGAAGAGGATTTTTGTGGATAAATCCTGAGCTCTGACGCTCGGTCTGTTACACACGCAGATTTGGCATGCTGCCAGCGTTGTTGAAATTTTATTTTCGCTTCGTCACGGCCATAATAAAGCCGAAAAGCCCATCGCCCAGTCATAGGTAATCGGGCAGGTGAATTCAGAGTGGTAGGAGAAGCCAGCTACAGTTCCGGGCTAGAATCCAGTGGGGTTCTTTTTTTTAAACCTTAGTCATCAGTTCCAGAATGGTGGAGAGAGAGAGGGTGACCATACTCTCCACAGAAGTCGTCGCAGTGTTGTCCCAAGTATAGCAGATGACAGCTGCTGAAGGTTTTTTTAGACGAGTTAATTGTGTAGCAGTGTGCAAGAGATTTCAGGATAGGCTGTGTAGAACCAGAGTCTTCGCAGAGTTGGTGTAGACACTTTGTAGTTGTTCCAGCTGACTGTGCACTTAACATTTAATTTAGAATAGTTGTGGAAGTGGAGGCTCGACAAGTGCAGTGTGGCTTATTTTTGTCTAATCCAAACTTCTGTCCCCATACAGGTTGCAATTGTGGGAGAAGGGTTGGGGTTGATGCATTTTAACTGTGCTTGATTTTGTTTCAGGTGTGCATCCTCGCACTTTATGTATGCGACATGCATATGTTTGTTTGTTTATAGGTGCATAATAAACTTGTATAAATTGTAGCTGGCATCAGTCATTTCATTTAAGTACAGTAGCTATATGTTGTTTGTATCTTGGTGTTTGTGAAGCTTGATATAACCTTATCCCCTTAGGGTAGCTAGAGGTCGTTGACAACTATAGCACATAATACGTCCGAAGTGGCGAGGAAAGAATCAACCTCGGTTCTTAACCTCGGAGCCAATAGTGTCAACTGTTCACATTTCACTATCATTTTCTTCTAGATCTATCTTTTCAGTCTTTCTTCTCACTAGTGTCTTGTCACTGTATGTAGACAGTCTCTAGTCTTAAATCCATTTCGTGACATACCCTAATCAGAAAAATGAAACACTCCACGAGATATCTAATAATTTTCACTCTGTACGAGAAATACTAGAATATTCGAGCTAGTGTATTGCCGTTCGATTCTTGTATGAAAGGAAATATTACCACCTCTGCCGCGTCTCAAACTCGTAAGTTTAATTACACTGAAAATGTAACACTCCAATATACGTCTCAGACTGATCGACCCCTTGAATCTTCAAAGAAACTAATAAACGCTTGGACTCATCCCATGTGTTCCCATGATCAAAAGAATCAATTACGCCATGCTCCGCGCTCCTGTTTCACCGTGCTAATTGCTGAAACAGCTCACGTGTTTATTGCACTAGTGAAACCGGCGTTCCTGTAGCAAAAAATATACTTGAGGGGGAGGGGAGGGGCGGGGGCGGGGCAAAAGTGAATGAAAACTAGCTGCACTTTTCATATGTGACAGTGATGACTGTAATAATGAAACAAAGTGATGGTTGTAATGATGAAACTAAGCAATAGCTATAATGATGAAACAAAGTGATGGTTGTAATGATAAAATAAAGTGATGGTTGTAATGATGAAACAAAGTGATGGTTGTAATGATGAAACAAAGTGATGGTTGTAATGATGAAACAAAGTGATGGCTGTAATGATGAAACAAAGTGATGGCTGTAATGATGAAACAAAGCAATAGCTGTAATGATGAAACAAAGTGATGGTTGTAATGATGAAACAAAGTGATGGGTGTAATGATGAAACAAAGCAAAAGCTGTAATGATGAAACAAAGTGATGGTTATAATATTCAAACAAAGTGATGGTTGCAATAATCAAACAAAGCGATGGTTGTAATGTTGAAACAAAGTGATGGTTGTAATGATGAAAGAAAGTGATGGCTGTAATGATGAAACAAAGCAATAGCTGTAATGATGAAACAAAGTGATGGTTATAATGATCAAACAAATTGATGCTATAATGATGAAAAAAGTGATTGTTGTAATGATCAAACAGAGTGATGGTTGTAATGATCAAACAAAGTGATGGTTGTAATGATGAAACAAAGTGATGGTTGTAATGATGAAACAAAGTTATGAACAGGAACAAAATATTTAACAAAATTTGTCTATGTTTTAAAGCTTAGATTTACTTTAAATTCAGTAAATGTCGTGATACAAGATTGTAAGATACTCGAGGTAGTGCCAGGTACTTATATTACGATTGTATGAGACTTAGAACACTCACAGAAAATGAGACGTTCACAAGCGGAACTCTCCAGAGTATGCACACTTGTTTCACGTGCACAGACCATCTAAGTTCGCATCAAATATTTCGACATGGCCCGTTCCATCTTGGCTGATATTACATTTAAAGACATACTGTTTGATGCGTGGCAAGATTTTGTTATTGGTAGTTTTACGTTCTGCGTGTACACAATTTTATAACGTTGTATTTTAAAATTGTTGAATTATCCAGAGATTAGCAAAAACATGTTTTATACTATGGCCTGAAGAAAGTTCCTCGTTAGTCCAGTGGTTAAAGCGTCCGCTTTTCATTTGAGCCACACTGGTTCGTCACGCGAGAAAATTAACTGCGACAGACTAGGCTAACTGGTAGTATATTCGCATTGTTATAATATAATTGAGATGAACTAGGGATGACAAAAACTATAGAAGTAAGTTTACTATGCAAACATTACTCCTCATGAAACTATTCAGTTTACAAAAGTAAAATTGCATTTTGATTAATTTCGAAACGTCGTTTAAGTCGGAAAATTATCGATACATCTGCGAGTATTGAAATTATAAGAAAAATAGTATTATAGATGCTAGCCTGAGGATGTGTACACTGAATTTTTTTTTTATATTTTCACTTCTCATCAGCCGATGTTCGTTTAAAGCGTCGTCTACAGACGGTCTCGAACATAACATTTTATCTCGCGATCAATACGCGCCTGATGAGAGTTGACAGGAATTAAATTAGGATGTACTTTATTTGATGTACCCTCTCCTGCGGCAGAACATTATTAATAAAAACTGCATGGAAAATAACAACGCAGAAAGAAGAAGGACAAAAAAATGAACACGCGAGATTAGGTGACATTACCACTTCTCGTTTGTGGAATTTGCACGTGTACCACCGAGAACAGGAAGATTCTCAAATTTGTAAAGAAATAGATAGGAGTACAGCATGGGGTATCAGACGATGCAATTTACGTTAAGAAGACCAAGGCTGTCCTCTCTTCCAGTCACATCTAACAGAATACGCATCGTACAGGACCGATGAGCAGAGATGCCGCACGATTCGGCAGACGGGGTAGTCAAGGTTGTTTAAACCCCACGGCAAACTGGAAATGTGTCAGAGCCATGAAAAATCCTCTTCCATCAGCTGCCAATGATAACCTGATTGAACTGGAAGATACATCCCTACAAGAAGTAGAATTATAAGTATAGCTTGGCAGCAGTATAAACGAAGGTAAGGGAATAGATGGTGATATCAAACTAATAATACAAAACACCAGAGAAGGTTTTAATCAGTTAGGACATACATCAAAATCTAAAGTAGTTAAGTGCTACACAAAACATAAAAATTGTCAGCTTAAAATTCAAGGCTTTCCTATTGTGTGGCATCGAAACATGGAGAACAAAAAAAAATATCAACCAGAAAGATACAGACTTTCATAAACGGGTAATTGCGCAGATAGAAGGGGTTATCTGATATGACACTATCACAAATGTGGAACTGATGAAGTAGGTAGACAAATACCACTGAAATAAGATATAAGGAGAAGACGTAGGCGCACAGTGCGACACACACTGAGTAAACCAGTTGATAGTGTTACACGGCAGTCCTTGGATAAGACAGTACGGCGAAGGGGCCTGCCCCCCCTCCCCCTCCTAAAGGCAACACATGTGTATATGTGTGTAAGTGTATGTCACGTGAAGTTCTCGAAGATTTCTGATTAAGAGAATAGTACCACTGCTCCATTTGGCATGGCTGAACATGGCGCTCCATTTGGCATGGCTGAACATGGCGCTCCATTTGGCATGGCTGAACATGGCGCTCCATTTGGCATGGCTGAACATGGCGCTCCATGTGGCATGGCTGAACATGGCGCTCCATTTGGCATGGCTGAACATGGCGCTCCATTTGGCATGGCTGAAAATGGCGCTCCATTTGGCATGGCTGAACATGGCGCTCCATTTGGCATGGCTGAACATGGCGCTCCATTTGGCATGGCTGAACATGGCGCTCCATTTGGCATGGCTGAACATGGCGCTCCATTTGGCATGGCTGAACATGGCGCTCCATTTGGCATGGCTGAACATGGCGCTCCATTTGGCATGGCTGAACATGGCGCTCCATTTGCATGGCTGGTCATGGCGCTCCCTTTGGCATGGCTGAACATGGCGCTCCATGTGGCATGGCTGAACATGGCGCTCCATTTGGCATGCTGAACATGGCCCTCGATCTGGGATGGCTGAACATGGCGCTCCATTTGGCATGGCTGAACATGGCGCTCCATTTGGCATGGCTGAACATGGCGCTCCATTTGGCATGGCTGAACATGGCGCTCCATTTGGCATGGCTGAACATGGCGCTCCATTTGGCATGGCTGAACATGGCGCTCCATTTATGATGTTACGTCTAGGGCAGGCACCCTCTTTATGTAAAACACGTTGCTACAACAATCCACCACCTGCGAATGTAAGTGAATACTTGGTGCAAGCTTCCTGCAAGGGGACCAGCTGGAATGGTGGCTCCATATGAAGCCACAATGAATATATATATATATATATATATATATATATATATATATATATATATATATATATATATATATATATATATATATATATATATATATATATATATATATGGGAGCCGCGCTGGTGTAATGGCTACAACGTTGAACTGGCGACCAGGTGTTCATGGTTCAAACCCGGTCGTCGGCGTTTGAAGAAATGTTTACGACCGGAAATTTGAATGAATAACCTGAACGGCTCCTGCACATAAATCCCGTGTGGATGGGAAGGAGCGAAGCTCCTGACCGGGTTGGAAGGAAAGTCCACTGACCCCCCAGCCTCGCAATGACATGTCATTGGGCCGAAAGAGCTGGAAAGCTCGAGTGCCGCTGGTTATAGAAAAAAAAAAAAAAAAAAAAAAAAAAAAAAATATATATATATATATATATATATATGTATATATATATATATATATATACAGTTGACATTCAAAAATCCGGCCATCGATAATCCGGTTCCTTCAGATTTCCGGCATGGATTTCGGAGCGCATTTTTAAATTTACCGCGTTGGCGCGCCACTGTTTTCTGGAGCAGTTTATGTTTTGATGCAGCTGTTGGGTCTTGCTTGCACGTGTTAACAGGCATTCCTGCTCATTCCTTCTCATTTTATCATTTATTTGCTGCTGTTTAGCCCCATTATGGATTCAGCAAATAAAAGAAGTGGTGTAAAACGTAAACATCGTGCATTGTCGATCGCAGATAAAGTGTACAGGTAGTCATTTTCTGTTAAATATATACAGAATAAAAAATCCGGCATTTTTCAAAAATCCGGCACTCCTCAGGTCCGGAGGTTGCCGGATTTTTGAATGTCTAATATATATATATCCTTTATATTTCTTGGAAAGATAAAGTGACAAATGTCGAGGTGTTGTCACGTGCTGGCCTTAAAAGCATGAACACATTGCTTAGATAGCGAAGACTGCGCTGGCTTGGCCATGTCCGCCGCATGAAAAATGGTCGCATCCCAAAAGATATCTTCTATGGCCAACTAGCAGATGGCAGCAGAACAGTTGGGCGACCGCAGCTGAGGTTCAAAGATGTGTGCAAGAGAGACATGAGGGCATTGAACATAAATCCAGCACCGTGGGAGGATGAAGCTGCCGATCGCACCAAGTGACGATGCTATCTATGGTGCCACCTCAAACTGAGTGAAAAGAAATTCACACAAGAAGCAGAAGAGAGGAGAAAACGTCTTGTACTACGAACGTTTTAGACAAAATAGAAAACAAATGCCTCTGCTAAGTACATTTGCATGAAATCAAGTCCAACACGAAAATAAGAATCTTCAACTCAAATGTGAAGTCAGTCCTATTGTATGTCTCTGAGACATGGAGAACAACAAAAACAACAACCAAAAAGCTACAGACTTTTATAAACGGGTGCTTGCGTAGAATAGAAGGACTGAAATGGTATGACAAAGTCACAAATGTGGAATTGATGACAAGAACCAGACAAGTGCCAGTGGAACAAGAGTTGAGGAGAAGACGCTGGCGATGAATAGGACACACATTGAGGAAACCTGTTGATAGCATTACAAGGCAGTCCTTGTTCTGGAATCCAATGGGAAAGAGAGGCAGAGGTAGACCAAAAACACATGGAGAAGAGAACTGGATACAGAGGTGAAAATGATGAGGAAAACATGCACAGAACTTGAGCGGATGGCACAGGACAGGAAGACTTGGTATGTGTTTGTTGAAGGCCTATGCTCCTTGGGGAGCTAAAGGGTATTGATATATATATATATATATATATATATATATATAATTACCCGTGTGTTACCGGGGCCCGAAATGGGAGCAATGAATAGTAACACTGTACCCCCTATCATGCATGTCGTAAAAAGCGACTAAGGAGGGTTAGGCATGGGGCTGGTTACCCCATCCCGTAAAAAACTTTTTACCAAAAAACTTCAACAAACATGGACAAGTCAAATAAAGAATATAAATCAACTCAGCCGCCCAAGACAGAAGAAGGTTCTCTAAAAAGGAGGCGCATGAAGCAGCCCAGAGAAAGCCGAAAGGAGTCTGGGCTGCCGACCAACCTTTTTTCGTCCAGGAAAATCTCCAGGATTGGCACCTGGAATGTTCGCACTCTATGTGAACAAGGGAAAACTGCATAGGTAGCAGCGGAAATAGCATTACAAGGCAGTCCTTGTTCTGGAATCCACAGGGAAAGAGAGGCAGAGGTAGACCAAAAACACATGGAGAAGAGAACTGGATACAGAGGTGAAACCATGGAAAGAACTTGAGCGGATGGCACAGGACATGAAGACTTGGCATGTGTTTGTTGAAGGCCTGTGCTTCACGGGGAGCTAAAGGGTATATATATATATATATATATATATATATATATATATATATATATATATATATATATATATATATATGTGTGTGTGTGTGTGTGTGTGTGTGTGTATTGACTTTGTGGCCGTAGCGTAAGATGTTTCTTGTCTTTTATACTAGTAACACATATTCCCTCTTTAGTTCTCCCACCCTACCGTTTGCTGGTGATGACAATCTAAGGTCAATTAGTTTCTCACATGAAATTTGTCTTTTCGAAAATAGCAGGCACATGCTGACGTCCCTTACCACTAAGTCATCAATATCCGCGCAAGTTCTGGTCTTGGTTGAACATTCTTTGACATTTATACTGCACAACTATTATTATTCAAACACTTTGAAAAACGCCCCTTACCTCAAATGCCACAACAACCGAACACTACACGCCTACGAAACTTCAATCTAATAATAGTGCTGACCTAGTAACGTCAACATGGCGATGGTACTATTTGGCTAACGACGCAATAACACGAAGAAATGTACAGTACAAGCCATCTAATGGTTAACAATTATTTTACTGCCCCGCCTACTCATTTTAACTCTGCATCTAAGCATTAAATAAATAATCATGCTTGAAAATTATCAGTCAGTTCAAATGTTATGATCCATGATTGACTCATGCAGGTCCAAACATACAAGAACAAATATCATTATCATTCATTACAGTCTACAGACCACGTGATGTACAGAAAATCAACTGAAGTTTGAAATCAAGTACCAATTGTCACGTGACCTCACACAAGGCGACTAATCAAAACTGAGCTAATGGGAAAGAAGTTGCCCATAAAATTAACCGTCGTAACTCGTCAACAGGACTTGAATACAATAACATCATTACATACGGACTGTAAGTAGCGCGCCAGAGCTGGCATAGACTGGTAGTTTGACACGCGCAGTCGTGACTGTTGTCATTCAGTTTCTAATGATTATTCAGAAAATCGATTCGTACCTAAAATGCTTTTAAAAGACTGCCTAGAGATAATGTATACAAGGGTAACAAATGCAAAGTTATTTAATTCTGACAGAAGTAGCTCACAGAAGCAGCAGGGAATTTGATTCGTGAAGACTAATTTTACACTTTAACAATTCCTTGTCTCCCCTGACATATTAAGCATTGGTTGTCTCCCCTGACATTAAGATTAAGTGAAAATCTATAAGAATAATATGGTAAAGTAACGTGCGATGTCAAAGAAGAACAAGTAATAAAACACGAGCTGCTTGGCGATAAACTAAAATAAACGAGACCTCTTTAGAATAGTACGAACAAAGGTAATATAAGGAGGAACATACAATAAGTTAATTTGGTGACGTTTGAAAGAAGAATTTCTATCAACCAGCAACCCTTGTATAATCTCAGAATGGACCCCGACCAGATTTAGGCGGCGAACATGGAAAATATTGCTCGAGGAAGGTAGCGGCATCTCAAAGAAGCAAAACATGACAGTATTTCAGGCAGCCGAATTCTAATGTTCCATTTCTCGTAGAGACAAAATATGTGGACTATAACAAACTGAAGTGCTAGATCAGCTGCTCTATCTGGTGACATCCTGCTTCGTCATTTCGGTTGTTCATTGTATTTTTGGCCCGTGTTGTTCCCAGTGACCTCTGAGGAGACAAAGTATAGGACCATTCCTTCCTCAGGTACGTTGTAAGAGATAACTAATATGAGGTTTTGTGTGGAACAAAGATGTTGCAGACTTTCATACATGGTTGCTTGCGAAGAATAGAAGGATTGAAATGGATTGACAAGATCACCAATGGTGGACCTGATGACAAGATCACCAATGTGGAGTTAATGACAAGATCACCAATGTGAAGCTGATGAGAAGATCACCAAGGTGAAGCTGATAACAAGATCACTAATGTGGAACTGATGACAAGATCACCAATGTGGAATTGATACAAGATCACCAATGTGAAGCTGATGAAAAGATCACCAAGGTGAAGCTGATAACAAGATCACTAATGTGGAACTGATGACAAGATCACCAATGTGGAACTGATACAAGATCACCAATGTGAAGCTGATGACAAGATCACCAATGTGAAACTGATGACAAGATCACCAATGTGGAACTGATGACAAAAACACCAATGTGAAGCTGATGACAAGATCACCAATGTGAAACTGACGACAAGGTCACCAATGTGACGCTGATGAAAAGAACCATATATGTACCAGTGGAACGGGAGACGCTGGCTAAAGGTAGGACATACATTGAAGAAACCAACTAATAGCTGTACAAGCCAGTCCTTCTTCTGGAATTCTGGTAAGAAACGTAGAGAGAGAGAGAGAGAGAGAGAGAGAGAGAGAGAGAGAGAGAGAGGGAGAGAGAGAGAGAGATGTAGGAGATAAAGAAGACATAGATAGACCATGAGCGGTGGTTAGAGGACAGGAAAGCATGGAGTGTATTAGTTCAAGACCTTTGCTTGATGGTGAGCTGAAGAATGATGACGATAACAATAGAACTAGCAACCTCATTATATGAAACTAATGGCTACAGAAACCACTGTTACAAGAATACCTGAATACTTCAATGCAGGCTTCCCGCAAGGGGAGGCCATTTGTAGTTTTTGTTCCATACTCCACAACGAACAAAACGAGAAAAAAATGATGTATTCTCAATATTGTTCTGTAAATCATATTTCTTTCTTCCCCACCCCCCCTTCTCCCCCCCCCCACATAATTTTTGGGTCGATCTCTTTTCCTCTCCGGCAGTATTTAGTTACATTTTGTGTGTGTACTAATACTAAATTACTTGCAATTTCCGTGGTCGGCTCTTCTCTTTCTCTGCTATCAAGCAGAGATTAACTATTTTCTTATCAATTTTACACCCCCTTCAGTGATAATTGATCATGTTTGCTTTGCACTTATCGCGTTGCAAAGATTTAGAAGCAAGTAAAACCCAGATGGGCCCGGGTCAATTTTCGTATACTGACCGCGTGTCATGTTTACTTAGGAGTGCCCCGCGATAAATTATTGACCTGTCGGCATGCACTCGGCGAAAACGAATGACATAATAATTTTCTGTACACCTTGTTACAAAGACATTACTTTAGGTGAAAGTAAGATGTTGTATTTGAAAAAAAACTTGCCGAGAAAGGATCGGATGTTTTAATTCCATATTTGGGAGACATGACCTTTGCAGTAACGCGCAGAAATTTCCATGTGGAAATAATTTGAAACCCCACAACACACGCAAGTTTTGAAACGATTGCCGGGGGTTCGAAATAGAGGAACAACCAAATTCCTGATTGGACACTGCCTAAATCATAACAAAGTAGACAAGTGCAATATAACCTGACATTTAGGCAGTTTAGAACACTGTGAAAATCTACCTTGCGCCAAGGAGAGAACTAGACCTTGCCAGAGATAAGACTAAAATCAGCTTTTATTTATCGGACCGGACCCATGTTTGAGCGTCTTGAGGACTTACAGACCAGGAAAACTCAACAATTTTAACACGGAAAACCGGAATCTGAGGGAACCGAAATACAAGTCAAAGTGTGAACTTATTGATAAAGTAACAATACCCCAGACCAAGTGTAAGAGGCCTCTATGTTACGGTTCGTTTTCCTTTGGGCTAGTAGTTCTTTAGATATATTTGATTATTATATACTGAGTCGGACACTGCTTCAAGTCAAAGATGCCGATAGGGGTATGTCCTTAATATAGTCCCCGCCCAAAGTCGTAAACTTCAACATAAATGATATTCCAAAGACCAGGTTGGACGATTCAAATACACATTTATTAGATATCTCGTAGCTCCAAATAAATCATAGATGATATGCTCATTAGGTTATGGCATGAACTAGACAGTCTCTAGTGTCGCTGTACAGTCTTGTAACTGGAACATTGTCGAGGACATTTCCATACAATTTTATTATAATTCAACTCATGTTCATCAGAGCAAACATCATTCCTCTTACATAATATCTGGCCTTATCGCACGGAGGTGTATGGATAATCCAGAGATAGAATACATAGGAATCTGACCAAGAAATCTTCTAACACTCAGGAGCCGAGAAAACATACGTCCAACACCTTGAAAAGACACACAGCGAATCTCAAATCAAAGGAACGCTGAGCTCAGCAGACGGCAACTTTGGCGTCTGCAGTTTGGCCACCAAAAGTAATGACGTCACTTCCAGTAACCAAGGCCACTGTACGTAAACAAATAAACTACATGTCGAACTGTAGTAGTATATAATGGAGGAAACAGGTCGTATTGTGGTGGCGCGCTGTGGTGGCGCGTGACTTTTTATATAAGGAAAATGTGGTGGCGCGCTGTGGTAACTCGTGACTTTTTATATAAGGAAAATGTGGTGGCGCGCTGTGGTGGCGTGTGACTTTTTATATAGCGATATATTTTAGCCGGGGTGAGTTCCTGGCGTCCTGGTAGGTTGTGTGGTTTATTTATGTGTATTTTTGTGTTGTTTATTGTACACATATTTAGACATACAATATAAAGACGATATTTATGTTACAACACTTATACATATATTACACCAGTTATACGATATATATTTACAACAGTTAGACGTATATCTACAATAGGTAGACAACAGTTATATAGACATGGGTAACAAAGAATTTAGTTAATATATTTTATTTTGTTTAAATAATATCGAGCTAAAGCACAAGTCTCAGACGCTTGGTAGGTTTCTTCTGCTTCTTCGGTGGTGGATTAGAGACGTCGGCCAGGTGGTTGTCTGTAGTGGGAGCTGACGTACAAGGGTTGGTGTTAGGAAACCAACTCGGTTCTGGGGCTATTGAACAACTGGAGTTGATGTAGTCGTTAAACATGTTACTGGGGGGGGGGGGGAAGTAGGTCTCTGCGTCTTCGGTGGTAGATTAGAGATATCGACCAGGTGGTTGTCTGTGGTGGGAGCTGACGTACAAGGGTTGGTGTTAGGAAACCAACTCGGCTCTGGGGAAATCGGTTGGTAACAGCTGGAGTTGATGTAGTCGTCAAACGTGTTACTGGTACAAGTAGGATAGGTATCCGTGCGTGGTGACTGTAGTCGGTCAAATTCGGCGAGGATTTCACTCTGTAAAGTCAACAAATGTTCAAACTCAGATCGAGTTAACGTAATGCCGGTTTTGGTAGGAAACTTGAGGTAGGATTCACCAAAATATCTTCGCACGTGTAGTAAAGGTTGGCCTCGGTAAACACTTACAGACGCGACCTTCAGACCACTAGCCAAAGGTTTAAGCATTTCACCACAACTCTTGATGTAGACCCAGTTATTGGGAACAGTGGAAGTCATCTTAAGTGAGGTGTAAGTATCTGTCGTTATCACACCACTGCGTTAGTAAAGTATGAATGTGAGTGTCATGGTCTTCCAAGTGTCTATTTATGCAGGAATACCAGTTCAATCTGGTTTCTGAAACGTATCCAGACTTGTGTTACCCAGGGCGTGATTAGTTGAAATATTAATCGATAGGTGACACGTTGTCAATGTGACCAGCCTTGATGTGAACTCGCCAGGGCGTGATTAGTCGAACAACCAATCGCTAGTTGACGCGTTGTCTATGTGACAAGACTTGCTGCATGCTGGTATTGTAAGTGTATGACTCATAGACGTATTGGCGTGAGGAAAAATCCGATAAAAAGGCGGGCAAAGCCTTATAGAGGGAAAATACACACGTGTCTATTGATCTCTTCCTTTGTCTATGAACGAAAAAACAGTCTTGTGGTTCGCTATCCAGGGTCTGACTAATCGAAAAATTAAGCGATCGTTGGTGTGTTGTCTAGTCGAAAAGGGCAGTAGGACCCGCTGCATAGTACCACCGCGAGGTTTGATCAAGATGAAATAAATGGCGTAGAGCCGACAAAGTTGGTAACTACATTTTCTAAATGTCTAGCGTTGTAGTGAACAGGTTGGGAAGAGTTATTTAATTCTTTTAAAATAATGTCAAGTTAAAATACTAGTCTCAGCCGCTTGGTAGGTTTCTTCATCTTCTTCGGTGGTAGATTATGTGTTTGTGTGTGTGTGTGTGTGTGTGTGTGTGTGGGCGCTCGCGTGCGTGGTTATGTGTCTATGTGTGGATGTGCGCATGTGCGGGTGTGGTTGTGTGTGTGTATGTTGGGTTGTAACAGGCGGGTGTACCACCATCGAGAGGTGAGAGTTAAGTGTTAGAGACTTCCCTGTACTAGGTCTAGCATGAAGAGGTGAAGTGAAGTGTTAGAGACGTCACTATACTAGGGCCAGTATTGAGAGGTGGAGTGAAGTGTTAGAGACCTGTCTATACAAGGACCAACATATAGAGGTGGGAGTGAAAGAGACGTGTCACTATACTTGGGTCAACGCTTAGAGGTGATAGTGTAGTGTTAGAGACTTGACTATTCCATTTATTGTGTATGTGTAGGTCTTTTTTTCGGTGGTAGATTAAAGACATCGGCCGGCGGGAGTGAAGTATTAGAGACATGGCTATACTAGGTTCACCGTGAAGAGGTGGAGTGCAGTGTTAGAGACTTTACTAGGGTCACCATCAAGAGGTGGGGTTGAAGTGTTAGAGACGTCACTATAGCAGGGCCAGCAGGAAGAGGTGGGGGTGAAGTGTTAGAGACTTGGCTATACCATTTTTGTGTAGATATTCTTGTGTTGTTGTATTGTGTATGACTCGGCATTGTGTTGTCTTTTTATACAATGTTTATACAATATGTATTTTACAACAGATATTAATACGTATACACACGATATTTATACATATCATATTTAGACAGCATAGATAACATGTCATCACTTCTTTTGATGTACACCCAGATGGTGGGAACAGGGGAAGTCATCTTAAGAGAGGTGTAAGTATCTGTCGTTATCACACCACCGCTTCAGTAAAGTATGAACGTGAGTGTCTGGGCCTTGGTCTTCCAAGTTTCTCGTTATATCAAGGAATACCAGTTTAATCTGATTTTTTGAAACGTGTTCAGACTTGTTTCGCGCTAGTCAGGGCGTGATTATTGGAAAAACTAAGCTATACTTGACGCGTTGTCGATGTGAAATTTTTTTTTTCTTTTTGTGTATTTCAGGTAAGTTTAGGTATAGGGACACTGTCCAAAAGTGATCTCATTAGAACGGTGTTATCTATGTGGATGAGTTGTAGTCTTGTTACAAACACCAAGCTGATTTAGAAGTAGCTTTAACATTTTTATTGGAAGGAGTTGTGCTTGTACCTTTTACACGAATATAACAACCGATTTGTTCCAAAACCTTCTGTCTTAGATTATATCAAAAACAGAATTGTCTCTCACATGTGCAGTGGGCATGCGTGATCGATAATTTCAGAACTCGCGCGCGCGGTTTTGTTCCACAATGGTCAGAAACCGTTATCGATATGTAATTTTGAGTGAGTAACGGTGGTTCTCGTGATGTTACAACCAGACTTAAGTGTTTTGTTTGCAGGGATTCTCACGTTCTTGAATAAAATAACTGCGTGTGAGTGTAATTTAAATCTATTCACCCCAATGACCATCTAGTGCTATGTAAGTGACCCTGCACACAGCCGTAGTCGCCAACATAAAAAATTATGTTAAACGCTCGACAAGGCCAAATAGACAGTTTTATTGAACACAACCGTAGAGATACATGTCACAGGCAGACTAGCTTATGGTACCAACTAGATACTCCTTAGTGTTGTAGTCTGTAACTGGAACAATGGGGAGGCCAGTTTCATTCATTTTTAATAAAACCCAACACGAACGTGCTTTTACCCTCCCTTGTTTTGGAACCAGATCGATGGCCCGCGCAAAAAATCGTGCGTAAATTTCTGTTCACGTCACAAAGTGAAAACACAATCGATGAATAGTAGAAATTTATAAAAGAAACAGTCCTTCGTTCGTGTGTTCGAATCCCCGCGACTTAAGTTTTTAGTTTGTTTCATATGGGCGACATCTGATGATAGGTTTTATATTGTCTCCCAAGCGATTCATACATACGGCGACCACGGAGATGAAGTACATTAAATAAATGTAACTAAGTATTTGTTCCAGTTATCAAACGCGTATCTACGTTTTGCCCTGCAATTTTCAAATTTTAGTCAAATTAATTTTTAATAAAGTTCAAACACGAGCTTTTACCCACCCTTGTTTATGAACCAGATCGATGACCCGACCAAAACATCGCGTGTAAATTTATGTTCACGTCACAAGTTCAAAACACAATCGAGCTATAGTAGAAATTTATAAAAGAAACATTCCTTCGTTCTTGTGTTCGAACCACCGTGACTTAAGGTTTCACTTTTTTCACACGGGCAACATCTGATTTTCTTATTTCCATTTCTTAATTTTGGTATTACAGTTTTCATATTTCATAAGTTTTGTATCACAGTTTTTTATATCTCATAATTTTGGTCTCATAATGTTCATATTGCCATTTCTTAATTTTGGTGTCACAACACTCACACCTGCATTTCATAATTTTTGCAGCACAACACTCACACTTTCATTTCATAATTTTTTGTTTCACAGTTTTCATATTTCTTTATTTTGTTTTCACAATTTTCGTATTTCCATTTCTTAATTTTGGTATTACAGTTTTCATATTTCATAAGTTTTGTATCACAGTTTTTATATCTCATAATTTTGGTCTCATAATGTTCATATTTCCATTTCTTAATTTTGGTATCACAACACTCACACCTCCATTTCATAATTTTTTGCATCACAACACTCACACTTTCATTTCATATTTTTGGTATCACAGTTTTCATATTTCATAATTTTGGTATCAGAGTTTTCATATCTCCATTTCATAACTTTTGTACCACTGTTTTCACATTTCCATGTCATACTTTACAGCACAATTTTCATATAGTCATTTCACACTTCTGTACTAAGCTTTTCATATCTCGCAATTTTCTTAGCATAATTTGAATTACACTTTTGTTGTTTTATATTGTTCCATTTTACAAAGGCATAATTTTTGCCTGTGGTACAAATCCGCCATCTACACATATGAACAACACCGCAACTCTCTGTCTTATTTCTAGATCAAGAGACAGCTGCAGCCCGACAATCTCACCACAGCACCCCCTCAACATCTAAAATATCTCTCTTCCACTATGCACACGAATACAGATACCTAGGTATATACACGCCCAAAACCATACCACTATGTACGCAACACAAACCCAAAGGGAGTGAAGTGTTAGAGACATGACTAGGACCAGCAACTAGAGGTGGAAGGGGAGTGTTAGAAACTATACTAGGTTTAGCATCGAGAGGTGGGAGTGAAGTGTTAGAGACATGACCAGAGCCAGCAGCGAAAAGTGGGAGTGAAGTGTTAGAGACTTGACTAGGTCTAACCTCGAGTAATAAAATCTACTCACCCCAATATCCAGCTAGTGTTATGTAAATGACCCGTACACAGTCGAGGTTTCCAACATAAAAAATAATATCAAAGGCCAGGTTGGACAAGGTCAATTAGACAGTTTTATTGAACACAACGATAGAGATATATGTCAGAGGCAGACTAGATTATGGCACCAACTAGCTACTCCTTAGTGTTACAGGTTGCAAGTGGGACAATATCGAGGTCAGTTTCAACCATTTTAAGAAAACCCAACACGCACGTGCTTTTTACCACTCGTTGTTAAACTCGATCGATGGTCTGCGCTCGTGAGGAAAACATTATCAAATGTAATCGATGAATGAGTCATACTGTTTGTAGTCGGTTAGGGTGGGTGACGTCAGCGCTAAATATAGACTATCGGAAACAAGTTTATGTTCTTTTGCTCTTGTATTATTATTTTATTATACATAAACAATAAAACTGTGTATTTGGCCTTGTCGAGCGTTTGACATTATTTTTTATGTTGGAGACTACGGCTGTGTGCAGGGTCACTTACATAGCACTAGATGGTCATTGGGGTGAATAGATTTAAATTACACTCACACGCAGTTATTTTATTCAAGAACGTGAGAATCCCTGCAAACAAAACACTTAAGTCTGGTTGTAACATCACGAGAACCACCGTTACTCACTCAAAATTACATATCGATAACGGTTTCTGACCATTGTGGAACAAAACCGCGCGCGCGAGTACTGAAATTATCGATCACGCATGCGCACTGCACATGTGAGAGACAATTCTGTTTTTGATATAATCTAAGACAGAAGGTTTTGGAACAAATCGGTTGTTATATTCGTGTAAAAGGTACAAGCACAACTCCTTCCAATAAAAATGTTAAAGCTACTTCTAAATCAGCTTGGTGTTTGTAACAAGACTACAACTCATCCACATAGATAACACCGTTCTAATGAGATCACTTTTGGACAGTGTCCCTATACCTAAACTTACCTGAAATACACAAAAAGAAAAAAAAATTTCACATCGACAACGCGTCAAGTATAGCTTAGTTTTTCCAATAATCACGCCCTGACTCGCGCGAAACAAGTCTGAACACGTTTCAAAAAATCAGATTAAACTGGTATTCCTTGATATAACTAGACACTTGGAAGACCAAGGCCCAGACACTCACGTTCATACTTTACTGAAGCGGTGGTGTGATAACGACAGATACTTACACCTCCCTTAAGATGACTTCCCCTGTTCCCACCATCTGGGTGTACATCAAAAGAAGTGATGACATGTTATCTATGCTGTCTAAATATGATATGTATAAATATCGTGTATATACGTATTAATATCTGTTGTAAAATACATATTGTATAAACATTGTATAAAAAGACAACACAATGCCGAGTCATACACAATACAACAACACAAGAATATCTACACAAAAATGGTATAGCCAAGTCTCTAACACTTCACCCCCACCTCTTCCTGCTGGCCCTGCTATAGTGACGTCTCTAACACTTCACCCCCACCTCTTGATGGTGACCCTAGTAAAGTCTCTAACACTGCACTCCACCTCTTCACGGTGAACCTAGTATAGCCATGTCTCTAACACTTCACTCCCGCCGGCCGATGTCTTTAATCTACCACCGAAAAAAAGAGACCTACACATACACAATAAATGGAATAGTCAAGTCTCTAACACTACACTATCACCTCTAGGCGTTGACCCAAGTATAGTGACACGTCTCTTTCACTCCCACCTCTATATGTTGGTCCTTGTATAGACAGGTCTCTAACACTTCACTCCACCTCTCAATACTGGCCCTAGTGTAGTGACGTCTCTAACACTTCACTTCACCTCTTCATGCTAGACCTAGTATAGGGAAGTCTCTAACACTTCACTCTCACCTCTCAATGGTGGTACACCCGCCTGTTACAACCCAACATACACACACACAACCACACCCGCACATGCGCACATCCACACATAGACACATAACCACGCACGCGAGCGCCCACTCACACACACACACACAAACACATAATCTACCACCGAAGAAGATGAAGAAACCTACCAAGCGGTTGAGACTAGTGTTTTAACTTGACATTATTTTAAAAGAATTAAATAACTCTTCCCAACCTGTTAACTACAACGCTAGACATCTAGAAAATGTAGTTACCAACGTTTGTCGGCTCTACGCCATTTATTTCATCTTGATCAAACCTCGCGGTGGTACTATGCAGCGGGTCCTACTGCCCTTTTCGACTAGACAACACACCAACGATCGCTTAATTTTTCGATTAGTCAGACCCTGGATAGCGAACCACAAGACTGTTTTTTCGTTCATAGACAAAGGAAGAGATCAATAGACACGTGCGTATTTTCCCTCTATAAGGCTTTGCCCGCCGTTTTATCGGATTTTTCCTCACGCCAATACGTCTATGAGTCATACACTTACAATACCAGCACGCAGCAAGTCTTGTCACATCGACAACGCGTCAACTAGCGATTGGTTGTTCGACTAATCACGCCCTGGCGAGTTCACATCAAGGCTGGTCACATTGACAACGTGTCACCTATCGATTAATATTTCAACTAATCACGCCCTGGGTAACACAAGTCTGGATACGTTTCAGAAACCAGATTGAACTGGTATTCCTGCATAAATAGACACTTGGAAGACCATGACACTCACATTCATACTTTACTAACGCAGTGGTGTGATAACGACAGATACTTACACCTCACTTAAGATGACTTCCACTGTTCCCAACAACTGGGTCTACATCAAGAGTTGTGATGAAATGCTTAAACCTTTGGCTAGTGGTCTGAAGGCCGCGTCTGTAAGTGTTTACCGAGGCCAACCTTTACTACACGTGCGAAGATATTTTGGTGAATCCTACCTCAAGTTTCCTACCAAAACCGGCATTACGTTAACTCGATCTGAGTTTGAACATTTGTTGACTTTACAGAGTGAAATCCTCGCCGAATTTGACCGACTACAGTCACCACGCACGGATACCTATCCTACTTGTACCAGTAACACGTTTGACGACTACATCAACTCCAGCTGTTACCAACCGATTTCCCCAGAGCCGAGTTGGTTTCCTAACACCAACCCTTGTACGTCAGCTCCCACCACAGACAACCACCTGGTCGATATCTCTAATCTACCACCGAAGACGCAGAGACCTACTACCTCCCCCAGTAACATGTTTGACGACTACATCAACTCCAGTTGTTCAATAGCCCCAGAACCGAGTTGGTTTCCTAACACCAACCCTTGTACGTCAGCTCCCACTACAGACAACCACCTGGCCGACGTCTCTAATCCACCACCGAAGAAGCAGAAGAAACCTACCAAGCGTCTGAGACTTGTGCTTTAGCTCGATATTATTTAAACAAAATAAAATATATTAACTAAATTCTTTGTTACCCATGTCTATATAACTGTTGTCTACCTATTGTATATATACGTCTAACTGTTGTAAATATATATCGTATAACTGGTGTAATATATGTATAAGTGTTGTAACATAAATATCGTCTTTCTATTGTATGTCTAAATATGTGTACAATAAACAACACAAAAATACACATAAATAAACCACACAACCTACCAGGACGCCAGGAACTCACCCCGGCTAAAATATATCGCTATATAAAAAGTCACACGCCACCACAGCGCGCCACCACATTTTCCTTATATAAAAAGTCATGCACCACCACATTTTCCTTATATAAAAAGTCACGCGCCACCACAGCGCGCCACCACAATACGACCTGTTTCCTCCATTATATATTACTAACTGTATTGATATCGACATACATGTTATGAACTTTACTCATAACACTCTACAAGTGCCTTTATTTCCCTGAGCCAGCAGTCTGTAAGTTTAAAGATTGGCGGAAGTTGTACATTTCGAATTCTATTTTTTTCATTATTAACATGTGAACCAATACGTATATATATATTGAAACGTAAATATTAATATTTGAAAATTGTTAGTGGATGTCCAAATCATTTGAGGCTGGCAACCTCAGCATATAGAATGATGATTTCATGAACCACCACTGCCAGGGCTGGTGACGGCTTTATTGCGAGTTTTTTTTTTAAATAAAGAACCAAAAGCAGAGGTAGTCCCAAGTTCCATATGGAGCATGGAGGGAATGATGAAAGAAATGATGTATATACTTGTTATATTATTAACCTTTTCAACCAGTGTCAATGTAAAACATATTCACTTTAAATGTAATGAAAGTTTCAACCTTTTCAACCGCTGTAAATTTAACCATATTCAAACTATATTGTTAACATTTTCAACTAAATTTAAATATAAAACTATTCATTTTAAATGTAGAGATAGTTTTTCGGCCACTGGGATTAATATTAATTCTCAGCGAGGGTAAAGTTCTGAGGTTGAAGGGATGGTGGAATGAAAAGAGGTGGGTACATAAGTATGTGTCGGAAAACTCAATACTCAGAGAGTATTTGTTTCTCTTCTTTTGCCATACTAGTTGGTGGTACCAGTTGAGAGTACTATTTCTGGAACAAGTGTGGGTATAAGTGGCCTGAAGTCGACGTTAGACACCATCATCAGCCGGATCTTAGAGACGCGGGAGCAGCTTTACAGTTACTCCCTGATTCTACTTGGAACGTGCTGCAACTCATAAGTCTTGACCAGGGATGCGAGCGATCCAGTCACCTATCTGCGAAGAACCAAAACACCAGCGGGAGCAGAAACCCCAGCAGCTAAGTGTACAAATAAAAGCTGCCTAGTGAAACTTCCCCTTATATTAATCACCATTAACATCATATGATGATGACCAATTTTTGTTAAAGAATTATTCAATTTTTTATACCTGTTAAAACCTAATTGATAATTAAATTGGTTACTTATATCTATCCACATTTAAGATAATTTAATCATTTATAATGTGTGTTGTATCCGTATGTCTCAGAAATACTGGTAACAGAGCTAAATAATAATAAGAGGAAATTCGCCGAATTAAATCAGCTGGGGGCTTGAACGAGCTAACGAATTACAAAGTAACCCTATCCTTCACAAAAGTTGACGGCAGATACTAGAGTTAACGTGCTCAGCCAATGCAGCATTGTTCTCGTTTTTCTGAGTTTCTTGAGAAACTCCCTGGAGGTAGAAGCATCATTATCCTTCTACCTACAACTCTGCCAAGAGTAATCTTGAAGACCCACATCAGTTACTCTTGAGGTTTGGTCACTATTTGACCAGTACTGCAGAGCTAAGGGAAGGGGGGGGGAACAGTGTCTCCCCCCCCCCCCCCCGTGTAGTTCTGAGAGGTCGAAGAAACAAAGAAAGAATAGGACTACTGAATCCTCAGGCATGTCGTATAAGGCAACTAATATGAGGTTGGGCATTAGAGTGGCAACCTCATCATCTAAAAGACATAGCTACACAAGCCACCATTAGAGTGGCAACCTCATCATCTAAAAGACATAGCTACACAAGCCACCATTAGAGTGGCAACCTCATCATCTAAAAGACAGCTACACAAGCCACCATTAGAGTGGCAACCTCATCATCTAAAAGACATAGCTATACAAGCCACCATTAGAGTGGGAACCTCATCATCTAAAAGACATAGCTACACAAGCCACCATTAGAGTGGCAACCTCATCATCTAAAAGACATAGCTACACAAGCCACCATTAGAGTGGCAACCTCGTCATCTAAAAGACATAGCTACACAAGCCACCATTAGAGTGGCAACCTCATCATCTAAAAGACATAGCTACACAAGCCACCATTAGAGTGGCAACCTCATCATCTAAAAGACATAGCTACACAAGCCACCATTAGAGTGGCAACCTCATCATCTAAAAGACATAGCTACACAAGCCACCATTAGAGTGGCAACCTCATCATCTAAAAGACATAGCTACACAAGCCACCATTAGAGTGGCAACCTCATCATCTAAAAGACATAACTACACAAGCCACCATTAGAGTGGCAACCTCATCATCTAAAAGACATAGCTACACAAGCCACCATTAGAGTGGCAACCTCATCATCTAAAAGACATAGCTACACAAGCCACCATTAGAGTGGCAACCTCATCATCTAAAAGACATAGCTACACAAACCACCATTAGAGTGGCAACCTCATCATCTAAAAGACATAGCTACACAAACCACCATTAGAGTGGCAACCTCATCATCTAAAAGACATAGCTACACAAACCACCATTAGAGTGGCAACCTCATCATCTAAAAGGCATAGCTACACAAACCACCATTAGAGTGGCAACCTCATCATCTAAAAGACATAGCTACACAAACCACCATTAGAGTGGCAACCTCATCATCTAAAAGACATAGCTACACAAACCACCATTAGAGTGGCAACCTCATCATCTAAAAGGCATAGCTACACAAACCACCATTAGAGTGGCAACCTCATCATCTAAAAGGCATAGCTACACAAACCACCATTAGAGTGGCAACCTCATCATCTAAAAGACATAGCTACACAAACCACCATTAGAGTGGCAACCTCATCATCTAAAAGACATAGCTACACAAACCACCATTAGAGTGGCAACCTCATCATCTAAAAGGCATAGCTACACAAACCACCATTAGAGTGGCAACCTCATCATCTAAAAGGCATAGCTACACAAACCACCATTAGAGAAGAGCATGTTAATGTTTTGTGCAGGTTTCCGGATCAGCTACAGTGGCGGCTCTATTCTCCCGAAGAAGGAAAATGATGATTGTATCACGGATGATTTTCTTAAGAGTTTACATTCATCTGAACAAAAATGGAAAAACAGCTGTTTTGTAACTGGTACTAAAGAAAAGGCACAACCAGATGTTGTCACTTGTGAATGAAAATTGTGCGTACGTCTCAATCATGGAACTCTGTCAAACGCTTTTCACTTCCTACCTCACCCCCTTTTTTAACTGTCACACGTTTTTCAGCCAGTCGTCTTATTCTGTTACTCGTTTTGACGTCTCGTACCTTACTCTGCCACATGTCCGTCTTTTCTTCATTTGCCTCTTCCGTGCGTCTTGGTGACATGTACTTGACTCTGTCACACGTCTTTCAGTCACTCGTCTGACTTTGTAACACGTTTTGCCTTCTCAGATCGTACTCTGTCACACGTCTTTCAGTCACACGTCTGACTTTGTCACACGTTTTGCCTTCTCAGATCCTACTCTGTCACACGTCTTTCAGTCACTCGTCTAACTTTGTCACACGTGTTGCCTTCTTAGATCGTACTCCGTCACACGTCTTTCAGTCACTCGTCTGACTTTGTCACACGTTTTGCCTTCTCAGATCGTACTCTGTCACACGTCTTTCAGTCACTCGTCTGACTTTGTCACACGTTTTGCCTTCTCAGATCGTACTCTCTCACACGTCTTTCTTTGCTTCACGTACCCAAACCACGCGATTTGCCGCCACACACGTGTTGTAGTTACTCATCTTAATCTGTCTAATGTTTTCCTGTCTCACATTATACTCCTTTACAATGTCTGACTCCCTCACACATCTTGCTTTGTTACTGTTATTTAATTCCGCGTACTTTTCTTGCATTTATCAGAGAAATGTATTTCCGTACCGATCGCACTAGAACAACTAGAGTTATACCAACTAAAGTTGTAGAGCTGATATTCAATCAAGTACTGCTCGTAGTCTAGGAGAAACAAGACAGAGATTACTCCTATCGATCAGACGATCTAAATTTGACACCAGGCAATTTCCCGAAAGGAACTGACTGTTTACTTTCTAAACTTTTTCAATAACACAATATCTTAAAACGCTGGTATTTTTGGCAAGTACCTGATAAACTATTTTAGATTCTATTGAACTCTCATTCAGTTTATTGTTACTATTTCATTCAAAACAAATTTTTGATCAAAATATTTGTGTCCGTTGATCGCGATAAAAATTGGAAGTCAGGACAATTCATTGCTTAACATCCTTTCCGATCGCGTTTTTCTTCTAACAGTCAGATCTTTATATTTATTTAACACTATTCCTCTTCGCGTTTGTTTACATATACGTAAATAAAACAACTTTTCATATAGCATTGTGTCTTCAACTGTTGTTTCTGTATTTCTGGCTGACTCTTTCTTTACCTAGTACGTTCTGTCAATACTTTTCTTTCTGTAGCTATATTTAGCATATTTCCTTTTATAAGCTCGTTCTTTTAAAATTTGTTTCTGATTTGTTTAACATCTTTCTTATCACTTTTGTACTTTCAGTGGATGTTTCTTTACCATTGTGTCTCCATTGTGTATCATTAGAAACGAGTCCATACATCTAACCAGTTCCATGATAATTCAAAGTAAAGATAGTTAATTCAACTTAGTTATATTTTTATATGTGTTCTTGTGACAAGATTAGTTTTTTTATTATTTAAAAAGCCAAAATAAAAAAATAATAATCTTTAACTCACATGTAATGGCAGCCCTGTTGTATAGCTGTGACACATTGAAAACAACAAAAGAGACAACCAGAAAGATAAGACTATCAGAAACCAATGCTGGTGAAGGTGAATGGTGGTCAAAGAACAAGACAGTTGACGACGAACATTTATCTCAGTTTTTAACTCTAAAAACACGTCATATTTAACTTTAAAAAGAAAAAAGACAAGCCAAAAAAAAAAAAAAAAAAAAAAAACTGAATTTTATATTACGCATATATATTGACAGCTGAGGCGTAGCCTGGTTTATTAGCAAGACATACATATCACTCTACCTGCTACCTTCTCGCTTGTACGAAAAAGAAATATATAGAGCGAAAGGGGAGGCTATAGATGTCAGTGTCCCAGAATAAGCCGTTTGTGGAGATTGCTATTCATTATACAGAATGTGATGGGATAGTCTCCCCTGCTCGGCGGGTGGTGATCCAACAATGGCCACAGTATAAAATGACGGTCTTCAAACGTTTGGTTTGGTATAGTTTTAAGGACTATCTTCAGTGCTCCGATCTCCTCCCTTAGATCACACAAGGAGGATCTCACCACACGAGGATTCCATGGTGTGTATACAGGAGTCACAATTTCTATAAATATTTTTGTGTTGGGTAGGTTTATGTAATTGTGTAAATTTGGCCAGGGTAGAGGTCACGTTACGATTTTCTATTGCCGAGGGATTTTTAACGGAACCTCCTAGTCTTTCGCCCTTATCCGAGAAGTATAGGCATCCGATCTCACTACACATGAGATTAGCCAGGAGAATGACATCATTAGTGTGACGAAATAGACGACCTCTATCGATCTTTGGGTCTCTCCGGCAGTATGGACTGATTTTTATTATGTGCTGTCAATTATCGCACTTTTCTGTCTTTCTTTCTTTTCTTTTTTTCTCCTCAGTGGCAGATATTTGATTTTATTAAATCACCATGTAGGTGATAAATATCACATTTGCTTGACGCTACCCAGATTTGTGGTTATAGGCGCGGCAGATTAAAACGTACATCGGTCAGCGCTATCGGCTTAAATCACCGATAAGACGCGGAGTTTGCGTACTCATACGACGGAATAACGAGATTACTGTCTGTGTGACACATGTTGGCAGACAAGTGTGATATAATCGCTTCCGGTCACTTGGTTAAAAGTAATCATGGATTTATTACATTTTAGACAATATGAGTCTACAAATGTGTTTGTGAGAGTGTATGCAAGACATCATATTACCATATATGGGAGACGTGACCTTATGCAAAATTTTTCCATGTAGGAAATATTTTGAAAGTGCCACACCCGACATGTTTGAAATGATTGGATCTTTCTGATTAGATTCATAACAACATTGAGGAGAATATAGGCTGACCATTTCGCAGTTTTAACTCACTGTGAATTTCCAGCTCGCAAAGACCTCAGACCTCGCCAGAGTGAAGACTAGATTCATAATTCCTATTTGTTAACCAGACCTTTTATTGGAGAACCAGATAAGACTTACAAAGTACAGGAAATCTCTTTCAAATTTTAATAAGGAACACGGGACTAGGAAACTGAAAAAACACGGAGTCAGAAGGGACAATCTATAGTAAAATTAAAGACATCCCAGACGCGTGTAAGAGAACAATTCGTCTCTTTTATTCATCTGAGCAAACAAGTCTGTAGCCAGGATTGGCTTAAGTCTTGATTTACATTTCATATTTTATTAATAACATGTGAACTAACATATAAATGCATATATTACCATGAGAAGTTTAATGTGTGAATCTCGCCATTGGATGTCAAAGTCATTTGGGGGCTGGCAACCTGAGTATCTAGAATGATGATTCATGAACCACTGCAAGGGCTGGTGATTGCTTTATTGATAGTTTCGTGAAGAGAACTAAAAGCATAAAGTAGTTCCAGGTTCCCTATGGAGCAGGGAGGGAAAGATGAAAGAAATGATGTACATTCTAAGTATAAGACTTACATTTTCAAAGCAGTGTAAATGTCCCTATAAACATATTCACTTTAAAATTAATGTAAGTTTTCAAGCTTTAAACCAGTGTAAATGTCTTTGTGAAAATATTCATTTTAAATTAATAGAAGTTTCAAACTTTTCCTTAAGTGTAAATATAAATGGAACATAAATGGATTTATATTGTGAACACTTTTCAAACAGTGGAGATGTAAATGTAAAACATATTATATCTGTACGTTTAACCTTTTCATTTAATGTAATGTAAAGCTAAAACTATTTCTATTACCAGTTATTGGTGGTACCAGCAGAAAGTACTATCTCTGGAACAAAGTGAAGATAGAAGTGGGCTGACGTTTTGCGAGACGCCATCATAAGAGGGTTGTCGTGAAATATTCTAATCCACATATATAAATTATCAGGTAAATATAAAGCCTAACAAATAAATTCTAATAAAGAAAAGAGAATGGTAAAGAACAGTGCTGTCACAATGACAGTACTCGAAATCCCCCTTGTTTTCTACTTCGTCGGCAAATTGTAACGCTTTCACGTTGATAGTAAAAGCCTACTGTATTATTACCCGCGTTCTTCAATGAAACGTGTGCTGTATTTCTTGCAAAAACATTGAGATACCAAGCTGAACAATGACCTAATTTTAATATTTCATTCATTCCATTTTATACACGGCGTAACTAAAGACAGATGGACTAAAGGATAGAGAGAAGGGAGAGGCATAAAGCCGAACACGTGCAACACAAAACACGCGTCGCGCGATACACAATTACTACTATCACGCGTGTAAGGCCACATGCACTAACTTTTTCGGACGGACAGTGATAAAAACACTAACCTTCCCAGAGTTAGGTTTTAAAATCACGAAAAACGCTTATTAGAAAGATAACAATAGATGGGTTTACGTTTGAAAACATTACAGTACCCAGACAGCACATCTTCGAAACAGGAGGTAGAAGAAATTGCATATTTTGAACGCAGCCACTTAGCTCTTTTAAATTTATATATTTGGGTTCCTTAGGGCTTGCTGACAAAGAATATGTAAAACGTTACGCAAATAGTCTAGGAATTAACAAGTTATAGCCAAAATAAAATGATGGTGCTGTCAGACAACACCCAAAATCAGAATCGCTCAGTGGTAGATTTTTTTAAACCACCATTGTACGGGAAATGGGCCACAAGTTACATTTGAACTGATTGGCTGGAATGATATGTAAGGCTAAACACGATTAGTCGGGCTATAAATACTATCTTTGGTTGTTAGGGGAGACGTAGGAAGTTAAAATTTTTTCAAACACTTGTCGAAACGTGGCTCCATTGGCCAGACTCGCTGATATACTCACTTAGGAGCGTTAGTTCGAGACCACTAGTTCAAATAAGCTTGATAAAGCAACAGTGCGTTGAAGCCAGCTCATATTTTTGCTAAATAAAAGCCTGGAACATAAGCAGATGGGAATTTGTGCCAGTATTTGTGCCAGAATTCATTGCTAATCAACGTATCTGTGTTTGTTTCCATGAATTGTGGTAAGCTTGAAACATTCAGTATCTTTTAATGAAAATTGAATGTGAATTGTTAATTTATGCCTGTATATATGTGTAGTTCAGTAGCAAACATGATGTAAAGCCTATAATGCTCCAGCCTGAACAGAAGGTGTCGGAGGAAAGTAAAACGGCATGGAATGGCCAAACAGTACACTGACACCTAGATGATTGATTAGACAGAAATAATGCTGGAAGTGCAGAGGCGTAGTAACCATTAAGGAGGTTAATACTGGTATAAAGTATTTCAGATGAAGCTGACAGTTGGCCTAACGCTCTGAACTCAATGTTTGTGATGTATTGTGCTCAGTGTAAAAAGAGAGTATAAATTAGTTATGAAGTAGAAGGTACATCCTTCTTGTTTTCAGGGACCGTGGTCTTGATGGTATTGAGCAGCACCTGGTCAGAGCTTTGCTGAATCCAGAGTCGGACAGCATACTCCTTGGTCCATTTAGCTATCAGTGAGGTGTCTCCAGAGCCCAGGGGAGAAATCGAGCAGAGGAGTCTTTTCCTGCCGCCATCACGCAAGATAAGCTGATGTGGCCAGCTGAGCTCAACATTATGTACCCCCATCTTAAAATGACATTGTAAAATAAACTTAAGAGGGGAATTAAATTGTTTTAATATCAGGAACTGAGAACATCTCCAATACTAGTTCCAATAAAGACAAACTATTGAAGTCATGATGACAAATACCAACAGAGCTTGAACAAAACAAAACCAGTATTACCTCATATTACTACTACACAACTGACACACATAGGATACTTTTAATAATATATGTCACTACAATATTCATATTGATAAATTCTGTACATATAACTTGTAATTAAAATTGATTGTGATTCCTGGTTCCCTTTGTATTTGAATCAGGACACATATTCATTCATGACAGCAATGAATACATATTGTTATTTGAAAAGTTATCAGTGACTCCTTTAAGATATCCTTGTAGAGTGTTTTATGTATGTGAGTGTCACAGTGTTGTCAAGTGTAGTGGAATAAATTAAATTGTTTATCTGTCTGTTGTTGTTATGACTTACACTTCATCATACACATACCCTAGACATATAACGTAGTCATCACACTATTCCAGAATAATTCTGACTGAGATATATATATATGTGGCAGCAAGTAAGGTTATCTATAATACACTACTCTTATTAGATATAGATACCTTCACAGCTGATCTCAGTCAGTACACTAAGTCCCCTATAAATATTTATAACATCCCACTTCACCACATATATTGGGGTCTCGCTCTTGGGATTTTGAATCTTTCCCTATTAAAAATATTGGGGGTAATTCACTTCAGGGAATATAAGAATTAAAAGGTATCCTTGGGTGGAATTAAATAAGGTTGAGCTCACGGTGCCTGTGTTGTCCATTAGATATATATTTAGAGATTGAATTGTTGGTTAGACATTGTATAAATTTACCTGATAGACAATGGCGGACCTGGCCAAATTTCGATCTGCTGCTGTTCAGACTGCAAAAGAGTTAGGATTAGATGGGCAAGTTATGGTTGCCTATGTCACTACGGAATGTGACAAATTTATTGAACGCGAAGAAAGAAGGTTTGAAGCCGAAAGAAAGTTAGAGGCTGAAAGGGAAATTAAGAAGTTACAATTTGAGGCTGAGGCTGAGACTAAGAGGTTGCAGATTGAGGCTGAGGCTAAGAAATTGGAAGCAGAAAGAGAAGACAAAAGATTGGCTGCAGAAAGGGAAGAGAAGAAAGATTAGCTGCAGAAAGGGAAGAGAAGAAATTAGCTGCAGAAAGGAAGAGAAAGAAGATTACTGCAGAAAGGAAGAGAAGAAATTAGCTGCAGAAAGGGAAGAAGAAATTAGCTGCAGAAAGGGAAGCAGAAGATAAAAGATTACAAAGGGAACATGAGTTACGACTAAGGGAGTTTGAGTTTCAAGGCCATGCTCCTGAAAATGGTGCCAGTCCCTTTGCCTCTGATGCCACTGCTAGCCTAGGAGCCTCAACCTCAGCTATGAATTTTCATTTAGATCATTTTGTTGAGAAAGACGATGATATAGAGAGCTACCTAAATAGGTATGAACTATTAGCTACCACGTATGGGTTAGAGAGAGAAAGGTGGAGCTTAAAGTTATCTCAGGGACTTCGTGGGGCAGCTTATGAAGTTTTTGCAAAAATGAGCAGAGGTGATCAGGAAAATTATGACATGCTAAAGCAGGCTCTTTTGTTAAGATATGAAAAGAATGCAGAATTTTATAGGAAAAAATTTAGGAATGCTAAACTACTGTCAGGTGAAACCTATCACCAGTTCTCTGCACGAATAGAGACATACTTGGAGAAATGGACTTCTCTGGGGAAAACCCAAGATCTTAAGGAAATGGTCCTTATAGAGCAATTAAGAGAGTCCATGGCTCCAGACCTGAGAAAGTTTCTCATGGAACAAGGTGCAGAGAGGCTGGGTGAGTTGCTAAATGTTGCTGAAAGGTATCAAGCAGCTCAAGCAGAGGTAACAGGTAATAAAAAGAAACAAGTGGATAACTTTAGGGCACCACAGAACTTTAATAAATTTGATCCTAGGGATCAAAACAAAGGTAAGCACCAATTTGATAGGCCACGGTATGAAAATAAAAATAAATTCCCACAATTCGATGAAAGGAAATATGATGAAAGAAAATCTTTCAATCAAGGAAAAAGGTGGTGTAAAAATTGTCAGATGGACAATCATGACACTGACCGTTGCAGAAGGAAACCTGTGTATATGGCAACCCTTCAGGTCAGGTCGACCTCAAGACAGGAGGAGGATATTATGTTGGATACCACTCCAGAAGAGATGAGGAAGGCACAGGCTGGGGATAAAACACTCAAGCCTTGTTTCAGAAAATTGTCAACTTGTCATACAACTCCAGGCAAGGGAGATTTTTACATGAAAAACAAGTTGATGTATAGGAAGACTGGAGCTAGATCCAAAGGTCAGGGACAGCTGGTACTTCCTAAAAGATATAGGGCAGACTTAATAAGGAGCCTACATGTGAAACCAGATGGGGACCATGAGAAGATAGGTACCATCATTCAAAAGGTGGCTCACAATTATTATTGGCCCAAAGCAAGATGGGACATTGAGAATTTTGTAGAAAGGTGTAGCATAGCACATGAGGGAACACCCACAAGTGGGAACATGGATCAGGACCTGGACACGCCACGGGGCAAAATTAGGCCTGATAATAAAAAGAAAAATAGATTTGATAAAGTGGACCAAATGGAATGGGAAGCCCCTTTTCACGGACAAGCTTCACTTAACTGTTTTACAATGGCCACTATGCGGAGAGTGCAAAAAGATGTCTTACCCCAGGATAAGCCGAAAATCCCTCAATCGGACTTAAACAAACTGGAGGAAGAGGATGTAGAGAGGAAATCTCTCATCAAGAATTTTAAGTGGGGAGAAAGCCCCAAAAGAAAAATTGGTAGCGGTCGTTTTGTGAATGATAATTCTGGGAGGAAAAATCATCACTATAAAGCTTCGAGTGGAAGAGACCATACCGGTGCATGGACAAATAGGTCCACACAATTAAAGGTCCATATGTAGCTTTGTTAAGAACGTGGACTGATGAAAAGGCAGAGGAAAACATTACATCTTCATACCAATATGTGAATGAGCTGACCACTCGTTTAAAAACTGGCTGGAAACTTGCCAATGAAAATTTGAAACAAGCCAGGAAGAAACATGCTGCCTATTATAACAGGAAGGCGAAAGACAGAAATTTGGCTGTGGGAGAGAAAGTACTGCTTCTTTTGCCCGGGAGTCAGAATAAGTTACAAATTGGATGGCAGGGTCCATATACAGTTTTAGAGAAGGTGTCTAGAACAAATTATAAGATAGATAAGAAGGGGAAAGAAAAAATCTATCATGTGAATCTCCTGAAGAAATATTTGGAAAGAGAACATCAGGAAGAGACACACTTGTTGACCTTGTCCATCGCCATGGAGATGAAAAAGGAACCACTTTCATCATTTGAATATCCATTACACCCCTGTGAGACAGCAGCACAGGTGAAAATCAGTACACATTTAACGAAAACTCAGAAAGAGAGAGTGCAACAGGTTCTAAATAATCATGCAGAGGTGTTAACAGACCGACCAGGGCATACAAACCTATTGGAATATGATATGAAACTGATAGACCCCACACCTGTCTGTATGAAACCATATTCGATTCCGTTTGCTAAGGAGAAAGCTTTGAAGGAAGAGATAGACTATCTATTGAAGGAAGGAATTATTTCGCACAGTGAATCTTCGTATAGTTCCGGTGTTGTACTCTTAAGGAAGCCCTCTGGAGAACATAGACTCTGTATAGATTACAGGAGACTGAATGCTATTACAGAAGGACAGGTGGATCCATTGCCGGATACAAATCAGCTGTTTGCCAGACTAAATAAAGCTAAATATTTCTCAAAAGTGGATCTGAGTAAAGGATACTATCAGATTCCAGTAAAGCCTGAGGTTAGACCATACCTAGCTTTTAGTACCTCAGAAGGACACTATGAGTTTAATAGATTGCCATTTGGATTGAAGAATGCGCCTAGTGTCTTCTCTAGAATGATGAGAAAATTGTTGGATGTAAACATTTCGGAGGAACGTAATGAATCCCTGAGTTGCCTCTTTGATTGAGGATATTCCGAATGTTTCATACAGGATAATAAGAAGATTATGGGATCCACTACGAAAACTCTGCTATCACCAGGTATATGTTATCTCCTCATAACGTACATTTTGAGGGAAATATAATGTTCTCTGGACATGTCATTGCGCAGACTCAGAGAAGAGAAATGGTGAATACGGGTTGCGAAGCAGCATTAAGACAAGCACTCACACTTGCGGCTGTTCAGTAACATAACCGAAATATATTATTGGTTGTAGAAGTCTGAGGCAGATTTCATGAGTAGTGCCTACTCTGAATGGACCCAACTACATAAAACCATGATAGCACCACAGCAGAGTAAAGTCAAGTTGACTTACATTTATCTATGTGTATATAGAATAAAGGACTGACATGGGATGTCTGTTTTAAGAGGGGAGGTGTCGTGAAATATTCTAATCCACATATATAAATTATCAGGTAAATATAAAGCCTAACAAATAAATTTAATAAAGAAAAGAGAATGGTAAAGAACAGTGCTGTCACAATGACAGTACTCGAAATCCCCTTTGTTTTATGCTTCGTCTGCAAATTGTAACGCTTTCACGTTGATAGTAAAAGCCTACTGTATTATTACCCGCTTTCTTCAATGAAACGTGTGCTGTATTTCTTGGAAAAACATTGAGATACCAAGCTGAACAATGACCTAATTTTAATATTTCATTCATTCCATTTTATACACGGCGTAACTAAAGACAGATGGACTAAAGGATAGAGAGAAGGGAGAGGCATAAAGCCGAACACGTGCAACACAAAACACGCGTCGCGCGATACACAATTACTACTATCACGCGTGTAAGGCCACATGCACTAACTTTTTCGGACGGACAGTGATAAAAACACTAACCTTCCCAGAGTTAGGTTTTTAAATCCTGAAAAACTCTTATTAGAAAGATGACAATAGATGGGTTTACGTTTGAAAACATTACAGTACCCAGACAGCACATCTTCGAAACAGGAGGTAGAAGAAATTGCATATTTTGAACGCAGCCACTTAGCTCTTTTAAATTTGTATATTTGGGTTCCTTAGGGCTTGCTGACAAAGAATATGTAAAACGTTACGCAAATAGTCTAGGAATTAACAAGTTATAGCCAAAATAAAATGATGGTGCTGTCAGACAACACCCAAAATCAGAATCGCTCAGTGGTAGATTTTTTTAAACCACCATTGTACGGGAAATGGGCCACAAGTTACATTTGAACTGATTGGCTGGAATGATATGTAAGGCTAAACACGATTAGTCGGACTATAAATGCTATCCTTGGTTGTTAGGGGAGACGTAGGAAGTTAAAATTTTTTCAAACACTTGTCGAAACGTGGCTCCATTGGCCAGACTCGCTGATATACTCACTTAGGAGCGTTAGTTCGAGACCACTAGTTCAAATAAGCTTGATAAAGCAACAGTGCGTTGAAGCCAGCTCATATTTTTGCTAAATAAAAGCCTGGAACATAAGCAGATGGGAATTTGTGCCAGTATTTGTGCCAGAATTCATTGCTAATCAACGTATCTGTGTTTGTTTCCATGAATTGTGGTAAGCTTGAAACATTCAGTATCTTTTAATGAAAATTGAATGTGAATTGTTAATTTATGCCTGTATATATGTGTAGTTCAGTAGCAAACATGATGTAAAGCCTATAATGCTCCAGCCTGAACAGAAGGTGTCGGAGGAAAGTAAAACGGCATGGAATGGCCAAACAGTACACTGACACCTAGATGATTGACTAGAAAGAAATAATGCTGGAAGTGCAGAGGCGTAGTAACCATTAAGGAGGTTAATACTGGTATAAAGTATTTCAGATGAAGCTGACAGTTGGCCTAACGCTCTGAACTCAATGTTTGTGATGTATTGTGCTCAGTGTAAAAAGAGAGTATAAATTAGTTATGAAGTAGAAGGTACATCCTTCTTGTTTTCAGGGACCGTGGTCTTGATGGTATTGAGCAGCACCTGGTCAGAGCTTTGCTGAATCCAGAGTCGGACAGCATACTCCTTGGTCCATTTAGCTATCAGTGAGGTGTCTCCAGAGCACAGGGGAGAAATCGAGCAGAGGAGTCCTTTCCTGCCGCCATCACGCAAGATAAGCTGATGTGGCCAGCTGAGCTCAAAATTATGTACCCCCATCTTAAAATAACATTGTAACATAAACTTAAGAGGGGAAGTAAATTGTTTTAATATCAGGAACTGAGAACATCTCCAATACTAGTTCCAATAAAGACAAACTATTGAAGTCATGATGACAAATACCAACAGAGCTTGAACAAAACAAAACCAGTATTACCTCATATTACTACTACACAACTGACACACATAGGATACTTTTAATAATATATGTCACTACAATATTCATATTGATAAATTCTGTACATATAACTTGTAATTAAAATTGATTGTGATTCCTGGTTCCCTTTGTATTTGAATCAGGACACATATTCATTCATGACAGCAATGAATACATATTGTTATTTGAAAAGTTATCAGTGACTCCTTTAAGATATCCTTGTAGAGTGTTTTATGTATGTGAGTGTCACAGTGTTGTCAAGTGTGGTGGAATAAATTAAATTGTTTATCTGTCTGTTGTTGTTATGACTTACACCTCATCATACACATACCCTAGACATACAACGTAGTCATCACACTATTCCAGAATAATTCTGACTGAGATATATATATATATATATATGTGGCAGCAAGTAAGGTTATCTATAATACACTACTCTTATTAGATATAGATACCTTCACAGCTGATCTCAGTCAGTACACTAAGTCCCCTATAAATATTTATAACATCCCACTTCACCACAAGGGTCTTATAGACAGATGCAGAACCAACTTAGCCGTTGCTCCTTGAACATTCTGGGAACGTGCGGCACCTGAACTTTGATCAGAGACGAGCGAGAGCAAAGTGGAATGGAACTGATCCAGCGGAAGAAGAAACTACCATTGGCCGCTAAGTGAAAATATCCGCTGCCAAAAGTGACCTCCTTTATTCAGTTAAATCCCAATCAAGTGATGAAACCTTTTCCATAACTATTCAAATTATTTTCCAACTGTTAAAACTTAAAGTAATTATTAAATTTTGTTATTTGTAATGTTACAAATTTAACTTTGATTCAGTCCTTTTAAATGTACTACGTGTTTGTCTCAGTCAAAGTTACTAAACCCACGCTCTAAACAGAGCTATATATATTTTAATAATAAATTCCACTGATTAACTCAGGGGTGGGGGCTTAACGAGCTAGAATAAACCATAGCTAAATTCTTCACAAAAGTGTCGGCAGATTATAGATTTAACGTGCTCATCGACAGCCTGCATTGTTTTCGCTTTTTTTTTAATCTCCCGATTTGACGTCCGGAAAATTCGCTGTAGTATATAAGGCAATAAAATCCCATCATTTTTGTCTACAGGCAGACGTCTCTATCATGTCAGACGTTTCTTTTTGTTTGTTATAATTTCCAATGTTGTTTTGGTCCTTGTTTGATATTTTTGGCCGGCTTTATTTGATATCTTCTTTTTTTCCTCAAGCTCAACCCTGTTATCATTACCTGCATCCATTCTCATTATTTTTGTCCTTTCCCCGTGTATCCTCAGACCCAACTTCCGTGACCTCCCATCGAGTGCTATCAACCTGCCCTGCATCTGATTACGGTTATGGGACAGAAGAGCCAAGTCATCAGCAAAATCATATCATCCAACTGTTTAGTCAGAGTCCACTGGACTCCATTTCCGCCGTGTGCCGTCGATGATCTCACAACCCAGTCCATTGCTAGTAAGAAAAGAAATGGAGACAAGAGGTATCCCTGTCGAACTCCCGCCCCTATCCTAAACGGTTCTGAAAGCTGTCCTTCGCGAAGAACTCCGCACGCCATGTCCTCACATGCCTTCTATCTATACGAAAGTGTTCCTTGGTAAGAGACAATTCTAACATTTTGAGTGATTGCATAATTATGCTAATTAGCTATTCAAAATGGCCGCCACAGTATACAAAATGCAGGGTTACTTTAAACCCACATAACATAATTATTTCTCAACATATAGAGTTGAAATTCTGCATACAATTCCACAAATGAATGCACTATGTCCTAAACCTAACATATTTGGGATATCTAGAAATACAGCATGTCCTGTGTGTGACCATTTGATAGAAAAATAAAATTGGAAATTTATCGAACCTCATTAGTATGCAAAACATCTGTAAAAGTAAAACAAACTGAAAGGGCAAAACAAAATTAGGTTCAGAACAAGGTTTAAGATGTTAAAAAACACTGCAAAGTTTCAGAGCATTCCAACAATTCATTCTTGAGGTATGGCATCTCAAAATGTACCTGTCATGTTGAAAAAGAGAAAGTGAGAAAAAGAAGGAAAATGGAGAAAAATATGTTAACGAAACATTATATTATGTTCTCTTCATTTTAATGACCTCTTAGAGTATATATATCCTCTGCCCTTTTCTTCTGCCTTGTCAGCAAACCCCTTTCTGATGGTTCTCAAAGTCTTTCTTCTTGCTTTGGCTTTGTCAGAAGATTTTGTGATGGAGTTAGTGATTCTGTGTTGCTCACACATATTCACATCATGACCTTGGCCACGTGATCGTATAAACGTTACCATCCTTATATTAATTTCTTTGTTCTTTTTTGTGTTTTTCCCTGTTTTCTTTACATTTTCTGCATCTCACGATGTTTTGAAAGATTTTTCCCTCGAGCAGTTGCTACATGCGACAACGATTGTGTGACAGAAACCCTGCTTTGAATACTTTGATTCTTCATTGAGTCTACATGACATTATAAATTTACAACATTCTACACATCTCATGCTTGCTGTTATGAAGTTATTCAAGTGCTCCATACTCATGAGAATAAAGGCATTATTTGTTTGTCCATCTTTTTCATGGGTTGAGAGAGTACTTTTCTTCAATTTCTTCACAGATGATGGTGCAACTTCAATACCGATAACAGGTGCTTCATTATTGTTTTGATTTGCTACCACTAATACCTGTGTGCTTGTCACAGAACGTCTGAACGTGTTCTTTTGGTGGCTCTCTCACACCTTCAGCTCTACAGCAGTATCATTTTTCTTCTTAATTTTTCTCTCCGATAGCTTATTATTTGGCAATTTTTTGCCCTTGCATTTTTTATTTTGCTCTATGTTGGATCAATAAGGGGAAGTCTCTAACACTTTACTCCCTTACGGACGTATCTGCTTTACACGCAGAATTGTTTACGTTCCGCAAGGTAAATGCGATAATACCAGGTAATTATACCGGTCATACGCTTATCTATTCTCTCAGTCTGACCACCCTTTGAAACGCGTCGGTCCAACATTTGACCCCAGGTGAAAAGCTGATGACGGTGTTTACACAAGACGGTAAAGCGCCCGATCGCTGAAAAGAACCAGATTGTTTGTCTGGGGTTGCCGACGACCGTGTCTGTTTGTCTGGCAGATTACACAGGTGGTAGATGCGTTTATCGCCTTTGTGGGACCATCCCTGGTGATTATTAAAGATAATCTGTCTGGGTAGACATCTTGGCGGAAGGCATTACGCCAGGCAAACATGTTCACACATTTGGTTGTGAGAATGCACAAGATGTCACCGGAAATATTACGTCTTATTATAAAGAGGTCATGCGTTGGATATTAAATTTAATATTTTAAACACGAGGGGGATATTTTGAATTTAAACACCGCAACCCACGTAGTGCGAAAAGAGGTTACGATTGAATTGAAGTGAGAGCCAGAATATACAATGGATATCATTGGCAAGTTTGCCAGGAAGTACAATCTGTGATTTGAACTGGAAACTGTAAATAAAATCTAGCGAACTCAGAGACACAGAACAGACACAAATTCAAACGAGCAACTCCCAAAAAGCCAGAAAGAGAAGGATCGGACCTAGAACTGTTAAACTCTAATTCAGTATTAAAATTGTTACATGTTGTTTTAAAACTAAACAATCAAAGTTGTTTCAGTTTTATATGTATGAAAGCAAACTTATGAGCCAGAATAATTTATAGCTAGACATATATTTACCTCTAGAGCTTTACCATTATAAGAGGAATTCGCTGAATTAACTCAGCTGGGGGCTTGAACGGGCTAAAAACCATTGCTTAAATCCTTCACAAACGGCGACGGACTGATATGTTAACCATTGCTCAGCGCTATGCCGCATTGTTCTTGACTTCTGAATTATCTTGTGAAGGCTCTTTTCGGATAGAAGCGTCATTACACTTCTATCTACATCTCTGCCAAGAGTAATCTTGTGCGAAGTTAAACACATTTGTGTTGCTGAGTTATTTGCCGGTTGAAGATCATGCACTGAGTATGGTTACTTTAGTGATCTTTTGTTCATCGTGCTTAGTTTAGTATTACGCGAATTAGGGTGAAGGTGTTCATACAACTCAGTAGCATGGTATGAAGAAGTAATTAATGTAACTTGAACTCAGCAACATTAATGAAGTAATTAATGCCTTCAGGTTGAGTCCGTAATATTTAATCACATGTACACACAGGATGATCATTTCAAATAGGAACAGAACATAAGTCCTTATAAGTCATGCATAAATTAATCAATAACGTAGACTGCTGGTTTACGTGTCAATGTCCGTTTAAGGATACAATGCAGTATTGTCGTCAGAACATCACAGCTATATGCACGCGCAGCTAGACATGGCTACCTGCCGACAGTGAGACTGCGAGTCTGAATATTCATACGAATTTGACGATTATTCTCCTCCTTCTGAGGATTCTAGTTAAACACTAACCTCCGTAAGTTTCCTCTCATATAGAGTTCTAGGACTGACCCTGGTCCATCATAAATGCACATATAAATGGCTATATCATGCCATTGAATTGGAAGGTTAGAAAAACGCAGCTATTCAGCTTGGCGGTCAAGTAACAAAGGGTAGCGTCTCCTAGTTACCGACTGTGACCCAAACAACGCTAGACACGTCATAATCGATCGTGTAAGGAGCGTTCAATAATTGAAACATCTATCGCAATATATTAAATGTCTTAACCTTTACAATTGCACGTCTGCTAACCTTTAGCAGACGGCGTTAATAGCATATACCGTAACAATTCCCTGTACACCGGGGAAAAAAAAATCGATAGATTTTTTTTCAAGATCTATCCGACTTAACAATTTTTCAAAAAAATTTAACACAATCGTGACATATGGCCGACGATGTTCTGAGTAGAACCGTGTCGCGGTCATGTCAACTAACTATTTGTCATAGTCATCTAACATTAATCATATTATATATCAATATTATGCATATTATTATATCAACTAAATAAAATGTCTAATGTCAATAGTGAATGATAGAATTAAATTAAAGTAAGGTCTGTCGTATTAGTATGTCATATAGGAATTAATTTGACTAATTAAAATTAAATTAATTAATTAAACTAAGAGTTAAATTATTAAGATTCTAATGTAACGCGATGTTATGAGAGAAGAAAAGACAAAATAAGTGAGAAGAAATAGAAAGAAATTCGAATATAAGTTTTAACTTAATTGTGTGTGTTAAGTGTTAGTGAATAATAACTATCTAATTTAACTAACTAAATAACGTATAGGTACATTAAAAAAAAATATTAATCTAATACTTGTGTGAGATTTATTTTCTCTTTTCATAATTTCTTCTTTTTATATTTCGTTCTCTTTTTTTGTTCTTTCATTTCATTTTTTTCTCACATTTCATTTTATTGATAATAATTCAATTAAGAAGTTAAGTTAACTAATTAATTAGTATAGGATATGATGATCCATCCGTAGTCCTGATCCTGATGAATTCTTTTAGACAAAGTGTTGAAACATTTATGTCGGACAGAAATGTCAATTATCCTAGGATCCAAGAATTAAGTGCACATAGGATAATAAGTTCGACTTGTCGTCAGATATTGTTCCATGATTGTTCAACGAATATTCATATATTGTGTATGGACGTTAGACGAAGTTTCAATGTCAATATGTATACCTTGATTGTCTTTAGTTCAATTCTGTGATGCATATAGTGTTTATAAATATTAAATTGAAGGCAAGGTTAGTTCCCTTATAGTTGATACTTCGTTCTATCCAATGTAGTGATGATTGACGTAGTTTAGGAATGTCAATGTTGATTATTCGTCGTCAATAGGATTACGTGACAACGCATCCGCCACAATATTTTCAGTGCCAGGAATATGTTCAATGGAGAATTCAAATGGCTGCAGGATGATCGCATATCTGGCGAGTTTTGGGCTCTTGTGGTTAGATCGACGCAAAGATGCTACAGCACGTTGGTCAGTCTGTATGGTGAAGTGAGCACCAAGCAAGAACTTTTCAAGTTTAGTTATTGCCCATATAACTGATAAAAGTTCCTTGTCCACTGTGGAATACTTTGTTTCTGCCGGCTTTAGCTTTCTTGAAATATATAAGGTAGGATGTAGAACGCCATCATGGTTCTGGAGCAGGCATGCACCAATGCCGTAGTTACTAGCATCTGTTCGTAAGAAAAATCTTTTGGAAGCATCGGGAAGTCTTAAAATTGGTTCATGCGAGAACAAATTTATAATTTTGTTGAAAGTTTCATTGCATATACCAGTCCATGTCACCTTCACCGGCATGTCTTTTTTTAACAATGAAGACAATACAGCCGTGATGGATGACAAGTTTGGTATGAATCTACTGTAATATTGAACAAGTCCTAACAAACTCCTGACCTGTTTCTTCGTCTGAGGAACTGCTATGTTTAGAATTTTGGAGACTGTACTAGGTAACGTTCGGATATATCCCGATCCAATGATATGTCCCAAAAAGGTTATCTCATTACACGCGATCTGCACCTTTGTAGGTTTAGCAGTTAGATGATAATTCCTTAGAGTGTCGAAAACATATCTAAGTCCCGAAACATGTTCCTCAAACGACGAACTAAACAAGCATATGTCGTCAATATATGTAATAACGTCTGGTCTACCTGATAAAATTTGTCGCATCAGGCGAATGAAGGTAGCTGGCGCATTAACAAGCCCAAAAGGCATCACATTCCACTGGTATAGACCTTGTGGAGTGGAAAATGCGGTGTAGTACTTAGCCTTTTCGGTCAGTGGTATCTGCCAATAACCTTTAGTTAAGTCTATCTTACTAAATATAGTTGCGTTGGATAGACGTGGCAGTAAGTCGTCGATAAGTGGATGTGGTTCGCTGTCAACTATAGTCTTAGCATTTAATTTTCTATAATCAACACATAGTCTGATGTTATTGTCCTTCTTCCGGACAATCACTAATGGAGAAGAGAATGGCGAATTACTAGTCTCAATGATTCCCAGAGACAACATCTGTTCAAGTTCCTTAGTAGTTTTAGCAAGGAAATGTAAAGGAACCGAATAGGGATGTACACGAATAGGTGTATCATCATTGAGAGTAATGTCATGACTGATAGCCGATGTGCGACCCGGGACGTCGGTCAACACATCTGGATAAGATTGTAATAGATTAGCAATCTGTAGACGCTGTTGCGGTGTAACCGTTGAAGAGATGGTTACATCCCGCCAAGATTCAGTAGGTTGAACTACTGGTACCGGTAACGGTAACTGTACCTCAGGAAAAGAAGATTCTTCTTCCTGGATGACGGATAAGTTAGAATAATAACAAGTAGATACTGTGTTGTCATCTAGTTCATGAAAAATTGACTGTAAGTGTTCAGGACGTGTATGAAATTGCTTGAGCATGTTAATATGAAATATCTTTTTGTGTCCCTTGATATCTAAGACGTAATCAACGTCGGAAATTTTATCAATGACTTTGTAAGGACCATTCCAAGATATCAATAATTTATTGTTATTGTGAGGAAGTAACACATAAGCCTCATCGCCTGGGAATAATTGGCGTAATCGTCGAGACCTATTTTGTAGAGATCGAGCCTTAGCTTTTGCAGCCTCAGAAGAAGCTGTTGCCAACTGGCAAGACTCAATAATGTTCTTCCGAAGATTAATCACATACTCGTAAGATGACTGAGTGTCCTGAGTCATCTCCGCGTCAATTAATAAGTCTTTTATTAGTCCCATAGGACCTCTTGGGGGAGCACCAAAAACTAATTCAAAGGGAGAGAAGCCAGTTTGTTCATGCGGTACCTCCCGATAAGCAAATAGAACAGCTGGGAGTGCTCTGTCCCAGTCATGAGGGTGCTTAACAGTAACCTTATGTAGTAGTTGTTTAAGTGTACGGTTAAGTCTTTCAACCGCACCATTACTCATAGGATGATAAATACTACTTAAATTCCTATCAATGTTCCAAGTTTTCATGACTTCCTTCATGGTGTCAGATATGAACTGTGACCCATGGTCTGATAAAAGTTTTCTAGGAAACCCTATTCTAGAAAAGATGAGATGTAGTGCATCAGCTACATCTGTGGTAGTGGTGGTCTTTAATGGGATAGCTTCTGGCCATCGTGTGCACAAATCAATGCACGTAAGGACGAATCTATGTCCTCTGGCCGATGGTAGCAATGGACCAATAATATCTATGGCCATCTTGTCAAACGGTCTTACTGAGATATCGCAAGCCTGAATAGGCGCCGTGTGAAAAGCTCCACGTGCTTTCACTTCTTGGCATGTAGTACAGGAACGTACATACTGCGAAATATCTCTTGACACTCCTGGCCAAAAGAATGAAGACAGTACTCGAGATCGTGTTCGAGTATATCCCATATGTCCAGCACAATGTGAGTCATGTGCATGTTGAAGAATGTACCGTCTAAAAGTATACGGGACCATAACTTGTTGTTTCATTTGTGATTTGTCATTAAAACATCTAATCAATATGTCATTTTTAATAACAAACCAATGTTTGTTATTATTACCTGAGGATAGATTGTCAACTTTATCAACCAGCTTAAAAATTTTTTTTAAAGATTTATCCTCTTTTTGTTTGGTTGCAAATGTTTCCCTGTCAATAGGTGAATTGACTACAAACTCCTCTTGGTTGTCTGCATCCATTTTATTATCACTAACTTTCTCCATGAGTTGAGTCTGCGCTCTAGTCGTCACGGCGTTTCCAGTGCATAGGTTATGTTTCTCCCATTCTATGATCTCATCTGGAGTACAATCTTTACTGCCGTGTATACGACCAACCATCAGATCAGCTATAGGCTTTTTTAGCATACATACTTTTACATTCCCTGTGAAAAAGGGTGTTCTAATATGAACAATAGCTGTGGGGTAAAACTCAATAGTTCCACCAAATGTCATGCAGCGTACATATTCTCCTGTCGCACAGCTAGGATGTACCAGCGACTGACGTACACCAATCGTCGTGGATCCTGAATCCCTCAGCACTGAGACGACGGATCCATTAACTAATCCCCTGTTAAAAATTAGTAAGCCTGTTCCATCGTTGACTGCAAGACCTACCTCTGGTGTAATATGTCCGCAGTTAAGCACTGTTTCTTTCGCCTTCTGAAAAATAAGATTGCATTGTTGGCAACTATTTGCCACATTATAATTAATAGCAAAACATGCAGCAGAAGACTGTGTTGTATTATTGTCAAGTGGGACCTGAGCTATAGGGGTAGTATTATTTGTAACTGCCGCCCCTGTATTATGGTTGTAATGAGATGATCCCCGAGAATGAGATCGATTCCGAGTATAATTGTTAGAATTATCTCGTCGTCCTCTATAGTAACTATTATCTCGATGTCTCGAGCCATGATTATTACCATTCCAGTTATTGTTATTATTGGGGTATGTGATCGATTATAATTAGTGTTATGTTGACCATTGTGGTAGTTTGTTTGAGGTGAATAATTTCTATCTCGTGATCTACCTCTGTTGAACTCATTTTTATTGTTGAAATCATTATTATGTCCCTTCTGAAAGTTAACATTGTGATTTCTTTGGAACCTACTTCTGTCTACACTGTGATGTCTTTGTTTGTTATTATGATTGTAGGCCATATTAGACGCCACAGGTAGAGGTTCTCTTAATGAGGAGTTAGAAATGGTTGCATTCGGATGTGCCGAACAGTAGTTTAAAGAAATTTTTTCTAACTCGTCAATAGTACCTGGTTTACGCTCCTGCAAATATGCAAAGAATGGCTGGCTAACCGAAGATAATACCTTATCCCGTAGTAGTAAATCAACTAATTTGTCGTACGATTTGTTGACTTCTGCCAGTTCAACCCATCTATTAAATGTATTGCGTATGTTCGCAATGAATCCTGCAAAATCTTTTGGAGATTCAGGTAAAATTCCCTTAAATTTCAACCTACAGTGTTCCTCGTCCAGGTGAAACCTTCGTAAAAGCAAGGACTTAATAGCACCGTAGTTATTTGCTATTGATGGGTCAGCATTTTGAGAAGCCGTCAATGGTTCTCCAACCAAGAATTCATTTAACTTGAGTACCCATGACTCTTCAGGCAAATGATTTGTTTTGCAAGTCTGTTCAAAACGTGACAGGAACGATGAAAGGTCGTCCACGTTTAAGTTGAAAGTGGGTAATTTAAAGTTGTAGAAATGTTTAGTTTGGCTGGATGACGATCCATTTTGTGCGTTATTATTCTGGTTTGCATCAGCACTTTGTGCTTGTAATCTTGCTGTCTCCAATTTAATACGCGCCAATTCCATTTCTTGTTGTAAAATAATTTCCTCTCGTTTCAATTTATTCTCTTCTTCCTGTTGAGCAATTTCTCTTAATCTATTTTCCTTGGCAATTTGCTTCATCTCACGTTCCTCCTCCTCTTTCTTTAATGCAGCCTTTTTCTCTGCTTCTTTTCTTTCACGTTCCTCCATTTCTGCTTTATGTTTTTCCAGTTCTGCCTCAGCAAACTGACGAAGTTCTTGAGATTTATAACCATATTCCTTACCAATTTTAACGAAATGGTCTATAGTAAGCATTTTGACTTTTATCTGGTAAGTAATTATTGATAATTACTGATTAAAATAGTCAATAGTAGCTTCAGAGTAATTATTATACTTACTCAACTTAGGAATATTCAATATAAATAATCACAATAGTACTGAACTCTTATGTCTAAGTTCAACTAATAGACAATATTTTGTAACAATATTGTATCTAAGTACTAACTATATCATAAATAGTTATGATATCTGTTAACTATAATGTAATTACATCACACAATTAATCTTAATATCCAATAATGTTGGGTATGATTCCTAGTAATTATATTGTTCAATGTACTAAGTCACTCTCTTAGTACCAGAAAAGTATATTAAATAATATACAATGGGTCTATTACCTCAAAGGTAGACTATAAGATTATTTTATTTGGTCAATATATATATATTATATTATTATGCCCTAGGCATCTCTTATAAATTGTAGTGCTAATTTCTTGGACTATCACTGCATAATTATGCAATGTCCCATATTAACCTTAAATATCAGAAAAAATTAATTAAATTAAATTACAAGTGTATTATTGAATATAATGTTATATTATTAATGTAGTATTTAATATATATCATGAGGACAAACAAAACAATGATGCAACTAAAGGGTACAAACAATGTCAAGACGCAAACAAGACATTTTCACAATTAAAAATGAATTTATGAACTAAATAAAACAAGCGGAAGTGTCACACGGAAAACGAAGGGTCAAAGATTGACCCGAGGTCAACTTAATATGCAAAGTACACACAAAAAAAATGACTGCAAAAAATGATGACATCACAGGACTCATAACGGACGAACATTTAACAATCATAAAATAAATTGATAGTAAGAGTAGACTGGACGAAATAGTTAACGAACATGATACAAAACTGAATAAAAATGTGAACTTAGTACAAATAAAATACACCAGTTATCTACGGAACGGCACAGCTAACACAAATCGTCAAACGATAGCAGATTTGGACAGGTAGTCCAATGGCAAACCTCAATGGGGCTTCCAAAAGTGCAATCGTTTAACTGCCCTAAGAAACGACCGAAATCAATTCAGGCATCGTGAGAGCCACAGAATCTAATTTCGGTTCATCCTCCCTACCGCCCACTAATTAACAACACATTAAAACAACCCAAAATTACATGAAACACATTCAGAAAAGACATGCCTATGCAGGCAAAAGGCATGGACTCAGTATTACTGTTTGCAATGACGACAGTATTAAAACAACTAGACTTATCTTTTCCGTTGCTTAGATCAGTGCTAGAGGTCGTCAACAGCTAGGCTAATGCCCCTGACTGTCTGCTCCTGTAGTCCATATCGTGTGTTTGCTTCAATGGCTCATGTTTCCCCTGGTTAGGCTTAGAAACGACTTTGGTTTCTCCGACAGTTCACCTACACGACTTTCGGTGACGTCACGTTGTTAGGCATTATAATGAGTAAGACGTCATCTTCGACTGGATCATGTGATCGAAACTTGATCGTAAATATTGTGATTAATCTGTGCGTAAGGAACAGAAGTTTGTTTCTTTTTTCTGTCGTTCCCCGCATTCGGCCGCCACTTTGTTGCTGAGTTATTTGCCGGTTGAAGATCATGCACTGAGTATGGTTACTTTAGTGATCTTTTGTTCATCGTGCTTAGTTTAGTATTACGCGAATTAGGGTGAAGCGTTCATACAACTCAGTAGCATGGTATGAAGAAGTAATTAATGTAACTTGAACTCAGCAACATTAATGAAGTAATTAATGCCTTCAGGTTGAGTCCGTAATATTTAATCACATGTACACACAGGATGATCATTTCAAATAGGAGCAGAACATAAGTCCGTATAAGTCATGCATAAATTAATCAATAACGTAGACTGCTGGTTTACGTGTCAATGTCCGTTTAAGGATACAATGCAGTATTGTCGTCAGAACATCACAGCTATATGCACGCGCAGCTAGACATGGCTACCTGCCGACAGTGAGACTGCGAGTCTGAATATTCATACGAATTTGACGATTATTCTCCTCCTTCTGAGGATTCTAGTTAAACACTAACCTCCGTAAGTTTCCTCTCATATAGAGTTCTAGGACTGACCCTGGTCCATCATAAATGCACATATAAATGGCTATATCATGCCATTGAATTGGAAGGTTAGAAAAACGCAGCTATTCAGCTTGGCGGTCAAGTAACAAAGGGTAGCGTCTCCTAGTTACCGACTGTGACCCAAACAACGCTAGACACGTCATAATCGATCGTGTATGGAGCGTTCAATAATTGAAACATCTATCGCAATATATTAAATGTCTTAACCTTTACAATTGCACGTCTGCTAACCTTTAGCAGACGGCGTTAATAGCATATACCGTAACAATTTGACGACCCAATTTAGGTACTCTTGAGTTTTGGCTACTGTTGGACCACTATTGCAAAGCAGGGGAGACAATTCATGACAGTGCTGATTGCTAAGAAATTTGCGTTTTCTCGACTTTCTATTCTTTTCTTTGTCACCCATAGTGTTCTTGCTAAATTTATTTATACAGCTTCCCACAATAAAGTGACTTTTTTACTCAAACAGATGGAACAGGAATAGTTGAGCATGATAGAATTGATATTTCAGTTCAAAAGTTGATAGAAAAAGGAAGGGAATACAGACTTTATGGAGAGTAATGTGCCTTCCCATAAACGGTTCTCTGGTGTTTTTTTTTTTTTGGTACAGAAGAGTTATGACATGATTATCAGTTCACCTTTTTAGTGTGGGAATCATAATGTTTTCAGAAAGTAGTTCGTAACCAGGGGTAAACAATGCGTTGGCAAGGAAACATAATATCACCTCCTGTTCACTTATCCCTTAAAAAGCACAAAACTATGCATCACCGGACATTTATAAACCTATGTATTGTTGATAGAAATGGTTTGGCTTAATAAAAACATTAAAAAAAAAAAATGAAGTTTTTCACCAAATTTATTGAAATTCTACCCTACGACTACCTTAACGGATGCTTTAATTTAATGTCTGGTGCTGTAAGTACTTCTTGTTACTGAAAAAAAAAAAACTGGTTTCCTCTGATTTATGTTCGACTTTGTCAATAAACCATTTCAGACCTTGTCAAATAATCTATTGTGTGTTTTTTTTTAATTCTTTTCATCATTACCCTTTAGGATCCCTAAGGGACATAGGCCTTAACAAGTTCATGCCAAGCCTTCCTTCTTGTGCCACTCGTTCAAGTCTTTCCATTTATTTCTCACCTTTTTTATGTCTGCCTCCACTTTTCTTCTCCGTGTGTTTTTCTGTCTACTTCTATTTTCCTGGGGATTCCGGAACAAGGACTGCCATGTAATGATATCTTCTTTCTTTCTTCTTCTTCTTCGTTCATCCTGAAAAGGACGTTGGTTGCGTTGTGTCCGTTTACAGCAAAGCTGCGATATTTGCGCCTTTCGGCCGACACATCCGACTTCAGTACGGCATTTTTGGGACCGGGTTAACCGTCCCTCTTCGATCCCTACTCACTCAGCCAGACTGCAGTGATGCAGCCTGTTTCCAGGACCACCACTTGGAGGTGGAATAGGGTCTTGGTCAGCTCTGGTTCGCTGACCCTGACGCAAGCAGTCGGGCTATGGGTCGCTGACTGCATTCCTCACTGTTGACGCGTCTTAGGTAACGAAATGATATCAATATGTTTTCTCATTATCAACAAGTTTCCTCAATACGTGTTATACCCAACAGTAGTGTCTTTATGTGGTTTTATATGAGTTTTATGAAAGATAGAGATTGCAGTTTATTTTTTTTTAAGTGTGTGAAAAAAAAACTGAGAGTGTCATAGAAAAATACATGTGGCATGACTGGATGTGTCTCTGCTCAGTGAGCCTTTCTAAATCTCACAAAGTGTTTAGCCTTGCTAGAAGCTTAAGCAGCGTCATTGTACAACGCTGGCATAGTCTATTTCTCCCATGATTACAGATTTATAGAACTTAAGCATTATTTGTACACAACTGATTGACAGGACAAACACTGCGGAAACCTGTCCAGAGTATTACAAGGTAATCCTGCTTTTGTAATCCCCGTGGTAAGAGTGGCAGAGAGAGAGAGAGAGAGAGAGAGAGAGAGAGAGAGAGAGAGAGAGAGAGAGAGAGAGAGAGAGAGAGACGTGGTAGAGACCGGCATGAAATTAAAGAGGAAGACTGAAAAGACATGGAAGTGATGGACAGTAAAACTTGGCGTAAGTTGGTGGTAGACCTCTGCTCCTGGCTAATATGACGGGTGATAATGATGATGACGTATTTGTGGGTTCCTGCCCCCACCCCTCTTTTCATTAACAGTATTATTAGTATATTAATGAGGGGTCAGTGTACAGGTCAGTGTACATATATTAATGAGGGGTCAGTGTACATAACCTGAAATTGAAAATGTAACCTTTTTTATTTTGCTTTTATGTAAAAAAAATTTCCCCGAGAGGGGGAATCGGCAACGTCCGTTGTAAAAGAAAAAATGGATTCATAGCTTTCATAGGACAATCAACGGTGGCCATAGCTTTCATAGGACAATCAACGGGGGCTATAGCTTTCATAGGACAATCAACGGGGGCCATAGCTTTCATAGGACAATCAACGGTGGCCATAGCTTTCATAGGACAATCAACAGGAGCTATAGCTTTCATAAGACAATCAACGGTGGCCATAGCTTTCATAGGACAATCAACGGTGGCCATAACTTTCATAGGACAATCAACGGGGGCCATAGCTTTCATAGGACAATCAACGGGGGCCATAGCTTTCATAGGACAATCAACGGGGGCCATAGCTTTCATAGGACAATCAACGGTGGCCATAGCTTTCATAGGACAATCAACGGGGGCCATAGCTTTCATAGGACAATCAACGGTGGCCATAGCTTTCATAGGACACTCAACGGGGGCCTTAGCTTTCATAGGACAATCAACGGGGGCCATAGCTTTCATAGGACAATCAACGGGAGCCATAGCTTTCATAAGGACAATCAACGGAGGCATAGCTTTCATAGGACAATCAACGGTGGCCATAGCTTTCATAGGACAATCAACGGGGGCCATAGCTTTCATGGGACAATCAACGGGGGCCATAGCTTTCATAGGACAATCAACGGGGGCCATAGCTTTCATAGGATAATCAACGGTGGCCATAGCTTTCATAGGACAATCAACGGGGGCCATAGCTTTCATAGGACAATCAACGGTGGCCATAGCTTTCATAGGACAATCAACGGTGGCCATAGCTTTCATAGGACAATCAACGGGGGCCATAGCTTTCATAGAACAATCAACGGGGGCCATAGCTTTCATAGGACAATCAACGGGGGCCATAGCTTTCATAGGACAATCAACGGTGGCCATAGCTTTCATAGGACAATCAACGGGGGCCATAGCTTTCATAGGACACTCAACGGGGGCCTTAGCTTTCATAGGACAATCAACGGGGACCATAGCTTTCATAGGACAATCAACGGGGGCCATAGCTTTCATAGGACAATCAACGGGAGCCATAGCTTTCATAAGGACAATCAACGGAGGCCATAGCTTTCATAGGACAATCAACGGTGGCCATAGCTTTCATAGGACAATCAACGGGGTCCATAGCTTTCATGGGACAATCAACGGGGACCATAGCTTTCATAGGACAATAAACGGTGGCCATAGCTTTCATAGGACAATCAACGGGGGCCATAGCTTTCATAGGGCAATCAACGGTGGCCATAGCTTTCATAGGGCAATCAACGGTGGCCATAGCTTTCATAGGACAATCAACGGGAGCCGTAGCTTTCATAGGACAATCAAAGGGGTTCATTTACTTCATTGGACAATCAAAGGGGTTCATTGACTTCATTGGACAATCAAAGTATTTCATAACCTTTATAGGACAATCAAACGGGTTCATAGCCTTCATCGGATATCAAAAGGATCCATAGGCTTCATCGGACAATTAAAGGGGTCCATGACCTTCATAGGACAATCGAAAAGGATTCATAGCCTTCAAAGGACAAAGGGGTCCATTGCTTTCATAGAACAATCAAGGGGTCCATAGTCTTCATCGGACAATCAAAAAGGTTATGGCACAAAAAGGGTTAAGAAAGTCTGCCCTAAATTGATGCAAATAATAAGAAAATATTCAAAAAATGGCTTACTGCGTAATTGCAATGTTGCAAACACACTTTGTTTTCATTGTTCTATTTCGGTGATAAAATTGTTTTGGTTGTTATTGAGGTCACGGAAGCTTTGAAAGAGGCTGAATGAACTCCATGCTGTCAGCGATTTAGATTCAACTTGATCAAAGTGTTACTCACGCGATGCTTGTGGCGATAAGACAAACTATTTTAACCCTCCGAACCTTTCTGTCAAGTAGTCGGCGCCTATAGTTAGTACTTTCTTGACTATAATTTTTTTGTCTGTCTGTCTAAATGTACAGTACACAAGAGGGTCTAAGTATTCCCGCGGACCTACGACCTGATGATCACTTAAGATGGCTTTGGCCAAATCTGTGATGATTGCGTCAAATTATAGTACTTGTTTATTAATGTTGCTTTTTTTTGGAATGCAATTGCTTTGCGTCTGTCTGACTTGTGGAAGCTGTTATTGTGGATCAAGGACCGCACAAATTATTTGTTGGGAGAACACTTTAGGTCTTCAGAGGCTGGTAGACTATTTCTTGATTATCCATTTCATGTTCTGCTTTTTGTTTTTTTTGTATACTTGTGCTATTGAGCGTCGTGGTTAGTCACAGTTTCATTTACGTATTGCATTCTGATGCGATGCTTGTATCGATTTTTTTCGGCCTCTCCGTGTAGCCGGAAAAGAGAAATGGAGAAATTAATGAAAGAGGAAAGAAGCCACAGAAATACCTGGAACGGATGGCAGACGTCAGGAAGGCTTGGCATCTTTTTTGTTAACGACCTGTGCTCCGCCGGAAGCTTAAAAGTATTGTTGATGACGATAATGATAACGCAGCCTATGCCTATTGTTGTTCCCATCAGCTTCCTCATCTTCTCTATCCTCTTTCTCTGTCTTACGATGACATCAGCAGCTTGTCATCACATCTGTTATAGTTTCATCATCATCATCATTTTCCTTTTCGCTCCCGATAGAGCATCGAGCCGCGACTGGCCCGCACTAGTCATTCACATACTCTTCCAGTATTGGTTTCTGTAGCAACTTTCTCACAAGCTGAGATGTCCTGCCACATTCACAACTTGATATAAGTCCAACTGTACGACCAGTAGTCCTATTTCTTCTTTGTTTTATCACAGCCACCCCCCCCCCCCCGGGAATAAGGCGTGGTCTTCTATAGTCTTCTCCCTTGTCAAATCTGGCAATGCACGATGTGTATGCTATCTGGCAACTCCCGCTGATCATTGTCACTCAAGAAATCAATCATATCTGTTATTCAATGCAAAAATTTAATATATTCATTCATTTTCCTTTTCAATTCTTATGGAGCATGGAACCATCACCTCAACTGATCCTCATAGAGCATGGAACCATCACCTCAACTGATCCTCATGGAGCATGGAACCATTACCTCAACTGATCCTCATGGAGCATGGAACCATCACCTCAACTGATCCTCATGGAGCATGGAACCATCACCTCAACTGATCCTCATGGAGCATGGAACCATCACCTCAACTGATCCTCATGGAGCATGGAACCATCACCTCAACTGATCCTCATGGAGCATGGAACCATCACCTCAACTGATCCTCATGGAGCATGGAACCACCACCTCAACTGATCCTCATGGAGCATGGAACCATCACCTCAACTGATCCTCATGGAGCATGGAACCATCACCTCAACAGATCCTCATGGAGCATGGAACCATCACCTCAACTGATCCTCATGTAGCATGGAACCATCACCTCAACTGATCCTCATGGAGCATGGAACCATCACCTCAACTGATCCTCATGGAGCATGGAACCATTACCTCAACTGATCCTCATGGAGCATGGAACCATCACCTCAACTGATCCTCATGGAGCATGGAACCATCACCTCAACAGATCCTCATGTACCATGGAACCATCACCTCAACTGATCCTCATGTAGCATGGAACCATCACCTCAACTGATCCTCATGTAGCATGGAACCACCACCTCAACTGATCCTCATGGAGCATGGAACCATCACCTCAACAGATCCTCATGGAGCGTGGAACCATCACCTCAACTGATCCTCATGTAGCATGGAACCATCACCTCAACTGATCCTCAAGGAGCATGGAACCATTACCTCAACAGATCCTTATGGAGCATGGAACCATCACCTCAACTGATCCTCATGGAGCATGGAACCACCACCTCAACTGATCCTCATGGAACATGGAACCATTACCTCAACTGATCCTCATGGAGCATGGAACCATCACCTCAACTGATCCTCATGGAACATGGAACCATCACCTCAACTGCCTCATGGAGCATGGAACCACCACCTCAACAGATCCTCATGGAGCATGGAACCATCACCTCAACTGATCCTCATGGAGCATGGAACCAGCACCTCAACTGATCCTCATGGAGCATGGAACCATCACCTCAACAGATCCTCATGGAGCATGGAACCACCACCTCAACTGATCCTCATGGAGCATGGAACCATCACCTCAACAGATCCTCATGGAGCATGGAACCACCACCTCAACTGATCCTCATGGAGCATGGAACCACCACCTCAACAGATCCTCATGGAGCATAGAACCACCACCTCAACTGATCCTCATGGAGCATAGAACCACCACCTCAACTGATCCTCATGTATCAAGTATCCTTATACTTTAGCAGCAGTTGTGTCTACAACAATGTGTTTGACATATTGACGTTACTAGTTCCATATAAAACTCATATTAGTTGTTTTGTATGAATGTTGTCTTAAGGTCTTGCCTGTTTTGTGCCATCCACTCAAGAAGATCGTTACATGTGCCCATTTATGTCTGTCTTCAGCTCTCTTGTCCGTGTATTTTGTTCGTTTGTTGGGTTTGGTCTCCCCCTACTTTTCTTACTTGTACTTTCCAGGACAGAGACATCATTGTAAGGCTATTAACTGGTTTTCTTACTGTGTAATAAAACTAACTGCATGCAGAGCTGGTCCTAGGAATGTTTTTCATGATAATGCGAGGTGGCGTCCACTTTCATATAAGCAAGTAATTATTTACTGTAAAATTTTATAATTCACCTTTCTTGTTCTTTTTTTAATTTTAATGATTTCAAGTTTTAAAATACATTTCAGCGTCTCTGCCGTGTTAGCGCCCGGGTGGCCTCACCGCTCGCACCTTCCAAGATCCGGCTCTGCTTGCATGTAATATATATTTTTTTTTCTTGCTAGCTTACTCCACGTAATTAGATTTTCCTCGTATCATTTACTCTCTTACACATTAATGTACCATTTATTTTCTTGTACTCCCCCGTGTGTTGTGTGTTACTGCGGCAACAGATGGAAGAATAAACTATACTAGCCGCCATTAAAAACGCATCGCATTAGTTTATGAACCACAACTCGTTGTGCTAAATTTAAAATACATGAAACCACTGATTTTACATTTCTGATCCATTTACTAACCCAAATTTGCTGTATTATTAAACATGAAACAATTCAGAACCGGCTCCTAAGCAGTTGTCAACCCTAGGTGTAAAAACAAAAGTCGCACTCACTGTCATCTTGAGCTAGTGTTGTTACACGAGGTTGACCAAGCCTGGGACGGTCATTGGTGGTACCTGTCACCTGAAATCGCTAGTTCAGCCTCACTATAGTGGACTGGTCACAAATGAAATGTCTGGCAACTTCTCTGGTCGCCATTCCACTGCTCAACATACCAACAGCTTGCCATCGCTCTTGTGATGACAGTCGAGGCATGACAAAAACATTAACAGACTTTCTTTCGATGAAAACAGATAATGGCTTTTTACTCGCTGAAACTTGACTAATGCGTGTGCCAAATTTCAATGTGATTCGACTTTTAATAAAGCCAGAATTTATCAAAAACCTTGTTTTGCACGTGCAGCACGCAAAATTTGAAGTAAACATCACATCGACAGTAAAGTGGGAACACATGAACTTCATCACTTGCACACTTTCGGGGTTTGAAAATCGCTCACTTGCATCAACATTTCAACAGTGAAAACATGTCACGATTTCGATACGTTTTTAATGGCGGCTAGTATAGTATCATGGTACCCTACCATACTTGTCGTAGGAGCCGTTGACCATGGGGTCGGCTAACCCACTCTGTAAAACGTTAAGCCAAAAAATATTTAAAAAAAAACTTCAGCAACGGCATGGACAAGACAACACAAACAAATAATTGAACCCAGCCATCCAAGTGGGAGGCTAGTCCACTGTTATGGGACCTGGAGACAGACATGGAGGGACTGAGTTTGTTGCGCGCCCGTGCTCCTTGGAAGCTGACAGGTAAATGTTATTTGCTTATTGTTGCGCACATATTTTTTGGCGCACGGATTAGGCATACCATGTAAAATGTTTTAATTGTCTGATGAAGATATATTCATCTTTGAATGCATGTTTTGGTCTTGAGGGACGAAACTCAGATTGGGCAATAAGTAGTCATTCTGTGAGTTATCGCTCTTTGTTCTTAAAAATAGAACTCGGCGGAGGAATTTAGACTTACTTGAATCTATTCTGTGTTTGGTTAGGAATAGATTGTTCTTGCTTCAGAATGTCTATGGCCCGAATCTATGTGTAGTGCTTGTCTATGTAGGACGAGTATGTCTTATATCTTGATATCTTAGTATGTTTAAGTGGAACTATTTGTTCTTGTACTGTACTGAAGGGGGTCAGGTGTTTTCGGCGGATGAAGAGAGGTGAGAGGGTTCTTCGGTTGTCAAGGCCTAGGGCGGGAAGTCATGTCGGAGAGATGCCCAAGAGTTTGTGATCTCTTTAAGTTATTCTGGGGACGAAGATAGTTTCTTCCAGGATCGTTTAGTCCATGAGTTCCCCAGTTGTGATTCTATAACGCCGGGAGAGCGTTTTTTGTGCTTGCTAGTGTATTTCTTATGTCCAGGTAAAAAAACGTACTTTTGCTGACTTCGTTCATTCCTAGGCTTAAGATGGGCAGACGTTTACATGAACTTACCTATGAATATGTCGGGACGACATATTCTCTAGCAGCACTAAATATGTTTATTTGCAGCAACTATGAGGACAGAATATGCTGATCCTTGTAGAATCATTTATTGTTGATGAACAAAGCTTCGATTGAAGATTTGGCTATACACCCGTATAGTGAGTGATGCTCAACCGGGAACCAGCAGCCATTGTGGAATTCGATTGATTTTGGAATTCTACTTATTGTAAATCATTAGCAGAGAACGGGAAAACTTCCTTATTATCAGGTGATGATTGAGAGATCACTATTATAAAGCAATTAACATTATCTTCACAGAGATTTGCTGTAATTTACCTAAAGGAATTGTCGCTAGAAAGAGATCCTGTTTAGGAGTCAAGTTTGAACAGTATTGCTTAATTGACATGCTCGGTCAGTAAGGTCTACTGACTGTATTTATAAACTATGGAAATCTTGGTGTTTACAGATGTTCCATTACCAGATTATTCTTCATGAATGCTAATTTAGGACGGTAGTCCATTGATCAATATTATGCTGTCTATGTCGACTCATGTTCCTGTATCTGTACCCAATCTGTCAAGTGTGTGCGTCCAATTAAACTATTGAAACGACTACAGTGGTCTGCATTGGTGACATAACGTAATGAGTGAATGAGTGCCTTATACGGGTCAACACACGAACAGTCCACCATTCGCTTAACTCAGACTTCACACTCACACTCCATATTTGCATAATCCTGCGTCGGTTGAGTTGACCTTTGCTCCCCCTGGAGCCTCCATCATATTTACCACTGGTTTGCGTGAGGAGAATGAAAGCAGTACTTTACAGCATGCCTGGTATACACAGTTACCCTCAAGAAGAAGAAAAAGGAGAGTTATCAACGTGGTAGGCCAGTTTCCTGGGTCCAGCCTTCGCAGTCTACAAAGTGGAAGTCACCTAGTGTTTCAAGAACATTTATTTTGGCCGAATGTGACACACATCAACACCAATAGGACAACTATCCAGTCGATGTCAGCTTGACCTGTTATGACAAGTGTAACGGTATCTAGGTCACCGCTGTTGACATTTTGCTCGGTACAGGCATTATTTCATATAACAGACAGCGTAGCACGGCAAGTTGTTTATAAGTGAACATTACAGCATTACACAGAACATTGGCAAGCAAGTTAACTGTGTTAGCAGAAGTATTGAACTTAGAAGCCTATTTTCATCGATGGACCTTCTTATGTTCTGCTATTGTGTTGAACTTTAATATTTAAGAACAGTGTAATGAAATAAATCAAAGATTGAAATTGATTAAAAATGGCAGTTAGTTGAATTAAAAAGCTGTACCATTTATACTGAGCATACTTTACAACACATTCCAACCACAACACATTTAATTAATTAATGTATGCATTTATGCTATTGATGTTTACATGTTATTTGTATATATGTATTTATGTTTAATGTTTGCATATTATTCGTGTGTCTAATATAAGATTTCCCAAGTAACATAGGGCTTATATTAGCGTTCTATAGGGAGCAATTTTCTTGATTGGAAATTTGCTGGCAACATCTGGTGCTATTTTTGGTTAGTTGTGATGAGGTGTTCTTTTCTTCGTTGTTTTTGTTAATAATTTTGTGTTCCTTAGTTTGTTTGATTTGTTTGTATTTGTAGGTCTATCCTTTCGTATCTTTCAGTTTTATACACAATTTATGTTTATACACTGTGGCGTTATTTGTCTTGTTCATTCTATTGCAGATATCATCACAGATTCTGTGATCATTTTTCTTTGATTTTTCCTATTTGATTTATTTGATTTCTGCAAATGTTTCCTGTTCTCTTGCATAATTGTTTAGTTTTGATCTTGATCGACATACACTATTTAAAATATATTTGATCATATGAATTTATAAGAAAAAGTCAACTGATGATTTTTAGTAATTGGTTGGTACACAGTTGATTATACAAGACCTTACTAAAGGCTTGTTTCCCCACATAGTTTGGGATAAGGAGCTGATTGATCAAATTATTAGGAGCTTGTGTTTACATTACTTTGGAATATAGATTACATTTCTGTGTCAACTGATTGCTATCATTAGTAGACATCATGTCTACATTGGAACACTTTATTGAGTTAGGGAAATCTCTAGGTAAGACTGGAGATAAGTTGGAGGAGTATGCTACCAGTCAATATGATAAAGCTCTCAAAGCTGAGGAAATGAAACAAAAAAGTGAGGAAATGAAACAAAAAAGTGAGGAAATGAAACAAAAAAGTGAGGATAGAAAAATGGAAATAGAATTTGAACAAAAGAAACTGCAGATGCAGGTTGAGGAAAGGAGATTCCAAATGGAATTGGAAAAACAAAACAAAGAAGCTGAACAAAAGAGATTAGACAAAGAAGCTGAACAAAAGAGATTAGATAAAGAAGCTGAACAAAAGAGATTAGACAAAGAAGCTGAACAAAAGAGATTAGACAGAGAAGCTGAACAAAAGAGATTAGACAGAGAAGCTGAACAAAAGAGATTAGACAAAGAAGCTGATGCTGAGCAGAGAAGATTAGACAGAGAAGCTGAAGCTGAGGAGAAAAGAGCAATAAGACATCAGAAAGAACTTTTAGCATTTGAGTTAGAAAAGTTTAAATTGACAAACATGAGTAATGTCATTCAGTCATCTAGTGGTAAACCCTTTACTTACAAGGTCAAGGTACCAGCGTTCAATTCTGCCAGTGATGATATAACATTCTGGCTTGATAGATTTGAACGTGCTTGTCGAGCTCATAATGTGGAGAAATCACAATATGCTAATCAGTTGTCTGAGAATTTAAAAGGTGATTCTCTGACGAGTTTAAGTTTGGTTGAAGAAACTGACAAGGATAATTATGAGGTTATTAGGGCAGCCTTGATAAAGAAATACCAGTTATCTGAGGAAGGTTACCGTATTTTGTTTAAAAGAATGGTACCTGAATCAGGGGTAGAATTCTCAGAATTCATTGCAAGGACACGTCTTACATTTAATCGTTGGATTGAACTGTCCAAAACAGAAAAGACTTATGAAGCACTTATGGATTTATTGCTCAGGGACAAGATTATGTCAAGCATTAGTAAACCATTCCTTGAATTCCTACATGAGCGGAAACCTAAAACACTAAAAGAAATGGAAGAATATTGTACCCAATACGTCACTGCACACCCAGATGTAGCTATTAGCAATACTAAGGTTAAGGAAGGTATGCCAGTTGCATCAGCAACACCATACAACCCTAATTACTCACACAAATTCCAAGGACCTCAAAACAGGTTTAATAAAAAGGGTAACCATAACAGTTATCAGAACCAAGGTAACCAATCATTTCAGGGTTCTTCTTCGAATATCTGGAGACGAGCCGACAGCCCTCGATTCAGGGGTGGTCATAATTATAGGAACTTCCGCAAAGGAAGTCATTATAGAAACTATCCTAGTTTTCCATCATGGAGACAACAAGATCATAATTACAGAGATACTCATTATAATGAATATGATAATAGTAACCAGGGGAATTATGACTCAAACCCAAATAGGGGTTACAATAGAGGAAACAATGATAATTACAGGGGTAATAATAACAGAGGTAGACCCCAACATAAAAAACAAAAATCTCATTATCATGCAAACTCTGCACAGCAAGAGTCCCATGATGCCTATAAACAAAATAAAGATAATGATGACTCTAACAATATGGCATGTGCCGCTTTCGATTTTGGGAGAGCATCTCAGTGCCCCCAATGCAAAACATTATTCGAACCAACTACGGTGTCCACTTTAATTTGTGGCCATCCTCTTCCCGCTCTTCCCGCGTCAATCGCGCATGATGGAAGAGGTTCTCTTGTCTTACACAAAGGTTTAGTAAATGACAATCCAGTTTCATTGCTTTTTGATTCTGGATGCACCACAATTGGTGTTAGGCAGTCACTCATAGATCCTTCTCGTGCTACAGGCAAAGTAGTCAAATGTGTAACATTTGGCGGCACCATAGAGAAATACTCTACTGCTATCATTAGGATCGCTACTCCTTTCTTTACAGGAGATGTACACGCATGTCTTCTGCCGAATCCGATCGCTGATCTTATCATCGGTCGTATTCACGGAGTCAAAGAATGCACTCCACAACAAATTTCCGTTTGGGAAAAACAAAATATTCAAACTGCTAATGCTGTAGTCACTAGAGCTCAAGCTCTCAATATGCCCGAAACTTCATCTATTGAAGATAATGAAGTGCATAACCAAGATGATCCCTTGGTAATTTCTCGTGACTCATTTATAAAGCAGCAAGAAGAGGATCCGACTCTAAAGAAATTCTTCACTCTTGCAACAAAAGGTGATCCGAATAAAGATTCAAAGAGTAAATCTTGGATTACAATGAAGAATGGCGTACTTGTACGTATGGTGCAAGACTCCGACAAGTCAAGTCATTCTCAGATTCTTGTACCCAAGAATTTGAGAGTTAAAATATTACAACACGCACACGACTCTCAGTGTGCTGGACATATGGGTTTTTCCCGTACAAAGTCAAGAGTTCTTGCGGCTTTCTTTTGGCCTTTTGTGAACAAGGACATACGGATCTATTGTCGATCTTGTAAAATATGTCAAGAAGTCAAATCCAAAGGTCCACGCCATGCTGCACCTATTCAGGCTGCAGACATTCCTATTAGACCATTTCAGAAAATGGCGATAGACATCATTGGTCCATTTAAGATCAAATCTGCTAGAGGACATCAGTTTATCTTAACGTGTGTGGACATGTGCACACGTTGGCCAGAGGCTATCCCTCTGAAGAGCATTACTACTGCTGACATTGCAGATGCTCTTTGGCTTATATTTTCTCGTCTGGGATTTCCCGGAGAAATATTATCAGATCATGGCACCCAACTAATATCGGATACCATGTCTCAAGTAATGTCTACTCTCCAGATAGAGAGATCTTTGAGCAGTATCTATCACCCAATGTCGAATGGGATGGTAGAACGCCTTAATAGAACACTCAAAAACTTACTAGGGAAGATAACTGAGGATCATCCTCAAGATTGGGATAGGGTTTTACCCGCGGCCCTCTTCGCTTACAGAGAGGTCCCCAATGAACATACAGGATTTTCTCCCTTTGAACTTGTCTTTGGCGCGCGACCGCGCGGCCCTATGTCTTTGCTTCATGATCTCATAACCGCTGATAATATTACCGATGACACAAAATCTTCTTACGAATATGTCATCGCGCTGAGACAAAAGATTATCGAAGCATGCAAATTGGCAACTTCTTCTTCTGAGTTTGCTAAGGAGAAAGCAAGACAATTTGCCAATAAGAAAAGAACCTTACGACAACTTTGTCCTGGTGACAAAGCATTTGTTTTGCTACCTTGTAGGGAAAACAGACTACTTATTTCTTGGAAAGGTCCGTACGATATAATCTCGAAAATTTCCGATGTTGACTACATTGTCGATATTGATGGGAAGCGTAAAACCTTCCACATCAATATGCTTACGGAATTCCATGAACGTCCGGATTATTTACAGCCTATTTTCCAGGCAACGGACGATTCACCTGTCCAACATGGTCATTACTCATCACTGTCTGTAATACAGGATGAGGAAACAAGTTTTTCGGATGTTAATCTTCCGCTTCCGATGATTCCACTTCATTCTAGTGAATCATGGAAAAATGTTACTGTTTCTCCCGATTTATCTCTAGGAGAACAGCGACAAGTTTCGGCTATGTTACAAACATTTCAGGATGTCCTTACTGACATTCCTGGACAAACTCATGTCATTGAACATGACATTATTCTAACTGACCATAATCCTATTAGAGTCAGACCTTATCCTATTCCTATACATTTTCAAGCACAGGTTGAGAAGGAGTTGGATGAGATGATAGATTTAAAAATAATTGAACCATCCACTTCTGCGTATTCTTCGCCGATGGTTATTGTCCGTAAAAAAGACAATAACATACGTCTTTGCGTTGACTATCGCAAATTGAATCAAGTCACGAAGTTTGATGCTGAACCTATGCCTTTACTAGAAGAGCTACTTACTAAGCTTTCTAAATCGCATTTTTTCACTAAACTAGATTTGTCTAAAGGATATTGGCAAGTTCCTCTATCTGAACGCGCCAAACCTTTTACTGCTTTTTCTACACCTAGAGGCCTTTTTCAATGGAATTTTATGCCTTTCGGCCTTATGAACGCACCAGCTACATTCGTACGCATGATGCGTAGAATTCTATCCTATCGGTCAGATGTCATTGCGTACATAGACGACATCTGTCTTTTCAGCGATACTTGGGAAGATCACTATTCAGGGTTAGTTGAATTGCTATCTACTCTACGCGAGTATAACCTGACAGCGAAACCATCTAAAGCCTGCATTGGTTTTAGTGAAATTTCTTTTTTAGGTCACCGTGTCGGCCATGGTTTCCTAAAAACAGAGGACCATAATACAAGTAAAATACTTAACATTTCTATTCCTAAGACTAAAAAGCAAGTGCGAAGTCTCTTAGGTCTTATACAATTCTATGGACGATTCATTCCGAATCTGTCCTCAATCATGGCACCTCTTTCTACCTTGCTAAAGAAAGGGTCTCCTAATATAGTCCATTGGACTCAAGAATGTCAATCCTCTTTGGATAAGATTAAAACTATGTTTTCTACTGCACCTATTTTAGTGTTGCCTACTAAAGATAAGACATTTGTTCTTCGTAGTGACGCTTCATCCACTGGGATTGGAGCGGCACTAATGCAAGATTACTCTGGAACTCTGCATCCTGTAATGTATATTTCCAGAAAGCTTAATGCTGCAGAAAGGAATTATTCGGTTTTAGACCGTGAACTGTTGGCTATGGTATGGTCAATTCTCAAATTACAAAGATTCCTTCTAGGCGCACATTTTATAGTAGAAACCGATCAGAAAGCTCTTACAGCTATCCAGAGTAAAAATTTGAAGAGTTCGAGGTCTACTCGATATGCAATTGCTCTTCAACCTTTTCATTTTTCGGTACGAGCTATCCGTGGATCAGATAATGTGATGGCAGACATTCTGTCTAGATGCCCACATGATTCCACTTAGCTGTTGAGTATTGGACGTCTTAACACTTCCAACTCGACAACAGATTTTTCTTTTCTATATCAAAATAGATACACATTGTAATTCGTAATGACACTACGTTCATTGATATATAGTCACCATTACTCGTTGATGATTTTTCTTTTTGTCAATCATGTACTTGGAATGCTTAAACTTAAATTGTTATATGCATTGTATCATTGTATAGTAGTATGCGTTGGTGACAAATCCCTGGAAACACTTATGCTTTGTCGTGAAACATTCTAAATCCACATATATAAATTAAAAGGTAAATGTAAAGCCTAACACATAAATTCAATAAAAGGAAAGAGAAATGGTAAAAGTATAGTGCTGTCACAATGGCGTACAAAAATCCCCCTTGTTTTCTACTTCGTCTGCAAATTGTAACGTTTCACGTTGATAGTAAAGCCTACTGCATCACTACACGCTTTCTACAATAAAACGTGTACTGCATTTCCAAGAAAACCTTGAGATACGCAAGCTGATTAATGACCTAAATTAATACTTCCATTAATTTCATTTTATACACTACGTTAACATAAACGGAAAGACAGATGAACTTAGGATAGAGAGAGGGAGGGCTGAAAGCAGGAACGCATGCAACACTAACACGCGTCTCGCGATATACAATTAATGCCACCCTCCCCGCGCGAAAGGCCAGAAGCACTAACTTTTTTTTCAAATAGACCGTGATAAAAAACACTACAACTACGAGAGTTAGGTTTAAAAACCTGAAAAACGCTTATTAGGAAACATGACATTATACTGGTTTACGTTTGAAAGCCTGACAGTACAGCAGACACCCTAAAAGTTTGGAAGTGAGGAGGTGGTAACAGCACGACTATCCTAGAAGAAAATGCATATTTTGAACGCAGCCCCTTAGCTCCCTTAAAACTTATATATTTGGGTTCCTTAGGACTTGCTGACAAAGAATATGTTAAGTGTTACGCAAATAGTCTAGGAATTAACAAATTATAGCCAAAAGAAAATAGTGAGGGTGTCAGACAACACAAAAAAAATAATCGCACAGTGGCATGTTTTGAAACCACTATTTTACGGGAAATGGGCCACCATGTAAAATCCTATTTGATTGGATAGAAGTAAATGTAAGGCTAAACACGATTAGTCGGACTACAAATACTAATCTTTGTTGTTAGGGGAAACGGTAGTAAGGGTACTTTTTTTGAAAAGCTGTGTAAACATGGCCCGATTGGTTAGACCCGCCAATATAGTCAATTAGGAGCGTCAGTTCAGTGCCACATTTTAAAATAAACTTACTAAGAAACAGTGCGTTGAGAGCCAGATCATATTTTTCTAAATAAAAGTCTGGGACAGAGGCAGATCGGAATTTGTGCCATTATTCATCGCCAGTCAACGTATCTGTGTATTATTTCCATGAATTGTGGTAAGCTTGATATATTCGATATCTTTTTAATGAAAATTGAATGTAAATTGATAATTTATGTCTGTATATGTGTGTGGTTCAGTAGCAAACATGAGGCCAAACCTAGATATTGCTCCAACCTGAACAGGAGGTGTCGGAGAAAAGTAAAACTGCATGGAATTGCCAAACAGTACACTGACACCTATCTTATTGACAAGAAGGAACTAAGGCTGGAATTGCAGAGGCGTAGTAACCATTAGGAGGAGAATACTGGTGTAAATTGTTTCAGATGAAGCTAGCAGTTGGCCTACCGCTCTGAACTCAGTGTTTGTTATGTATTGTGTTCAGTGTGGAAATAGATTATAAATTAGTTATGAAGTAGGAGGTACAACCTTCTTGTTTCAGGGACTGTGGTCCTAGTTATTGAAGCAGCACCTGGTCTGAGTTTTGCTGAATCCAGAGGCTGACAGCATACTCCTTGGTCCAGATAGCGACCAGTGAGGTGTCTCCAGAACACAGGAAGCAATCGAGCAGAGGAGTCTTTTCCTGCCGCCATCACGAAAGATAAGCTTCTGTGGCCAGAGTAGCTCAACATTATGTGCCCCCTCAAAAATTGACATTTTGTTAAACACAGAGGGACAATTAATTGGTTCAAATGACAGGAACTGTGAACTTTTCCCAATACTATTTCCCCGATAATCAAACACTTGAAGTCATGATGAAAAACAACAACCAAGCTTGAACAAAACCAGTATTACCTCATATTACTACTGCACAAATTACACACATAGAATAATAATAATAAACTATGTCAATACAAAGTTCATATATATAAACTGTGTACATAATACTTGTAATTACATTTGATTGTGATTCCTGGTTCACTGTGTAGTTGAATCAGGATACCCATTATTGAAAGAATTAATACATATATTTTTAAACTTAAACACTTGACTCATTTAAGATAGTCTTATAGAGTGTTATATGTGTGTGAGTGTCACAGTGTTGTAAGTGTTGTGGAATAAATTAAATTGTTTATCTGTCTGTTGTTGTTGTGACTTACACTTCATCATTTTCATAACCCTAGACATTTAACGTAGTCATCACAATATTCCAGAATAATTCTGACTGAGGTATAAATGTGGTAGCAAGTAAGGTCATCTGTAATACACCACACTTATTAGATACAGATACCTTCACAGCTGATCTCAGTCAGTACACTAAGTCCCCTATAAATATTTATAACATCCCACTTTACCACATATATTGGGGTCTCGTCCGGGATTTTGAATCTTTCCCTATTATAAATATTGGGGGTAATTCACTTCAGGGAATATAAGAATTAAAAGGTATCCTTGGGTGGAATTAAATAAGGTTGAGCTCACGGTGCCTGTGGTTGTCATTGGATATTTAGTTAGAGATTGTAATTGTTTAGTTAGACATTGTTTACATTTACCTGTTAGAAAATGGCGGACCTGGCCAAATTTCGATCTGCTGCTGTGCAGACTGCAAAAGAGTTAGGATTAGATGGGCAAGTTATGGTTGCCTATGTCACCACGGAATGTGACAAATTTATTGAACGCGAAGAAAGAAGGTTTGAAGCCGAAAGAAAGTTAGAGGCTGAAAAAGAAATTAAGAGGTTGCAGATTGAGGCTGAGGCTAAGAAATTGGAGGCAGAAAGAGAAGAGAAGAAATTAGCTGCAGAAAGAGAAGAAAAAAAGATTGGCTGCAGAAAGGGAAGCCGAGGAAAGAAGACGAGATGCAGAAAGGGAAGACAAGAGATTAGCTGCAGAAAGGGAAGAAGAAAAGGAGGAGAGGAGGTTACAGAGGGAACATGAGTTACGACTAAGGGAGTTTGAGTTTCAAGGCCATGCTCCTGAAAATGGTGCCAGTCCCTTTACCTCTGATGCTACTGCTAGTCAGGGAGCCTCAACCTCAGCTATGAATTTTCATTTAGATCATTTTGTTGAGAAAGACGATGATATTGAGAGCTATCTAAATAGATATGAACTATTAGCTACCACGTATGGGTTAGAGAGAGAAAGGTGGAGCTTAAAGTTATCTCAAGGGCTTCGTGGGGCAGCTTATGAAGTTTTTGCCAAAATGAGCAGAGGTGATCAAGAAAATTATGACATGCTAAAGCAGGCTCTTTTGTTAAGATATGAAAAGAACGCAGAATTTTATAGGAAAAAATTTAGGAATGCTAAACTACTGTCAGGTGAAACCTATCACCAGTTCTCTGCACGGTTAGAGACATACTTGGAGAAATGGACTTCTCTGGGGAAAACCCAAGATCTTAAGGAAATGGTCCTTATAGAACAATTAAGAGAGTCCATGGCTCCAGACCTGAGAAAGTTTCTCATGGAACAAGGTGCAGAGAGGCTGGGTGAGTTGCTAAATGTTGCTGAAAGGTATCAAGCAGCTCAGGCAGAGGTATCAGGTAATAAAAAGAAACAGGTAGATAATTTTAGGGCACCACAGAACTTTAATAAATTTGATCCTAGAGATCAAAACAAAGGTAAGCACCAGTTTGATAGGCCATGGTATGACAATAAAAATAAAACCCCACAATTCGATGAAAGGAAATATGATGAAAGAAAATCTTTCAACCAAGGAAAAAGGTGGTGTAAAAATTGTAAGATGAACAATCATGACACTGACCGTTGCAGAAGGAAACCTGTGTATATGGCCACCCTTCAGGTCAGGTCGACCTCAAGACAGGAGGAGGATATTATGTTAGATACCACTCCAGAAGAGATGAGGAAGGCACAGGCTGGGGATAAGACCCTCAAGCCTTGTTTCAGGAAATTGTCAACTTGTCATACAACTCCAGGCAAGGGAGATTTTTACATGAAAAACAAGTTGATGTATAGGAAGGCCGGAACTAGATCCAAGGGTCACGGACAGTTGGTTCTTCCAAAGAGATATAGGGCAGACTTAATAAGGAGCCTACATGTGAAACCAGATGGGGACCATGAGAAAATAGGTACCATCATCCAAAAGGTGGCTCACAATTATTATTGGCCCAAGGCAAGATGGGACATTGAGAATTTTGTAGAAAGGTGTAGCATAGCACATGAGGGAACACCCACAAGTGGGAACATTGATCAGGACCTGGACACGCCACGGGGCAAAATTAGGCCTGATAATAAAAAGAAAAATAGATTTGATAAAGTGGACCAAATGGAATGGGAAGCCCCTTTTCACGGACAAGCTTCAATTAACTGTTTTACAATGGCCACTATGCGGAGAGTGCAAAAAGATGTCTTACCCCAGGATAAGCCGAAAATCCCTCAATCGGACTTAAACAAACTGGAGGAAGAGGATGTAGAGAGGAAATCTCTCATCAAGAATTTTAAGTGGGGAGAAAGCCCCAAGAGAAAAATTGGTAGCGGTCGTTTTGTGCATGATAATTCTGGGAAGAAAAATCATCACTATAGCGCTTCGAGTGGAAGAGACCATACCGGTGCATGGACAAATAGGTCCACAAAATTAAAGGTCCATATGTAACGCTGTTAAGAACGTGGACTGATGAAAAGGCAGAGGAAAATATTACATCCTCATACCAATATGTGAATGAGCTGACCACTCGTTTAAAAACTGGCTGGAAACTTGCCAATGAAAATTTGAAACAAGCCAGGAAGAAACATGCTGCCTATTATAACAGGAAGGCTAAAGACAGAGATTTGGCTGTGGGAGAGAAGGTACTGCTTCTTCTACCCGGTAGTCAGAATAAGTTACAAATTGGATGGCAAGGTCCATATACAGTTCTAGAGAAGGTGTCTAGAACAAATTATAAGATAGATAAGAAGGGGAAAGAAAAAATCTATCATGTGAATCTCCTGAAGAAATATTTGGAAAGAGAACATCAGGAAGAGACACACTTGTTGACCTTGTCCATTGCCATGGAGATGAAAAAGGAACCACTTTCATCATTTGAATATCCATTACACCCCTGTGAGACAGCGGCACAGGTGAAAATCAGTACACATTTAACGAAAAATCAGAAAGAGAGAGTGCAACAGGTTCTAGATAATCATACAGAGGTGTTAACAGACCGACCGGGGCATACAAACTTATTGGAATATGATATGAAACTGATAGACCCCACACCTGTCTGTATGAAACCCTATTCGATTCCTTTTGCTAAGGAGAAAGCTTTGAAGGAAGAGATAGACTATTTGTTGAAGGAAGGAATTATTTCACACAGTGAATCTTCGTATAGTTCCAGTGTTGTACTCTTAAGGAAACCCTCTGGAGAACATAGACTCTGTATAGATTACAGGAGACTGAATGCTATTACAGAAGGACAGGTGGATCCATTGCCGGATACAAATCAGTTGTTTGCCAGGCTAAATAAAGCTAAATATTTCTCAAAAGTGGATCTGAGTAAAGGATACTATCAGATTCCAGTAAAGCCTGAGGTTAGACCATACCTAGCTTTTAGTACCTCAGAGGGACACTATGAGTTTAACAGATTGCCATTTGGATTGAAGAATGCGCCTAGTGTCTTCTCTAGAATGATGAGAAAATTATTGGACCCTCTGAATAATCCATGCATCACAAATTTCATGGATGATATCCTTATAGCAACAGAAACATTTGAGGAACACATTGACTCTCTGAACATGCTGTTTAATCGACTTAGAGAAGCGAATTTAACAGCCCGACCAACCAAATGTTGCGTTGGATGTAAAGAATTAGAATTCTTGGGACACACAGTTTATCAGGGAAACATGACCCCTGACCCAAGAATTTAGAGAAACTAAAGAAAGCCCCGAGACCACAAACCAAGAAAGACGTGAGATCCTTTGTCTCATTATGTGGTTTCTACCAAAAGTATATCAAAAACTTTAATTCCATATGTGCACCGTTAACTGATTTGACACGTAAAGGAAATCCAGATCGAATTACATGGACACCACAATGTGAATTGGCTTACCAGGAATTGAAGGAAAAGCTCACAAGTAAACCTATTTTGAAATTACCTGACTTAAGTCAAGAATTCATTGTAAGGACGGATGCCAGTAATATTGGGTTAGGTGCGACTCTGCTACAGAAATCAGATGCATTGGATGGGGAATTAAGCCCAGTGGCATATGCTAGCAGAAAGTTGAATAAAGCTGAAACCAACTACTCAACTAGCGAAAAAGAATGTCTTGCAGTAATATGGGCGATAAAGAAATTCAATATTTATCTGTATGGGAAGGCATTTAAGTTGCAAACGGATCACAAACCCTTGTCGTTTCTAGCGCAGGCTAGACATGAAAATTCTAGATTACTCCGATGGTCATTACTGATGCAGCCATTTGAGTTTAGCATAGAGTATATATCTGGAAAAACAAATCTGGGAGCGGATTTTTTAAGCCGCCATCCGTGTGATGAGAATCACCGTAAGCCCCAGAAATAATAATAAATTTCTCTATGTGTATATAGAATTATAGACTGACATATAACGTCTGTTTTAAGAGGGGAGAATTTGTCGTGAAACATTCTAAATCCACATATATAAATTAAAAGGTAAATGTAAAGCCTAACACATAAATTCAATAAAAGGAAAGAGAAATGGTAAAAGTACAGTGCTGTCACAATGACGTACAAAAATCCCCCTTGTTTTCTACTTCGTCTGCAAATTGTAACGTTTCACGTTGATAGTAAAGCCTACTGCATCACTACACGCTTTCTACAATAAAACGTGTACTGCATTTCTAAGAAAACCTTGAGATACGCAAGCTGCGTAATGACCTAAATTAATACTTCCATTAATTTCATTTTACACACTGCGTTAACATAAACGAAAGACAGATGAACTTAGGATAGAGAGAGGGAGGGCTGAAAGCAGGAACGCATGCAACACTAACACGCGTCTCGCGATATACAATTAATGCCACCCTCCCCGCGCGAAAGGCCAGAAGCAATAACTTTTTTTCAAATAGACAGTGATAAAAAACACTACAACTACGAGAGTTAGGTTTAAAAACCTGAAAAACGCTTATTAGGAAACATGACATTATACTGGTTTACGTTTGAAAGCCTGACAGTACAGCAGACACCCTAAAAGTTTGGAAGTGAGGAGGTGGTAACAGCACGACTATCCTAGAAGAAAATACATATTTTGAACGCAGCCACTTAGCTCCCTTAAAACTTATATATTTGGGTTCCTTAGGACTTGCTGACAAAGAATATGTTAAGTGTTACGCAAATAGTCTAGGAATTAACAAATTATAGCCAAAAGAAAATAGTGAGGGTGTCAGACAACACCAAAAAATAATCGCACAGTGGCATGTTTTGAAACCACTATTTTACGGGAAATGGGCCACCATGTAAAATCCTATTTGATTGGATAGAAGTAAATGTAAGGCTAAACACGATTAGTCGGACTACAAATACTAATCTTTGTTGTTAGGGGAAACGGTAGTAAGGGTACTTTTTTGAAAAGCTGTGTAAACATGGCCCGATTGGTTAGACCCGCCAATATAGTCAATTAGGAGCGTCAGTTCAGTGCCACATTTTAAAATAAACTTACTAAGAAACAGTGCGTTGAGAGCCAGATCATATTTTTCTAAATAAAAGTCTGGGACAGAGGCAGATCGGAATTTGTGCCATTATTCATCGCCAGTCAACGTATCTGTGTATTATTTCCATGAATTGTGGTAAGCTTGATATATTCGATATCTTTTTAATGAAAATTGAATGTAAATTGATAATTTATGTCTGTATATGTGTGTGGTTCAGTAGCCAACATGAGGCAAGGCCTAGATAGTGCTCCAACCTGAACAGAACGTGTCGGAGAAAAGAAAACTGCATGGAATTGCCAAACAGTACACTGACACCTATCTTATTGACTAGATAGAACTAATGCTGGAATTGCAGAGGCGTAGTAACCCTTTAGGAGGAGAATACTGGTGTAAATTGTTTCAGATGAAGCTAGCAGTTGGCCTACCGCTCTGAACTCAGTGTTTGTTATGTATTGTGTTCAGTGTGGAAATAGATTATAAATTAGTTATGAAGTAGGAGGTACAACCTTCTTGTTTCAGGGACTGTGGTCCTAGTTATTGAAGCAGCACCTGGTCTGAGTTTTGCTGAATCCAGAGGCTGACAGCATACTCCTTGGTCCAGATAGCGACCAGTGAGGTGTCTCCAGAACACAGGAAGCAATCGAGCAGAGGAGTCTTTTCCTGCCGCCATCACGAAAGATAAGCTTCTGTGGCCAGAGTAGCTCAACATTATGTGCCCCTCAAAAATTGACATTTTGTTAAACACAGAGGGACAATTAATTGGTTCAAATGACAGGAACTGTGAACTTTTCCCAATACTATTTCCCCGATAATCAAACACTTGAAGTCATGATGAAAAACAACAACCAAGCTTGAACAAAACCAGTATTACCTCATATTACTACTGCACAAATTACACACATAGAATAATAATAATAAACTATGTCAATACAAAGTTCATATATATAAACTGTGTACATAATACTTGTAATTACATTTGATTGTGATTCCTGGTTCACTGTGTAGTTGAATCAGGATACCCATTATTGAAAGAATTAATACATATATTTTTAAACTTAAACACTTGACTCATTTAAGATAGTCTTATAGAGTGTTATATGTGTGTGAGTGTCACAGTGTTGTAAGTGTTGTGGAATAAATTAAATTGTTTATCTGTCTGTTGTTGTTGTGACTTACACTTCATCATTTTCATAACCCTAGACATTTAACGTAGTCATCACAATATTCCAGAATAATTCTGACTGAGGTATAAATGTGGTAGCAAGTAAGGTCATCTGTAACACACCACACTTATTAGATACAGATACCTTCACAGCTGATCTCAGTCAGTACACTAAGTCCTCTATAAATATTTATAACATCCCACTTTACCACATGCTTAAGAGAAATGCTTTCTCTAAGGGATTGAGACTTTGCATTAATCTGGCTTAAATAATTCCAGATATTTCTCATCTGCGCAGTATTTATGCGTAGGGAGCCTATTGTATGTTGCTCTCAGATGAAAAAAAAATGATTTTCATTTTTTTCCTGGGGGGTGTGGTAATCTGTTGCGCACATATTTTTTGGCGCACGGATTACGCATACCATGTAAAATGTTTTAATTGTCTGATGAAGATATATTCATCTTTGAATGCATATTTTGGTCTTGAGGGACGAAACTCAGATTGGGCAATAAGTAGTCATTCTGTGAGTTATCGCTCTTTGTAGCGTTCTTAAAAATAGAACTCGGCGGAGGAATTTAGACTTACTTGAATCTATTCTGTGTTTGGTTAGGAATAGATTGTTCTTGCTTCAGAATGTCTATAGCCCGAATCTATGTGTAGGGCTTGTCTATGTAGGACGAGTATGTCTTATATCTTGATATCTTAGTATGTTTAAGTGGAACTATTTGTTCTTGTACTGTACTGAAGGGGGTCAGGTGTTTTCGGCGGATGAAGAGAGGTGAGAGGGTTCTTCGGTTGTCAAGGCGTAGGGCGGGAAGTCATGTCGGAGAGATGCCCAAGAGTTTGTGATCTCTTTAAGTTATTCTGGGGACGAAGATAGTTTCTTCCAGGATCGTTTAGTCCATGAGTTCCCCAGTTGTGATTCTATAACGCCGGGAGAGCGTTTTTGTGCTTGCTAGTGTATTTCTTATGTCCAGGTAAAAAAACGTACTTTTGCTGACTTCGTTCATTCCTAGGCTTAAGATGGGCAGACGTTTACATGAACTTACCTATGAATATGTCGGGACGACATATTCTCTAGCAGCACTAAATATGTTTATTTGCAGCAACTATGAGGACAGAATATGCTGATCCTTGTAGAATCATTTATTGTTGATGAACAAAGCTTCGATTGAAGATTTGGCTATACACCCGTATAGTGAGTGATGCTCAACCGGGAACCAGCAGCCATTGTGGAATTCGATTGATTTTGGAATTCTACTTATTGTAAATCATTAGCAGAGAACGGGAAAACTTCCTTATTATCAGGTGATGATTGAGAGATCACTATTATAAAGCAATTAACATTATCTTCACAGAGATTTGCTGTAATTTACCTAAAGGAATTGTCGCTAGAAAAAGATCCTGTTTAGGAGTCAAGTTTGAACAGTATTGCTTAATTGACATGCTCGGTCAGTAAGGTCTACTGACTGTATTTATAAACTATGGAAATCTTGGTGTTTACAGATGTTCCATTACCAAATTATTCTTCATGAATGCTAATTTAGGACGGTAGTCCATTGATCAATATTATGCTGTCTATGTCGACTCATGTTCCTGTATCTGTACCCAATCTGTCAAGTGTGTGCGTCCAATTAAACTATTGAAACGACTACAGTGGTCTGCATTGGTGACATAACGTAATGAGTGAATGAGTGCCTTATACGGGTCAACACACGAACAGTCCACCATTCGCTTAACTCAGACTTCACACTCACACTCCATATTTGCATAATCCTGCGTCGGTTGAGTTGACCTTTGCTCCCTCTGGAGCCTCCATCATATTCACCACTGGTTTGCGTGAGGAGAATGAAAGCAGTACTTTACAGCATGCCTGGTATACACAGTTACCCTCAAGAAGAAGAAAAAGGAGAGTTATTTGCTTATACTTATGCTGTTACTTTTACTTAACAATTTTTGGTATTACCTGCCATACATTTTCTTACTTATTGTTGTTGTTGGCTCCTGAACAGGAAATATGCGTCTTTTCTGTTGCATGCAACACCCGGTTCCATCCCAGGAATGAAGTCCAAGCTGCATAAAAGCCAATATGTTTGTTGGTCAGCAGCTATTTTTGTTTCTGAAGATCTGTAATATTTCTCAGGTTGTGCCGCGCGACTTTAAAAATTTTCCGCGTGAGCCTAAAATAGATTTCAATATCAAGAAAATCTAAAATATCAGAGCAATAATGTATCGGCTGTTGTCAACGTAAACCTGGATGTACGTGATACATTGGCAGATGTCAAGGCAATCACAAACCTTTTTGACGCATTGCCTCATAACAGGGTAGTATCAAATATATGATGTATTTGCTAATGTCAGGACAATCTCAAACTCCGATGATGTATTTGGTAATGTCAAGGTAAAAATGTCGAACAATTATAATGTATTGGTTAATGTCTAACACTTCTGATATATTCAGTGACCGCCTTAATTGCAGCCAGACGTTTCATTATCAAGGGGATCCCAACCTGGAGTATGAGAACCCCCAGGGGTTACGAGAAGCTTGTCGATGGGGTACGATCAATATTTGATAAATTACTAGTTTATCCTATTAAAATATTCCAAAAAGTAAGAGTGTTAATGAAAATAGTTGCGGATGGGACAGACGTGCGTGGTCCATATATTATTTTCTATAGAATAAAAGTAGAATTGCCAGACAGCAATAATCAGTAATTCCTCACATCGTTTAAAAATGTATATTTCTTTTGAAAGACGACGAATTACTGATAACTGGCTACCCATTTCTATTTTCTATCCAGGATATCGGATCTTATGTCAGCATTATTAGTTAATAACTAGCAAGTACCACGTCAAAACATGGCGGGATTGAATTGTAGCATACTCTTTCAACTGCATGTTCTGATGGTCTCGTTATTTCTCTTCCGGTCATTTTATTCCTTTACATTCCATTTGACCTTTATTGAATTGTTGTAGTCAACCGTATCTGGATGCTACGACGCCCTTCAAGAATTACACGTGAGAAAGTGAAAGAAAATCAACAGAATGAAATCTGGCTAATTAATTAGTAGCTATGTTATCACAATTTTTTTTTTAAAGTACTTATATCTTTGAAAGCCTTACCTTGGGTCGTACAATTTAAACCGCACACACAACAGACATTCTTCTTCTTCTTAGTATACACCTCAGACGTCATCTACTTGAATATTTCCATGGAAATCAGTGGTCAGCTTCAGGCTATTTGCATCTCCACAGAGTTATTCCGAAAATGGTACAGATGATGGGCATATGTGTTTTCTATGTTCCTCATATGTTGGGCATCTTTGAAGAAGATGGTCATCAGTCATTTTACCAGTGTCACATTTACACTCATCGATATTTCTTAACTTTGGCTTTTTAAATAGATGGTATCCCAATCTGTTGTGGCCCGTGCGGAGTCTGAAGATTATCATTTGTTCTCGTCTGCTGAGCTGGTAATATGCATCATTGCATGTGTGTCTTGGATGCTCTGCAAACATTCAAATTAAACCTTTCATTACTCCGTCTCCGAATCATTGTTTAAAGACGCAATTACTTGAGCGATTAAATGAGCCAACTTATCAGTAATTATTTTGGCTAAATAAGTGTCCCTTAAATTTTTTTTTTTTAATGTCTTAAATTTAATAACTGTGATCATTTGTTAACTACAGCAACGGTTACTGTAAATTGTATTGTACACTGTACAGATCAGTTTGACTGTAAATTTTGATACACTCTATTCAATATATAATGTGATGTATAAATTTAAGATACTTGTACTTATTCATATGTACAAACGGAAAAGACCCGAAATTTTCCCACAAGAAAAAGGTAAGGCCTGTGCGTTCTTTCAGATGCTGTACAATTTAGTTTTCACGGTGCAAAAAGCACGACTTTTTCTGAACAAAACATTTTGGTGGGAACACCTTTCATTCCAATTTTCCCTTAGACAATGAGTATGTAGGAGATTACCATGAGAAAAGTTCACGATTATAAATCTAGTCATTCTACTGCAAACTTTGGCCTGCACGAAACAGAATAATCTGACTTAACAAACAATTCAGTCTAGAACTTAGTTTTTTTTAAACGAACTCACACATCATAAAACTTGCTGTGTCCACTAGGAAAGCTAGAAACTCGACCACTCTGTGAAAACACCTCTTAACAGTAGTAACAAGCACGGTCAAATGTCCTGGTCAATAGACAGTATGGTCAACAAAAATAGACAGTGTTAAGTCTCACCACTTCTTCTTCTTCTGCGTTCGGTTTGTAGTCATGCTAAATCTGCAGGCCTGTCGCCAGGACGAAGTCCACAGTCTTTTCCAGGTCGGCGCGGCAGCCCCATAGCTTCTGCTGGAGCTCATCACCTTTTGGCCAGGTCGCACGTCGCAATTTATCATGGGTTGGACAGTTCTGGAGAATGTGTTCTGGAGTCTGGATATCAGTTCCACAAGGGCATTCATTCGTGTGGGATATCTTGAGGCGATAGAGATGTCCAAGTAATCTGCAGTGACCAGTTCTCAGGCGGAAAATTGTCGTCTGTTGGTGTCTGTTTAGGTGGTGGATTGGGTCATCTCTGCTGTATATATCCCCTTCCTCCTTCCACTGATTTTTGTACTTGTTGTGGATGATGGTTTTTGCTTCCCGATGGGGCAATGGGTGGCTGTATTGTTCCATTTTACTGCCACTTCTTGATAGAGCATCTGCTTTCTCATTACCAGCGATTCCACAATGGGCAGGTAACCACTGAAGGGCAATGGTTGATGACCTTTGGATGATGTTAAGCTCAGATCTGATCTCATTCATCATGTTATCATTTCTGGTGTTTTGTATTGATTCAAGTAATGATCTGCAGTCAGTGAAGATTACTATCTTAGCGTGTGGCTGCTGTTCAGGTCTGGTGAGGATCTTCAGGGCTTGCAGTAGTGCCATAGCTTCTGCCCTAAAATTGGAGGAGATCTTTCCAGTTGGGAAGGCCTTTCGGATGATCTTTCCATTTAGGAATCTTATAAAAATGCCTCCTCCACCGTTCTTTACTGCCCCCTCAGCAGATCCATCTGTGTATGCATGTGTCCACTCCTTCGGGTTGTACTTTTCTTCAATCATTTCTTGAGCCAAAGTTTTTAGTTGTTGAGGGGTCAGGTGGCCTTTCTTTTTTATTTCAGGGACTTCTGTGATGATAGATATATTTCCATGGCAGTCGTCTGGCTCCTCGTAATCAATTAACATTTCAATCTCTGTAGATCGATTTGGGAGGAGGTCTTCATGGCATCGATGCAAATGTTTGGAGATGTTTAGGAAGCTGGTTCTTTTCAGACTGTTCTTTGTCACACTATGGAGTTTGGCATGCATTGGATGTCTTGGCATTCGTAGAAGCTTCTCACTGTGAGTGAATACCTTTTCCTCACGTCTGTCATCAAGAGAGCGGATGTTGGTGTATCGCTCCATTGCCTGGATTGGAGAAGTCTTCATCCCTCCAGTGATTAGTCTAAGGCCTGAATTTTGCACTTTCCCTAGACATTCTGTGTTTGTTTTAGATGCTGTGGCCCAGGCTGACATGCCATATTCAAGTACAGGTCTGACTGTGCCTGTATAGACTTTTTTTAGTATGTTGGTATTTGCCCCCCAACTTGTGCCAGCCAGTTTCTTCATAATAGAGAGCTTTCTTATTGCTCTCTGTTCTACTGCTTTTATGTGCGGCTTCCAGGTGAGTCTCTTATCCAACTTGACTCCTAGGTATGTTGGGTTTTCCTCGATTGGAAGTTCACTTCCATTTAGCTGCAGTTTAACCGTTTCTCGGCGATTTGACAGAGAGAAGCAGGTTGCTACTGTCTTGGAGAGGTTTATCTGTACTCCCCAATCTGATGCCCATTTACCGATGGTATTTAGCGCTGCTTGCATCCTGAACTTCGCAGTAGGCAAATGTTCAGCAGCACACCAGGTAGCAAAATCGTCAGCATGAAGAGCCCTGGAGATATGCCCGGACAGTTTCTCTGCAATATCAATTTATATATATGATAAAAAGTGTGGGGGAGATAACTCCTCCTTGTGGCACACCCTGTTGTAGAGTGACGCGATGGCTCAGTTTCCCGTCAAGTTTTACTCTTGCTGTGCGGTATCGAAGAAAGTCCCGTATCCAGTTGAACATTCTCCCTTCAATTTTGCTGTTGAGCATCTTAAGGAGGAGTCCTTCTTTCCATACCTTATCAAAGGCTTTTGTCAAGTCTACAAAAACCGCCAGCACTTTCTTTTTCTCCTGAAAGGCATTTTCTACTTCCTGGGCTAGATATACTAGTTGGTCTTCGGTGCTGCGATTTTTCCTAAATGCTGACTGTGTGTTATCAAGCAGATGGTTTTTTTCCCAGATGTTTCAGTAATCTTGAGTTCACCATTCTTTCCATTACCTTACCCAGACAGCTCAGTAGGCTAACTGGTCGGTAGCTGGACTTGCTTGTTTTCTCCTTTTGTTTCTTTCTGATGGGAACAATGATTGCTTCTCGCCATTGATCTGGAAATTTTCCAGTACTCCATGACTGATTGAAGATTAGGAGGAGCTTGTGCCTGGCTACAGGTCCAAGGTTCTTGATCATATCATTTGTGATGCCATCTTTTCCTGGAGCTTTTCTGTTCTTTAGTTTTGTTATGGCAGCACTGAGTTCTCTCATAGTAAGGGGTGACTTCATGCAGATATCTGGGTTTTGATGCTTCAGTTTTTCTTTTACTTCCTTACGTACTTCTTGGATCCGTGCATGTGAAAGTGATGTGGTGCTTTCTTCCTTGTAGAAATCTGCCAGGATGTTTGCTGCCATCTTTCCTGTGTGGTATTTTTCATTTTCCTTGATGACAGTCTTACAGTAGCTGGTTGTTGTTTCTTCATTTAGCACTCTTGTCAGATTCCATAGCTTGCTTGAGTCCTTTTCCATGTTGAGACTGCTAGTCTTCTGGTGCCAGCTCCTTTGGATTTCAGCTTTCTTTTGTTCATTGAAAGCTTGTTTTATGCTGTTGTGCCTCTGTGTGTTCTCTAATGTGGGATTTTGCTCCATAGTTTCCCGTGCTTTATTTAATTCACTATGGAGTTTTCCCAGGTTGTCACTCCAGTATGTCTCACCACGACAACGGACAAAGAAATGGCCTACGTTACAACTAGAGTTTCTGGTTCTGGAATTGCCAGAAATTTCTTTAATTTTATTCATGTCAAGTCCCGGGGAAAATAATGGACGGGATCCGAGAAGTTTTTAAAATAATTTTTATTAATAAAAATCGTATAATTAAATAGATTTACGAGACACATCTTTTCTCGCTTACTTACGCTTGGCATTTGTTTGGCGCATGGATTAATCATGGTAAAACTGAACAATTGTTAATCGACGCACTTCACTTCAGTTCGGGTACAAAAGTTGTGCTCAGTATTTTGCGATATTTCTCTGTTTTATTATTCTAACTAGAAAAAAAAAAACAATTAAACTCGGAATAGCCATTGAGACGAAGAAATGTATGAAGCTCTTATAAAAACAATCAAAGAACGAAGACAGAAGAAAATTATTACCCTACTCATGTACCTCCAAAATCTAGAGAGCGTAAAAAGAGAATAAAAGTTTCCCTTCTGTTCTTCTTCTTCTTCGTTCGTCCTGAAAAGGACGGTGATTGCGTTGTGTCTGTTTACGCCTAAGCTGTGATATCTGCACCTTTTGGTCGACACATCCGACTTCTGCACGGCATTTTTTAGGACCGGGTTTGCATTCCCATTGCGAGCCACACTCGCTCAGCCAGACTGCACTGCTGCAGACTGTTTCCAGGACCACCACGTGGAGGTGGAGTGCGGTCTTGACCAGCTCTGATTCGCTGGTCCTGACGCAGGCAGTCAAGCTATGAGTCGCTGACTGCGTTCTCTATTGCTGCGTCTTTCAAAAACCACTTTATCCTCTTTCGCAGAAGATTTTAAGGAACAGACTCTTCGGCGACATCTCGTCGTCGACAACGAAAACAAAGATGAAGAACGGGACAGAAACAAACGAAAATGATAATTTGCAAATGGAAATTGCTAAAGAAGATAAACTAAACCTGGAACTATACCCAAAAAAAATGAAAGTAATAATAAAACAGAAGTCATTCACAGAAAACTCTGAAAAAATAATTTCAAATTTGTTAAAGCCACAGGGAGGCAAACTACTAATATGGATCTCCTTTTTTTAAGCAAAATTAAGAGTTAAACCTACTTCCATGGAAAATGAACTAATTTTTTTTTTCATCAACTGGAAAATTTGTTGTAAAAACTCATAACACACTTTCAGATAAATCTATCATTTCATTAGTTTTCCTCCAAAGTTATTTTATCAAAAATAAAAAAAATAATGATCAAAATCGTGTTTTTTTTTTTAAAACGTATAATTGTCTTCACCTTATCCTTACAGTCTTCATAACAGATGTCTGTCTGTCTGTCTGTTTATATGTATGTATGTTGTATTTTATCATATCATGTCAGTACATGTCAATGTCTTTTATGGAGAATAAAGGTTCTGATACGTATGTATGTATGTATGTCAAAGACTCATGTGGTATTATTGACCATGAGATTATGCTGAGGGAAATATCCGAGTCATGTTACAGGACGTTTTTGTGAATATCACCAAAGATATAAACAGCAGCTCTTCATTTCAGGCTAAAAGCTATCACAAACCGAATTGAGCGCAAGATAGGCACTATTCAGGGATGTCCATGGAGTGTACTAGTTTTCGAACAAGGGATTGATAAATGGCTGCGATGGCTTGAACAGACTTATCTGCAACATCACATACCAAATCTCATTCAAGTACTTGCAATGGTATATAAAGCTACAACATTTGTGAACACAATTTGTGTAGAAGTTAAAGCACGAAAGTACGCCTTGATAAGAGGTTAAAGAACTGGGAACAACTGGTTCAAGACAAGAGCTGAGATCAACATTTAAATCCAAGGCCATGAAATTCCAACATAAGAAAGACCACGCTCGTACAGACATCTAGGACACGAAATTTCAATTGATAATGCATCTGAACAGCTGCAGGTTAAGGACTTGATACTAGAATTAAAATCCAATATGACAAAGTTAAGCTGTGCTCCACTATCAACATCAGCCAAGCTGTCATTAATTAACTCGATGTGTTTTAATCCTCTGATGTTTTATTTTTCTAATATCCATTTCTTGGAAAAACAGCTTCAAGAAATTGAAACTGAAATTGCAAATCATGTCAGAACATGGCTCGATATCAATGAATCATGAACCAGGAGTTTTTTCTTTTGTCCTCGATCAAAGGGTGGACTCGACATCCGAAACCCTTTTGTATAATACCACTCTCATACCCAGTGTTGCCACAGCTGGGTATTTTTTTACTAGATCTGGGTTTTTTGGCTTCCGTCTGGGTATCTCTATTTTCTTTCTTCCAAATCTGCATTAATCTGGGTATATTTGACAATTGACATTTACAATGTATGTATATTCTGTGCACTGAACATTATACATTATATTTATATTATAATTAAATGTAAAACATTATGTGCTATATATTTTTTATTCCACTTAAATTTAATTCTTATTTTTAACCACATCAATGACGTTGTTTTTTTTACTCGTTTACATCAGCTATCTATTTCCTGTTATTCTGTTAATGGCTGTCATCTACAATACTCAGTCATTTTTGCAATGTGTTTTAAAGTATTCTTTTTAAATTTTAGAATTAAGCAGATAAACAGCATATTGTTTTTTGTGTCAAAATAATTAAAATTAAGAATATAAAATGAGCGACGATGAAGGTACGCTAGGTTGTTGTAGCAGCATGACGACACACATGCCACCGCGTACAAAAGTGAAGTCATGGTATCAGCAGGTTTTTTGTGAGGAATGGCTAACAGACAGCGAACTGAAGGATTGGATAACGCCGGACTCTGGCAATCGCTATGCTTCGATTTGAACGGTCTGTTCCTGTACATTAACTAATGTCAACAAAACAGCTTTATTGACACATAAAAGCACACAGAAGCCCATGAAAAACTTTGAAGCCAAAAGCAAAACTCTGAACATTAACAAGTTTTTCATCAAACCAAAAGAGCCCTGTCTCCAAGACAAAATTGCTCCACAATCAAGATTCCACGTAGTCAATTCATGCATATGATCTTGACAAAGGAGAAATTGTTAACATGGATGCCTTGTCGCTGACAAGTGACAATTTTCAACAGTAACAAGTTACAACTAACATTTTATATTTGATTTGAGGAACATGTTGTTAATGTAACTACTGTAAGTATGTTACTGTTAACATATCTCATTTTCATGAGTTCATATATTGGGGTGCTAATAAAATCATTTTTATATAATTGTGAATTTTTGGTAATAACAAATAAAATAAAAATGAAGAAATAAATAAAAATTGGTAGCACACAGCTTATTTGTGCTAAAGTTGCACTAAAAGATTGTGTAAGCATCGTCTATCCCGTGTATTTGAGGCATAAAATAATCTGGGTATTTCTGGTTTTTAAAGAAGAAAATCTATGTTTTCTCTGGAACTTGAGTAGCAAAATTGCTCATACCATTTAAATGTGCTGAACTGTGATGATAGTCTTGTCAAATCAGCAGCTGTGGAATCTTTAGATAAACATGTGAAAAAGCGTAAAATAGGCCAAGTAGATTAAGACAGGAACAACTTTGCAACAGACTAAAATGAGAATATTGTTTGTCAAGTGATATCTAGACTAGTCAATAGACTCAAATGAGAAGACTTATAGTCAAGTAATATCTAGACTAATCAATAGATTAAACGGAGAAGGCTGACAGTCAAGTACAGTAGTATCAGTGACGCGTTCATGTGATTTCAAGTTGCGCTGTCATGTCATTGGTTGCCCGTAGCTAGGAGATAGTGGTGTCGATCTCCGCGAGAACTTTAAAAACCAAAGCCATTCTTTTTCATGATATAATAGTACCATATAACGAGCTTGTGTAAATATAATATAGCAGCCATGATTCAACACTGAACCATCTCAACATAATTTTCTCCTTCTCATTTTTGCAGCTGTAAATTCCTATTCCCACTTCCTTAATGCGATCGCTTTATCTTCCGATAATTTCTGAGCTCGGTGATGACTGCGAGCCAGCTTCAATAAAGCCAACGAATTGTTTGATATTAGATTATTTGCAAGCATCCAACTTACCTATAAATATAAAAGAGGTGTTGAGAATAGACAGACCTAGGGAACTGCATAATATAGTCAAACAATATTTAACACGAACAAATGTTAATATATAGTGGCTGGGAATGTGAAGGTCTGATGCTGTTCTTACAATGCATATGACTTTTAACAGATGAAAGTCAACTAAATATCTGTTAAAGTCCGTTATATAACTAGAACCACCAGGCCTTTACACATCTCCACTTTAATATTATTCTTGTTCAAAGTTTATTTTTGATTTTATTATTATTATTTTTTCTATTTATTTAACGTATAAGCCAATTGTGATTGTCCCTATTTATATTGATTTGACAAATGTGATGCCATTTTCTCATATCGGCGGTTGTTCATATTATTTGGAATTGAAAACAATATACGAGTATATCCTAATTATAACCCATCAGAGGTTGAACGGGATATTTTTTTTTTTCAGTAATTTAAAAAAAAAAAAAAAGTAACTTCTGTTTAACTAATCTCAACGTCGGGAAATGTGCCCGATATGTGAATGCGCAGAATATCCCGATAGAAATTCTTATGGTTGTTGTAAAGATAACTAGATTAGTCTAGTCTTGTGACTTGGTGAAGTTTCTATCGCTAATGAAGATATTCCTTAAAATCACAATAACCCCACCCATGACAACATTTATATGAGTAATGTGATTCTCTACACCGAAGCGTGTGAAAACGTACTTATAATAATAATAATAATAGCCCCTTTAGTCATAACTGACTATGGGAATGTGCCCCTGAGGTGACAGCCCTCAGCTGCTTGTTTTCGACATTTTCTCCTCTCTTCTGCTTGTTGTGTGAGCTTCTCTTCCCCCAAACTGAAGTGGCGCCGCAGATAGCATCGCCACTTGATGCGATCGGCAGCTTCATCCTCCCAGGTTGCTAGATTTATGTCCAGTGCCCTCATGTCTTTCTTGCACACATCTTTGAATCTCAGCTGCGGTCGCCCAACTGTTCTTTTGCCATCTGCCAGTTAAGTCCGTAGAAGATATCTTTCAGAAGACGACAATCTTCCATTCGGCGGACATGGCCAAGCCAGCGTAGTCTGCGCTGTCTAAGCAGTGTATACATGCTTAGAAGGCCAGCACGTGAGAACACCTCGACATTTGTCACTTTCTTTCCACGAAATGTCGAGGATGTGGCGTAGACACCGTAGATGGAAGGTATTGAGACCTCTTTCTTGCTTAGCATAGGTTGTCAATGTCTCGCTACCATATAGAAGTGTGTGTATATATATATATATATATATGAAACTGTTGGGGCTGAGGGGACAGTCGAGAACAAGGGCCCTGAAGAGGCTTAGTGAAACTGCCGAAAAGGCATCAGGCTGGCTGTGGAACAACCGCAATGGGGAATGGAGATCGTAACAATAAACGCTGCGGTACAGGAAACACCAGGAATTTTTCTAAGTCCACAATACGCTGAGGTTTGTGGTGGACTAGTGAATGGGCTGCGACTCAGGGGCGACAAGCGGTGTATACTATAAGGGGTGTCAGTATCAATAGTCCAGTGGGGAACGCGCAGTGGCGACTCGTTGACTTCGCGCTGGTGTCTCAGTGTGTGCGACGGAACGAACGGAATAATTTGTCTTCTCTTTGTTACTTTCACAATTGCCTCCACGGCTGGCGGAGTTGTGGAATTTAAAGTTGCTACCATAAGTGAAATGGGTTCATTTTCGATGCAAGACAACAGGAAGCTGAGACGCTTGGGAGTCCTGACCCAAGTGGGCCCGCCCCCTTTAGAGTGTAAAGGAGTATATAGGGCCGAAACACTTGTCGGACGGGGGGACTTCTTCTGATGATCAGATTGCTTCCTGTTGTATCGCTCTGTAAAGAGTTTCCTATCATAGTTACATGGTCAAACCAGTGACAATCGGGAAAAGACAGATTGACTTCTGGAAAGACAGATGACACTGGGAAAGACTAGAAACCGGCTGACCGGGTTAGCACCCCGTAAGCTGTATTCAATTGCTATAGAACCCAAAAACGATAGATGCCCCCAGGATTCACCGAAAGGGGGGGGGGAGAATGATGAATCCACAGGCGCCTCATTGGAATCGACCAGACCCGTTACACGGACTTCGAGCTCTGAACAACGGCTGGAGTTTCCATGTGCCTGTGGTAGGGAATTCTCTACTCAGAGAGGAATGAAAATCCACAGAACGAAAAAGGGGTGTGGGAGGTCATCAGGGGGAGATCAACAGCGCTCTGTCTCGACGGATAAGACGTTAGAAGAACGCAGCCAGGAGTCAATCCACAGTGCTGAGTACATTCAAGTTGATCTGCCTGATGATGATCTCACACACTTCTTGGACGGGAAGAGAGATGCAATCAAGTTTCCACCCGCCAGTGCAAAAGGGCTTTGGGAACAGCTGGACGAAGCCTTGGCAAAAGAGTTGGATAACAACCTGAAGCAGATAACTTTGGAGAAGAAGCTGGAAATCTTCGGCGACATAATATATCTGCACTGTCGCAAAGTGTTCGGAGTGAGGGAGGCAAGGGAAAGTAACCCACCACGAAAAAGCAGAAGACAAATTAAAATAGAAGAAATCAGAAAACAGAAGAAGCATGCCCGAAAACTGTTCAAAAACGCAGTTGCCGCAGAGAAGGAAGGGTTACGACAGGTTTGGGAGCACCTGAAAGGCCAACATAATGCCCTTTGTAGAGCAGAAAGGTTGTGCAGGAAGAAAAGGAAGACTCGAATGGATAGGGAAAGATTCTTCAGGGAGCCCTTCAAGTTTGCCAAAGAACTGTTTGAGCAGCCACGGTCGGGTACGCTAAACATCAGGAAAGAAGACCTGGAAGAACACCTTGGAATGACATATTCAGATGGTCGCAAAGATGAGCCGCTCAGCAGCATGGCAGGCCTTAAATGGCCGAGTAAGCCAGGAGCTGAATTTAACACCAAGCCCCCAACGGTGCAAGAGGTAGAAAGCATTGTCCAGAAAGCTCGATGCAAGTCAGCTCCAGGTCCTAATGGTGTTCCATATGTGGTGTATAAGAGATGCCCTGAGGTGCTCAAACGACTGCTTCGTTTACTGAAGAGTGCGTGGAAAACCCAGCTTGTAAGCAAGGAATGGAGAAAGGCGAACGGAGTCTACATCCCGAAGGAGCAAAATTCCACAGACATCAGTCAGTTCAGGCCAATCTCACTACTCAATGTGGAAGGGAAGATATTCTTCTCAGTGATGGCGAAAAGACTCACTACATACCTCCTGGCAAATGGGTACATTGACACTACCATTCAGAAAGGAGGTATCCCAGGTACACCAGGATGTCTAGAGCATGCCACAATGATATGGGAAGCAATCCAAAAGGCAAAGTCTGACAGAACAAACCTCCATGTAATCTGGTTGGATTTAGCGAATGCTTATGGATCCGTTCCACACCAGATGTTGTGGCAGGCCCTAGAAATGTATCATGTTCCACAAGAGATTGCAGCAATGCTGAAGCTGTATTTCGCAGGGTTTGCTGTCAGATTTTCAACCAGAGAGTACACAACGAAGTGGATTGGCCTTGAAGTTGGAATTGCGATGGGATGTACCATCTCTCCGATACTATTCGTGATGGCTATGCAGGTAATCCTCAATGCGGCTGAAGGAATGGCTATAGGTCCAAAGCTCGGTGGAATGTGTCTCATGCCACCGCTCAAAGCATTCATGGATGACACAACAATTCTGACATCAGATGAACATCAGGCCCGGAGGATGTTAGCACGCCTGGATGAACTAGTCAGCTGGTGCAGAATGAGCTTCAAACCCAAGAAGTCGAGAAGCCTATCAGTCAGGAAAGGGAAGATAGCAGAGGTCATATTCACGGTTTCCAACCAAAGAATCCCTACTGTCATTGAGGAACCTGTTAAAAGTCTTGGCAGGGTGTACGATGCCTCATTAAAAGACTCAAAGGCAGTGCAACAGACATTAGAAATGGCAGACAGAGGGCTACAGATCATAGACCAAAGCAGACTCCTGGGGAAGTTCAAACTGTGGTGCCTCCAGTTCATGTTGATACCAAAGTTGCTGTGGCCACTGCTTATATATGAAATAAGCACAAGTACAGTGGAAGCCATAGAGCAGAAGGTCAACAAGTTCATGAGAAAATGGCTAGGAGTACCACCAGGTCTGTCAGATGTAGCACTGTACTGCAAAAAGTCAAAACTTCTGCTTCCTTTCAAGTCAGTTGTTGAAGAGTACAAAGTTGGAAAGGCAAGGCTTGCAATGATGCTACGCGAGTCAGCTGATGACGTGGTTAAGTCCATTCAGCCCACACTGAAAACGGGAAGGAAGTGGAAAGTGGAAGAAGCTGTTGATGCTGCCCAAGAGTCACTCAAACTGAGGGAGGTAATCGGATACACACAAACGAATAGACGGGGATTTGGTCATGGAGACATCCGCTGGTGGTCCAAGGCATCAAGCAGGGAGCGCAGAGACATGGTAGTTCAGGAGATACGAGAAGCTGAGAATGATAAGAGGTTGCAAAAAGCAGTGCAGCAGGTCCAACAAGGCCAATGGACTACATGGGAAGGAGCCCTGCAGAGGTCCTTGACATGGAATGATATATGGCATATGGCACCTCTTAGGCTCAGCTTTGTTGTCAGATCACTGTATGACCTGCTGCCATCGGCCACCAACCTTGTGAAATGGGGAAAGTCGGATGATGAGCAGTGCCCCCTGTGCCAGGGGAGGCAGACACTTGAACACGTGCTCTCAGCGTGTAAGGTGTCATTAGGGCAAGGGCGATACACTTGGCGCCATAACAAAGTGCTAAATGAGCTTGCTGCGACAATAGATCTGGCAAGAATGAAGGCGAATAGCAAAGTCCGGCCAGACACCGCAAACACATACTTTCTGAGGGCAGGAAAGTCAGCACACCCCAAACCGAATAAACCTGGTAGCAGTTTACCATCTCTTCTTGATTGTGCAAATGATTGGGAGATGGCGGTAGACCTACCTGGACGAGGGGCATATCCAGAGAGTATCCGAAAATCGCGGAGACGGCCGGATATAGTGCTTCATTCTGCAGCAACGCTTCAGATCATACTGATTGAACTGACCGTGCCATTTGAATCCAGATTAGATGAGCAACATTCGTTCAAAGCGGCCAAGTATAGTGATCTGGCCGCGGATCTGAGACACGATGGGTTCACTGCAAGGGTCATGGCTGTTGAAGTGGGCGCAAGAGGGCTTGTGGCTGCATCAGTGTATGATCTATTGAAACTGTTGGGGCTGAGGGGACAGTCGAGAACAAGGGCCCTGAAGAGGCTTAGTGAAACTGCCGAAAAGGCATCAGGCTGGCTGTGGAACAACCGCAATGGGGAATGGAGATCGTAACAATAAACGCTGCGGTACAGGAAACACCAGGAATTTTTCTAAGTCCACAATACGCTGAGGTTTGTGGTGGACTAGTGAATGGGCTGCGACTCAGGGGCGACAAGCGGTGTATACTATAAGGGGTGTCAGTATCAATAGTCCAGTGGGGAACGCGCAGTGGCGACTCGTTGACTTCGCGCTGGTGTCTCAGTGTGTGCGACGGAACGAACGGAATAATTTGTCTTCTCTTTGTTACTTTCACAATTGCCTCCACGGCTGGCGGAGTTGTGGAATTTAAAGTTGCTACCATAAGTGAAATGGGTTCATTTTCGATGCAAGACAACAGGAAGCTGAGACGCTTGGGAGTCATGACCCAAGTGGGCCCGCCCCCCTTAGAGTGTAAAGGAGTATATAGGGCCGAAACACTTGTCGGACGGGGGGACTTCTTCTGATGATCAGATTGCTTCCTGTTGTATCGCTCTGTAAAGAGTTTCCTATCATATCTTATATATATATATATATATATATATATATATATATATATATATATATATATATATATATATATATATATATATATATATATATATATAAACAAATAAAACGGTATTGAATCAGTTTTACAAATAAACAGTGCACAGAAAACAAGGGTTGCTTCGGGTTTTACCCTTCGTCAGCCACAGTTACAAACAGGCAACAAGGACAAGAAATATAGATCATAGACTACAAATACGTAATATATATAAACACAGATGAAGAGCAATAATAAAGCAAAGAAACTACAAAACAAAAAAGAATTAATAAATACAAGAAATTCAACAATCAACGAAAATCCAAAGAAGAAAATTGAATAAAAAGTCCTGCTATAAGACTCTCCGCTGAAAGAATCGGTCAAACAATGAACAATTGTCTCAATATGAGTTTGGAGTTTCCCCAAACACGCGATGTGAGGCGGGCAAAGGAAGCTGCAGCTTTAAACGTACTTAAGGAACACAATAAACGAAGAATGGCTTAATACTTTGACGATGCTATTGATAGAGAAAGAACTATCATCATTTATCTCAGACTTCAACACACGTGGCAGCAAGCATTTTGTAAGCAAGACTGACGAAAAGGCAGGCATATTTCGTTTGTTAACAAGTCGATGTCAGACGAGGGGAAATAAAGGTCACCTATATTACAGGCAGTTAACGTCAATTAGTTATAGTTCTTACAAACAGTAATTTGTCAATATGTCACCGTAAAACAATGAAATATTTTTATTCTTAATAATTTAATCTTAAATATAAATAATCTGTATTGTGTTTGCTGTGAATGATATTGTCACCTTAAAAACGTGTTGTGCTATATGCTCCCGAGCAAGTAGGAATATGTTTAACTGCATATTTAGTTATAGATATCCCCACTAGCCGAAATGAAATGGAGCCACCAATGTATCAGATGATGATATGGCACGTGTGTAACGTCTGGTTTTATAAATAGATACAGGAGTAATTTATCTTGGATGATTTCATTTAAAATCATCTATCACGGTGTGCATATTGACTCAAATCCAGACTTCATTATATTCTTAAAAAAGATCAGATAATGGCAGCGTGATCGGCGTGTGCTCAACATATTTAGCATAATATTTTGAAATTGGAAAATAGATGACTCGTCTTATATAGAACACATTTTAAAAAATAAGAACAGAAAAATTAAATGGATGTCAGTTTTATAAATGAACAATAGAAAGACTGGACGTTTGGGGATAATCATTCGTCAGCCACGGTTACAAAAGAAAAATACAGACGAAAAATACAGAACGCCTGTGACAAGATTGTCGTGAGACATTCTAAATACACAAATATAAATTAAAAGGTAAATGTAAAGCCTAACACATAAATTCAATAAAAGGGAAAGAAGAATGGTAAAGAACAGTGCTGTCACAATGACTGTACTCGAGATCCCCCTTTTTCTGCTTCGTCTGCATATTCTCACGTTTTCACGTTTACTAATAAAGCCTATAGCAGCATACACGCGTTTCCACAAAACAATAAAACGTGTACCGCATTTCTAAGAAAACCTTGAGATACGCAAGCTGCTTAATGACCTAAATTAATACTAGCATTAATTTCATTTTATACACTGCGTAATGAAAAGACAGATGGAATTAAGATAGAGAGAGGGAGGGCTGAAAGCAGGAACGCCGGCAACACTAACACGCGTCTCGCGATAATTAATGCCACCCCAAACGTAAGGCATGAAACACTAACTTTTTTTCAAATAGACAGTGATAAAAAACACTACAACTACGAGAGTTAGGTTTAAAAACCTGCAAAATGCTTATTAGGAAACATGACATTCTACTGTTTTATGTCTAAACTCCTGACATTAGTCTGACAGTACAGCAGACACCATAAAGTTTGGAAGTGAGGAGGTGGTAACAGCACGACTATCCTAGAAGAAAATACATATTTTGAACGCCGCCACTTAGCTCCCTTAAAACTTATATATTTGGGTTCCTTGGGACTTGCTGACAAAGAATAGGTTAAGTGTTACGCAAATAGTCTAGGAATTAACAAATTATAGCCAAAAGAAAATAGTGAGGGTGTCAGACAACACCAAATAATAATCGCACAGTGGCATGTTTTGAAACCACCATTTTACGGGAAATAGGCCACCATGTTAAATCCTATTTGATTGGATAGAAGTAAATGTAAGGCGAAACACGATTAGTCAGACTACAAATACTAATTTTTTGTTGTTAGGGGAAACGGTAGTAGGGGTACTTTTTGTTTGAAAAGCTGTGTAAACATGGCCCGATTGGTTAGACCCGCCAATATAGTCAATTAGGAGCGTCAGTTCAGTGCCACATTTTAAAATAAACTTACTCAGAAACAGTGCGTTGAGAACCAGCTTATATTTTTTCTAAATAAAAGCCTGGGACAGAGGCAGATCGGAATTTGTGCCATATTCATCGCCAGTCAACGTATTTGTGTAATATTTCCATGAATTGTGGTAAGCTTGACATATTTGATATCTTTTTAATGAAAATTGAATGTAAATTAATAAATTATGTCTGTATATGTGCGTGGTTCAGTAGCAAACATGAGGCAAGGCCTAGATAGTGCTCCAACCTGAACAGGACGTGTCGGAGAAAAGTAAAACTGCATGGAATTGCCAAACAGTACACTGACACCTATCTTATTGACTAGATAGAACTAATGCTGGAATTGCAGAGGCGTAGTAACCATTAGGGAGGAGTATACTGGTGTAAATTGTTTCAGATGAAGCTAGCAGTTGGCCTACCGCTCTGAACTCAGTGTTTGTTATGTATTGTGTTCAGTGTGGAAATAGATTATAAATTAGTTCTGAAGTAGGAGGTACAACCTTCTTGTTTCAGGGACTGTGGTCCTAGTTATTGAAGCAGCACCTGGTCTGAGTTTTGCTGAAATCCAGAGGCTGACAGCATACTCCTTGGTCCAGATAGCGACCAGTGAGGTGTCTCCAGAACACAGGAAGCAATCGAGCAGAGGAGTCTTTTCCTGCCGCCATGTGACGGGTCGGTGGTGGTGGTGTGGTTGGTGTTGCGATTCCTTGGTTATGGTATTATTTATTGAATAGTAAAGTCACTCTTTAGACGTATCAATGTTGGTTATAAATGGTTAGCTCTGGGCATCAGAACATCCCTTCGACGTTCTGATTTGCATAGTATATAGTATTTGATTTCCCTTGTGGGAGAGTTATCGTGCTGACAAAGGTAAACACCAACAGCTGTAGAACCGAACCCGAAACGTAAATAAAGGATCAAACCTTCTGCTTTGAGTCCACATGTATTGAGATTCATACAAAAACGATAATCGACATTCACAAAGGTTTCATATACAATTCAGCGTAACAATTGAATTCCAAATAATATCAGTAAGTATCCGTCCGTGTCAAAACAATGTGTCAGAAGAACATCGTGGCTATATACGTGCACTGTTGTAGTCAACAGCCAGAAATGAGCACATGAGTTCTTGACAGCTACAATTTGAATCATAATACGATTCTCCTTCCATTATTAGTTTAATTTCATTAATCTCATGTTTAGATTAATTTCCGAACTGACCCTGAAGTCTACATCGATTCATCTATATAATATAGGCTATATACTCAGCCTTATTTCCTTGGAAGAAATACAAGACACGACCTTCTTGCTTGACGGATAGCGTAACAAAGGCCCTGTAACCAAGTCACCCGGCGTGACCTTCCCAACGCGAATGCGTCATAATCTCCGCATATATTTCGCGTTCACTATACCGTAAAATATCGACATATTCTATAAATATTAATGACCCCTAAACGTTGCGCATGGGTAAACCCCAGCAGACGCCGTCATTTAAAATAACACCGTCTCCAGAACACAGTGAAGCAATCGAGCAGAGGAGTCTTTTCCTGCCGCCATCACGAAAGATAAGCTTCTGTGGCCAGAGCAGCTCAACATTATGTGCACCCCCCTCAAAAATTGACATTATATTAAACACAGAGGGACAATAAATTGTTTCAAATGACAGGAACTGTGAACTTTTCCCAATACTATTTCCACGATAATCAAACACTTGAAGTCATGATGACAAACAACAATCTAGCTTGAAAAACAAAACCAGTATTACCTCATAGTACTACTTCACAACTTACACACATAGGATAATACTAATAAATTATGTCAATACCAAGATCAGTACTACTTCACAACTTACACACATAGGATAATACTAATAAATTATGTCAATACCAAGATCATATTTATAAATTGTGATTACATTTGATTGTGATTCCTGGTTCACTGTGTAGTTGAATCAGGATATCTATTATTGAAAGGAGTTATTACACATATATTTGAAACTTTACACTTGACTCATTTAAGATAGTCTTATAGAGTGTTATATGTGTGTGAGTGTCATAGTGTTGTAAAGTGTTGTGGAATAAATTAAATTGTTTATCTGTCTGTTGTTGTTGTGACTTACACTTCATCATTTTCATAACCCTAGACATTCAACGTAGTCATCACAATATTCCAGAATAATTCTGACTGAGGTATAAATGTGGTAGCAAGTAGGTCATCTGTAATACACCACACTTATTAGATACAGATACCTTCACAGCTGATCTCAGTCAGTACACTAAGTCCCCTATAAATATTTATAACATCCCACTTTACCACAAAGATGCCCAAAGAACACAGCAGGCACACGAAAAATACAAAAATTAATATTCCTTCTTTGAGAAAACCATGCCTGATGGCAAATTATTCGCGATAGAAGTTCTATCTGTCAATCTTTTGTATGACTTCTTCGATAATCCAGTTACGGTAAGAGGATTTTATCAAGATGCAGATTCAAAATATGATCAGTTCCTGTCAGAATAGTCTAGATACCTACACTTCCGTCTTAAAATGAATATTTTCGTATTCTTCAATATGTACTTAAATGTACAAAATTGCTTATTTACGTAAAATTGTGTATGAGGCTGCCAACCTTATCATGTAAAATATATTGCCACATAAACAATCACTGCAAGAGCTGGTGACTGCTTCATGCGGGTTGCCTCACAAGAAACTAATAGCAAAGGTAGCCCCATGCTCCATAGGGAGCAGATAGAGGATGATAATGACATCATGGGATATATACTTCGATGTCAACATTTCTATTTCAGAATGATGAATATTTTACTGTGATTCATTTGCAGTCTTTCGCTCTCCTAACACGTTCGTCAGCCTTGATGGCCTGAGATGTCAATCTCATGGACATCGGGAAAATTCCGAGGAAGATAAAATGGTGGAGGAAAGCGAATGCCTTTTGATGCTTTCATCAGGAAACACAAGATTTACGGGAGATTTGATTTTATAGTTCTCTCAGTTTCTGGTCCTAGTTACTAGTGCACAGTTCCGGACACCACCTGTAAGAGACGGGTGCAGAGGACGTTCGAGGCGGCTACATTTGTGAGATTTTAGTCGTGCACCGAACGTGATCCCAAAAGCCATTCGACTCCTGGCGTAAAAAGTAATAGTCAAGTCTTCACTGAGAACTAGCATCAACTACACCAGACTCCAGCGACAATCCATTTTTGCCACCTGGATAGTTAATAAGTTCAAATCAATGACACAGAGACTGGACTCAAAAATATCCACCTGCAATTCATAGTTCGTTGGTTGAAAACTTTTTATCTGAGCACAAATCTTGATGAATTGTTTTTGTTAAATCAACCATTTTCATTTTAACCTTGTTTTCCTCATTGTAATGTATTTTATATAACTTATATATTATATTATATATATGTCTATCAACGAATATATATTATATATATATAATATGATGAAGGCAATATTATATATATATATTCAGATTATGTAAATATCAAATATCCAAGGTTGGATTTGATAAGTTAGTTGATTGAAAGTTTATTTCTGCATCCGTATGACTGTGGTGGGTTTAGATGTTAAGAAGAATGGTGTGCATATAGTTGTACTTGAGTGAGATCAACTGTGAAGGTCTCTGAGGTAAACAATGAACAGCTGTGTTACAGAGTACCTTTCTTGTTACCACCCTACGATCTCACTCTAAGTTATATTTTTATTGACTAGCGTGACTGAAAGCTACATAAAGTGTCTAGGGTATTATAAGAGTGTTGTTAAAGAATCTCAATACAAAAACATATACAAACATATACTAAATACTATGATAAACTCAACTAACTCCAGCTGTTAAATTTTATATTTAAAAATTCTTTTGTTAAACTTTATTGGTCCTGAGCCTAAAGTTGTTTTGGTCAGGACTACAGTTCAATGAGAATCAATTTAGATGGATAGATTTATTTACAAATATATATAAATATATTTACATACAACAGACAATATGTCCATAGTACATTGTTACAAATTTTCAAGTTGATGATAATTACTCTATTTAACTACTGGTACTGAGATGCAGGGTGGGGATTTACATCATCCCACCGTTCTTTTGTTTCACTAGAATTGTTTATGTTAGTCTTTTGGAGGAACGTTTTTGTCTATACAGGAGATTTTTCTTTATTCGTGATAAGTTGTCCCAGGCCAGATATTGCACTTATCTGGATCCTGGAATCACAGCAGTTGTGGTTGGTTTGGCCAAACTCTTCAGTCTCCTCTGGTCTTGAACTTCTTTAATACCAGCAGGTACTAGAGACTATTAGAAATCGTGCTGAATTTCTCTATCATTGAGTACCAACACCAGACAAGTGCCAGCAGGAACCCCTGTCGATGCAAGTTATTGTTCTGTCTTAATATCAAACTAATTCCTCCTAATTTACATGTAAACATACATTCAATACAAAAGAACATGGTCAGCTCTCTCTGACAACTCTGCTTCTCTACTTTATTTTGGTGGAACAATTTGTACCAGTTTTCTTTTCTCTTCCCTAATGGATGCTACGCCTCTGTCATTCCTGCAGTAATCTTTTCCATGCAATAAGATAGGTGTAATGTTTCTGTATGACCATCATATATATATATATTCCTGTAGTTCTAAACTTCTTAGATAGTCCCTTATATGATGGATCAACATGTAGGCCATGCCTAAGTCTACCATGGAACCATTTAATTACAATCTTTTACAAGGCCTTTTCTTTTTTCACACAACCCTTTTTAATTAAAAAGTCAATAAAATCAATCTTACCACATATCAAGGAAATATAAACAAGTAACGATGAATTAGGCAATAGAATATGGCACACTTTCATCACTGCCTCTGTTCAGACTGCTTTCTGTTGTTAGTTATTTTAAAACAAAGCACAAGTCTGCTCATCGCTGCTTGCTCCTCTGAATATTTTTGAAAAAATGGCAGCAAGCAGCCTACTTTTCCTATCATGTAAAAAGCTTTGGCCAATGAGACCAAGCATCTCTTTTTTTGAATGAAACTTTAAAAAAAAAATATCTCAAACCTCTATGTGTTACTAACTACCCAACTATTACCAATAATATTTCGGCTAGTATATTGTATGCTATTTAGGTTAGCCAATAATTCTCTTTGTATTATTATCGGCTTCCTTCAAATGTGAGACGTGATTTGCGTTGGTTATCTATCCGTCCCTCTCCCTTCCACAATGTATTCTAGGCAAATACTTCATTTGAACTTGGGAAAGTGGTACGTTTGTCTCAAGGACGAATTTGAAAAATAGAGTACCTTTTTTGGTTCAGCCAAGGCGTTATCAAATAATACACTGAAGGCGTAGGCGACGATTACCATTCTCGCCAAAAATGTGTAGGACTATCCTATCTTTGACTTTATACTGTTATATTCTAATTTAGATATTGTATTTAGAAGTTCACCACAATGACTCATTTTAAATACATAATACAAAGAGTTAACGTATTAATAATACTTTGCTGAATTACCTTCGGCTGGGGGTAATCATCAAAAACGAGTAAAGCGTCACATCCTGACAAAATTTATTTATCTCACAGAAGTGGGCGGGGGATACAAATTACAAGAACCGAGAAAACTCAACTTTCTGTAATTGTCGTCCTAAAATACCTGTGAGACTTCGTAAAAATGGAGCATAACCCTCCTACTTATATCACTGCCCAGAGTACGTCTTGAGCGAAGAGTTGACCTTTGATAAATCCACCCTATAACCATTTGGCAACATTCGTGGACCACTACGGCAATTCAAGGGTGACAATCCGCGACACTCTACACAACTTCCTCTCTGCAGTACTATTTATCTATTCCGTTGTCGACTTCGTTCCATGCCAGGATGTCAAGATGTCCAGTATCTTCTCCCTTTGTCGTCCTGTATTTATTTTTCCTATAATCTTTCCTGTTGCCACGACATCTCTATCTTCTCTCTTTGATCCTTAACCGCCGACCGTCAAAGCAGTCAGTGGCCATTACGCCTGGTGGCGTCTTGTAGGGCAACAACAAACTGATTCCACTTTGCTCGTTCGGCGGCCATCATTCGTACAGTGCCCCAACTCTGGTTCATTCTTTGCATCTCAGCCTCCACAGTCCTCCGCCAAGTTGTTTTTGGTCGGCCTCTCTTTCGTTTTCCTTCAGGGGTCCATAGCATAGCTGTTCTGGTGATGGCATCGGGGTCTCTTCTGAGGACATGGCCAACCCAGCTCCAGCGTCTGCCAGCTATGATGGTGTGCATGTCCTCTTGCTTGCTCCGAGTAAGCAGATCTTGGTTGGTGATGATATTCGGCCAAAAGATTCGGAGAATTTTTCTTAGGCATGTTGTGTGAAAAGAGGACAATTTCGACATTTCCTTCTTTGTAACTCTCCAGCTCTCCGCGCCATAGAGAAGCACAGAAAGCACACAGCTCTGAAATAATCCTAATTTTGTGCTTGTGCTGTACTGAGAGGACTTCCAGATGTTGTTTAGACTAAAAAAGGCTGTTCTTGCTTTGTTCATTCTGTTGTTGATGTCTTTGCTTGCTCCGCCACCTGGTGTTACTATGCATCCTAGGTATGTGAAGGCATCTGTCTGTTCCAGTTGCTGATTCCTTGCTGATATGGGCTCAGGGTTGCTCACATTGAGCGTCATGACATCTGTCTTCTTTAGGTTGATGTTCAAGCCCACCTGCTGGCTATACTTATTAAGTCTATCCGTTTTTTCCTGGATGTGTTGATGTGAATGTGCTAGCAGTGCAATGTCATCTGCATATTCCAGATCTTCCAATGTAGAAAATGTAGTCCATCTTATTCCTCTTGGATTGCCCTCTGTTGTCTGGCGCATCACCCAGTCTATGACTGTTAAAAATAGAGTGGTTGATAAGGGGCATCCCTGTCGTACTTCTGTCTTCACTTCAAAGGTTAGGTTGCTCTGCCCAATGCTGCACGTAAAGTTGGCATAAAGGCTTTTTATGATTGACACTATGCAGCTTGGAATTCCATAAGCCCTCAGTATTTTCCATAAACTGTCCCTATGTATACTCTCAAAAGCCTTTTCAAAATCAACGAAATTAATGTACAACTGTCTTTGCCATTCTGAGCACTGCTCTATAATGTTCCTGAGGGTAAATATATGATCTACACATCTTTTGTTCTTTCTAAATCCTGCTTGTTCTTTCCTCAGTTTGTGGTCTACTGCTTTTGAGATTCTCTGTATAATTATCCTGCCTAGTATTTTTGCTGGGAACTGAGAGAAGAGTTATTCCTCTCCAATTATTGCAGTCTGCAAGATCTCCCTTCTTGGGCAATTCGACAATTATTCCTTTTCTCCACTCTGTTGGTGTTGTCCCTGTTTTCCAGACTTGCCACGACATAGTCAAATGTAACACCAGAAACTCTCTGTCTTACTGTTACTGAACAAGAATTGTTGCATAAAATATTTGTCATTTTATAGAATACTTCTTTTGCCTGGTCTATTCTAACCGTCACTTCTGAGGTGCAACTTCAGCAGAAGTTATTAACATGCCTTGGTATTTGAATCTAGTATCGTGTTTTAAAATGTTCCATTTAATTTGATAATGTATTCTGGAGACGTCATTTACTTTGAAATGACCATTATTTCTGTCTTTTTGCTGTTAAGGCTAAGGCCTTTATTTTGCACTTTCTGTCACTCCTGTATCAAAAATGTCCTGCAGCTCCTTTTCACTTTTTGCTTTTAAGGCTGTATCATCAGCGTATCTCAAGTTGTTTATATTGTGTCCGCCAAATGATATTCCTGGCATGTCCTCTAAGGATCTCCTAAAATTTTCACGGTACAGATTGAACTGCTCCGGTGACAGCACACATCCCTGTCAAACACTCTGTTTTACCTACGAAATCTTCCTATTGGCATGCAATTCTTATAGCAGTAATATTGTACTAAAACGAAAAAGAACGGTCGGATACCCACAAACAGTACTCACAGGTTCTTATTTTGTTTTAAGTCCAGACACTATCCATATAAGTAACGTAAATGTAGGTCAGAGTCAGACATGTTGTGAACCACTGAAAGTGCAGTGCTCTTGTTAATGTCCAACAAATTTTTAGGTCAAGGACACATTTACTGTTAGCGGTCCCATCGCGGTCTGGGTTTTCAGAGGTAATAAAGTTAGATACATTGAACAGAGCTGTTCTCCGCAACCTTTTTCACTTCGTGGAACACTTGAAGTGCCTTCAACGGCACACTATAATATTTAAATAGGTGGGCAGGGCAAACATTTTTAAATTCGCTGCAATCATAAAACAACCTTCCCAAATTTTGTGTGATGGATTAGCGGATAGTGATAACTCAACTAATTATTTGTAAAAGTGTACATGTGAGATTCTTTCGTAATATTGTATAATCCCAACTAACATAATTACCGATGTATGTTACGTCGGTCGGTCTCACTCAAAATAGTAACTCGCGCCAAAAGAGTTTGATTTCCTGTGCAATGTAGGTGACTTGATCCTCTGTGGACCTGTGATACATGAAGCCTGCTTGCTGATGTGAATAAATTGAGGCGATGTGGTCAGCTTCACGCCGGCTAAGTTTAACCTTCCCAGAGTTGCTCTAGTACCTACATGATGAGGCTGGGTCGACCTCGGAGATGTTTACGATCTAAACTATCCCACCTCAACTGGGTATCGAACCATGTACTACTGAGCTCGGAAACCAGTGAACTAAACACCGCGCTACCGCGGCTCTAGACATAGAGAAAGTATTTGATAAAGTCTGGCAAGATGGGATCAGAGTTAATGTCACGGAAATGCCTCCCCTGCTTTGCAGTAGTGGCCCAACAGTGGCCAAAACTCAAGAGTATCTAATATGGGCCTTCAAAGGTGTTACCTATGCACAAGATCACTCTTGGCAGAGTTGTAGATAGAAGGATAATGATGCTTCTATCTCAAGGGGATGTTCGTAAGATATTTCTAAAATCAAGAAAAATGCTGCATTGACAGGGCAATTGTTAACTTATATCGGTCCGAGGCCTTTTATGAAGAATTAAGTAATTATTAATTTCAGCTCGTTCAAGCCCCCACCCTGATTTACTCAGTGGAATTCTTCTTATTATGGTATAGCTCTGTTTAGAGTGTATTTAGTAAATTGACTGAGACAAACATGCAGTACATTTAAAATGATTAAATCGATGTTAAATTTTTATATTTACAAATAACAGATTTAATAGTCATTTATGTTTTAACAAGGTTTTAAAGAAATTAATAATTATTTATAAAAAAAATTTTTATTACTGTTGTGATGGAATAGAAGTGTGTAAAGGAGGTCACTTGGCAGATTTTAGGGGTTCTTAGCTGTCAGTGATGGTTATGCTTCTTCTGATGGCCTCGATTAGAATTAAACTTAATCCCTCGAGAGAAAAGGAACAGCAAGAGTACAGGTGCATGGACAGACTAGCAAAACTTCAAAAATTGATCAAGGTTTCTTACAGAGTGGGATCTATCCCCTACACCCTTCCTTATATATATCATCATCACTGAAAACATCAATGGGAATGGACACAATCTCTATGCTGATGACCTGGCCATGTGGACCAGAAAAATACAGGATTCACTGTTAGCCCTCGAAGGTTGGTCCAGAAGGTGGCTGCTCAAAATCAATAAACAAAAAACAACACATACTATACCTTGTATTTACATTATCAAACAAACAACTGCGAACAAAACTTCAACTTAATGGACAAGCAGTGCGAGAAGAAAAACATCGACAAACATGGATATTATTCTGGACCGTCCCTTGACATGGAAAACACAGATAATAAAAACACAGATTAGGGCAGAACAGCGCATGGCTATCATGAAAAAATTAGCTGAAACCCCACGTCGTGCTGAATAAAACATTCTCAAAAAACTGTACACAGGCAGAATCCGCCCTGTTAAGGAATATGGCATCACTGCCTGGTCGGCGGCAGCTAGGTCACATTGTTTATTTTAGCCCCCCTCCTCCAGATTCAGTAAAATATTACTTTGATAGCTCTGGATGGTTATGTATTTAAATTAACTGAGTTATACCAGTGAAATTCACTCTATAATGATTAAATCAACCGTACTTTAAAATGGCTATCGTTAAAAACGTTTTTGTGCTGGGTCTGACAGTTATACTTAACTAGCCAGGTGCTGATGATGATTTGTTGTTGGTGTTGGGTTGCGTCACTGTTGGTTCCCAAGGGTGTTGTAGACTGTTTCATCAATCATAAAATTATGTGGCGGTAGCGCGTCCCTGACGGTAATGCTGGGGGTAACCACTCCGATTGTCAAAGCAAGCTTCTTCAAGACCCATCTGATGTAGGCGTCTAGCCTAGACTGCTGGCAACTTGAACCACAGGCGTTGTACTACAAACTTTTCCCACAAACTGAGTGAAAACAAATGTTTCTTCTAAATATAGAATCTCCTGACATGAGAATCAGACGCCCTCAGCTTTTATTCCTTGGAAACTTTACCGTCCCTGAACATTATTGTTTAATCCAGTGAGTCGGATGAGCGTCCGTTTGGACAACGGAAAACGCCAGTTTCATTATTTGAACATGTTTGAATATACACATAAACTTATTAAAATGTTAATATCATAAATATGTACACCAGGATGTCATCATTATCCACTCTCTGCTTCATATGGAGCCTGGGGCTATCTCTGCTTTTGAGTTCCTTGTGAGAAAACCGCACGAAGAAGTCACCAACTCTTGTAGTGGCGGTTCATGAATCCAATCATTTTACATGCTGAGGCTGCTAGCCTCGTATGAACCTGTACATCCACAAGAAATTTACACATGATCAACGCAAAAACATAAAATGATAAAATGTACATATTGCAACTTACCCCGATTATCGCGAATGAATTTTACAGACTTCTTCCACAGCAAAACTTCCGAATAGTGTCGGACCACCGATTTTAAGAGATCGTCTAACAGATGGTCATGTTATTACTTTAGTTATAATCCCAATGTTATTACGTAAGTAGGTTCCTATGACTCGTCGTTTCCAGTTTTCTTTCTGTCTAATATGAGAAAAACCTCCAATTCTTGGTCCTGTCCTTATTTTGTAAGGATAGTCAGAAGCTTAGAAACACTTCCTTTTCTCATCCACAAAGCGCTTGCTGTATTCTTCTTCTTGAAGTACCATACCTGGTTGTGAAGGAGATCATGTCTCTCTACAACTTACTGTCTCCAGTACCATTTATTTGTTCTTTCATTGACTTATTTCCATGCTCTGATGTCAAACTGCCCAGTATCTTCTCTTTTTTTTCGTTCTCCATCTCTTTCCTGTTGTCACGATGCTGTTTTCTTAAAACAAGCCCAAAGAGAGTGGACTGCATCCTTGTAACATAAGTAATAAGCTTCCTTTGCACATTTGACCTCTTTCATGACATTCTTAATACTCCCTTCAGCTGCCCATGGTATTTTGACCATTCTTCTGTAAAACTACATCTCATGGCCTCTAGAGCTTTTCCTATTTAATTACTAAATTAATAGTGCATAGCTCACTTCTGAATGTCAGCATTGCTTCTAATAATTCAAGTTTTTACAAAAGCAGTTTCCTGTTGATTTCAGTCGGTGTGTATACGGGGGTGTTGGGAAGTCAGGTATTGGTAGTACCTCTGGTGAAGGAGCTGTCATGCCCTTTTTAGGGCAGCTCAGCCACCTTTGGTCCAAACCTGGCATCCAGCTCTCACCTGTGGCTCCTCGTAGCTGTCAGCATGCGACAGCGGCCACCCCCGGACAACGGCTTTGACAGGCCGGCTAAACTAGGTGAGGGTAGCCGAATGGTTATAAACCTTCGGTGAGTTAGGGTCTGCCTACCCATGCATGCGAAGACTGGATTCGATAGACTGCGCGGAAGAAACCACCTGTTGGTTCAACGGGCATGACGGCGATTACCAGCAACGCGCTGTGGAGCGTAAGGAGCACGGCGAGGCACGTAGAAAGCCCTGGTCATCCACTGCACCTGACTCATCTCCAGTCGTCTTGACTTGTCTTGCCACTGGATTGAGATGGACCCAGGCGAGAGAGTGAGGTCGACGAATTGCGCAACTCTTCCTCACTTTAATCCAAATCACCGCGCAAGTCACTCTTTCATCCATTCATCCATTCATCCATCCACTCACAACAAGTCCTGTGGCGATGGGCGAGCGGCGAAGCGGCAGGCGTGGGTACGCTGGCAGTCGTAGTCGCAGACCTACACACAGGCGGCTCAGGCCATATGGTCGTCTTCCACTGATCGGAGCAGCAGTGGGATTCGGCAGCCCCCTGAAAGCACTGCTCACCTCCATGGCATGAGGAAGGGGCTAGAAAAGGTGCCCTAAACATTGCCTGCTTCACCATTACCTAACCAGCTTACCGCGGTTGGTGGGTACCCTACTTCGGCGGTCGACATATAAGAAAAAGAAAGGACAGATTTTTCCCCCTCATTCTAGGCGCATGGAATGTGCGCACTTTACTTGACAAAGACTTTAACGCAAACAGACCTGAGAGACGAACTGCCCTGATTGGGAGAGAACTGGCCAGGTACAACATTGACATAGCAGCACTGAGTGAAACTCGACTTGCAGGCGAGGGCCAACTTTGCGAAAAGGGTGCAGGTTATACATTCTTTTGGAGCGGAAGAGGAACTGAAGAAACGAACGAACGAACGAACGAACGAACTTTATTTTCAAAGGGTTAAGAATTGGGCACGCAGGCCCGTCTGACATTCTGCCCTTCCTCTCTCTCTCATCATGTATACTAATATCCTTTCATCCTCACATTTACTTTAAGCATTATTAAGGCATTTATCATTATAAAAGTAATATTACATTTGCAATAATCATCATAATTAAAGTGTTTTTAAAATAAGATAAAATAATATATAAAAAAAAAAATAAAATAAAAAAGAATCGAATTCTTCGTACTGTAAATTAGTGATTTGAGACATATTCAGAGGTATGTTATGAGAACTTGTAAAATGTTCATACGGTGTTCAACTGAATGACTCAGGGACTTTTTTTTTATATTTTTTTTTTAGGTTCATCAAGATGAGGTGGGTAGACAGTTACTTTCCATTTTCCTTTTCATTTCCTTTGCGTCCCAAACTCAAGACCAGAATCAGACTAGGTAGATAGTTAGATAGACATATACGAAAGCAATTAATTTGCCAAGGGTTGAAAATCGGACACAGTCCCCTCTTGCATTCTTCCATCCTCTAGCTCATCTTTTATTACTGAGAGAGAGAGAGACAGAGACAGAGAGAGCGAGAGAGAGAGACAGAGAGAGAGACAGAGAGAGAGAGAAAGAGAGAGACAGAGAGAGACAGAGAGAGCCAGAGACAGAGAGAGCGAGAGAGAGACAGAGAGAGACAGAGAGAGAGAGAGAGAAAGAAAGAAAGAGACAGAGAGACAGAGAGACAGAGAGAGCGATACAGAGAGAGACAGAGAGAGACAGATAGACAGAGAGACAGAAAGAGAGAGACAGAGAGAGACAGAGACAGAGAGACGAGAAACAGAGAGAGAAAGAGAGAGACAGAGACAGAGACAGAGAGAACGAACGAACGAACGAACTAACTTTATTTTCGAAGGGTAAAGAATTGGGCGCGCAGGCCCGTCTAACATTCTGCCCTTCCACTCTCATTAATCTTGCATACTATATCCTTTCATTCCCACATGATGCTTTAAACATTAATTTAAAGGCATGCAACATTATAAAGTTACCATAACAGCATTCATTTACAGTATGCAAGCATAATAATAAAAAAATGAGTAGCAGGGGTTGGATTTGCAATCAAAACAGCAATTGTCAGCAAGCTAGCGGGGCCCCCAAAGGGAATAAATGATCGACTCATGACGGTCAAGATCCCTCTGTTCTATGGAAGAAAACATGCCACCATCATTAGCGCGTATGCACCAACTATGACAAACCAGGATGATGTCAAGGATAAGTTTTACGAAGAACTACATGCAGTCATTGCATCAGTTCCTAAAGCAGATAAGCTCATCATTCTTGGTGACTTTAATGCAAGAGTAGGCTCAGATAACATCTCCTGGAATGGCACTATTGGTAGGTACGGCGTGGGTCGCTGTAACAGTAATGGACTTCGTCTCCTCCAGACTTGCGCAGAACATGACCTCCTTGTCACCAACACCATTTTTCGACTCCCTACCCGCAACAGGACCTCCTGGATGCACCCTCGCTCAAAGCATTGGCACCTAATTGACTATGTAATTGTTAGGAAGAAGGACAGGCAAGATGTCCGGGTGACCAAGTCCATGTGTGGTGCCGAATGCTGGACTGATCATCGCCTCATTGTATCTAAACTTAAAATTCGTATCCAACCAGTCAGGCGCCCTCAGGGGAAACTCAAAAGAGGCTGGATGTCACCAAACTAAAGAAGACAAAAATCAAACAGTCATTTACTGACACCTTAGAAGACCGTCTCAAATCTATCTCGCTAGACGGCCAAAGTGTGGAAACAAATTGGGCAGCCCTAAGTGAGCAGATCTACAACACTGCTACAGAGGTCCTGGGTCCTTCCATCAAGAAACAAAATGACTGGTTTGATGAGAACTCAGATGATATAAAGCAGATGTTGGCTGAGAAACACCATCTCCATAAAGCACATTTAAATGATCCAAAATCTACATCCAAGAAAGACGCTTTCAACAACATGCGTAGAATCGTCCAACATAAACTACGCCAGATGCGGGATTCATGGCTGAGTAATAAAGCAGATGAGATCCAAGGCTTTGCTGACAGCCATGACTTGAAAAACTTTTACCTTGCACTCAAAGCGGTCTATGGTCCAACATCATCAGGATCATTTCCCCTCCTTAATGCAGATGGAAAAACACTAATTACAGACAAGGAAAAAATTCTCCAACGCTGGGCTGAACATTTTAATAATATCTTGAACCAGCCATCATCTATTAACGACGAAGCCATCATCCGCCTGCCCCAAATTCCTATAAATGAAGCATTAGATGATGTACCAACTCTGGAGGAAACTAAAAAAGCGATTCGTCAACTGTCTAGTGGAAAGGCCCCTGGCTCCGATTCAATTCCTGTTGAGGTTTATAAAGATGGCGGTGCAGTTCTGATAGAGAAACTTCATTTGATCTTCCAGCAAATGTGGCAGAGTGAAACCATCCCACACGATCTCAAAGATGCCTCAATTATACATCTATATAAACGTAAAGGTAATCGCCAAGACTGCAACAATCATCGAGGCATCTCTCTTTTATCAATCGCTGGGAAGATATTCGCCAGAATCCTTTTGAATCGCCTTACGGCTCATCTTGACAAAGGTCTTTTACCTGAAAGTCAGTGTGGATTCCGGAAAGAACGTGGAACCACAGATATGGTGTTCGCTGCAAGACAGCTACAAGAAAAATGCCAAGAACAGCACTGTGACCTGTACACAGCTTTCATCGACTTGACAAAGGCGTTCGACACGGTCAGTAGAGAGGGTCTATGGAAGATCATGGCAAAATACGGCTGCCCAAAGAAATTTATCACAATAGTGCAGCAACTGCATGATGGAATGCAGGCTAGAGTTCAGGTAAACGATGAGCTATCAGAGCCTTTCCCCGTCTCAAATGGAGTTAAACAAGGGTGCGTACTTGCACCGACTCTGTTCAGTATCATGTTTTCTGCTATGCTGACTGATGCTTTTAGAGACGGGGACACAGGAATCGACATTAGTTATCGTATTGATGGAAAATTGTTTAACCTTAGGAGGCTTCAAGCAAAAACCAAGGTCAAATCACACACCATCAGAGATCTTCTGTTTGCTGATGATTGTGCCCTCAATGCTGGCTCAGAGGCTGATCTGCAGCATAGTGTGGATAGATTCTCCGAAGCCTGCGCCAACTTTGGGCTTACCATCAACACAAAGAAAACAGAAATCATGTACCAACCAGCTCCTGGCACAGTTTATACTGAGCCAGTCATCAGGGTTAATGGTGAGAAACTGAATGTTGTGAACAGATTCACATACCTTGGTAGCACACTATCCCAGAACATTGTCATTGATGATGAGGTGAACACCAGGATCTCCAAAGCCAGCAGCACATTTGGCAGACTATACACCAACGTTTGGCATCGAAGTGGCATTAGTCTACAGACAAAGCTGAAGGTGTACAGAGCTGCGGTGCTTCCAGTGCTGCTATATGCATGTGAAACATGGACTGTATACAGGCGCCACGTAAAGAAGCTAAACCACTTCCATACAGTCTGTCTCAGGAAGATAATGAACATCAAATGGCAAGACAAGATCCAGGATACCGCCGTTCTTGACAGAGCTGGTATCCCTAGTATTGATACTATTCTGATGCAGTCACAAATTCGCTGGGCAGGTCATGTAGTCCGCATGCCAGACCATCGACTGCCAAAGATACTCTTTTATGGTGAGATGCAGAAGGGTAAACGCTCCCATGGTGGCCAAAAGAAGCGCTTCAAAGACACGTTAAAGACGTCATTGAAAACCTTTGACATAAACCCAGACACATGGGAAGCTGCTGCGCAAGACCGAACTGCTTGGCGCACATCTCTTCGTAAAGGTGCAGCAGCATGCGAATCATCCAGAAGAGCAGCAGCGGAACAGCGGAGACAAGCTAGAAAGGACCGTGAAATAAAACCTTCACATGAAGCAAACATTCCCTGCCCACACTGTCCAAGATCTTTCCAGGCCCGCATCGGGCTCTTCAGTCATCTTCGTACCCATAGACTAACCTAACATATTCTTAAATAATTGGATGAACAGAGTGGTCTTCATCACCCGTGATGGACGAACAACCAACCAACCATACGGTTGTCTGATAGCCTGTGACTAACCCACAAGGCAGTGGGGTCAGGAGAGGTTCAAGCACATCCATCTCGCGTGTTGTTACGTCATAATGTTAAGAGGTGTTTTAGAGAGAGAGAGAGAGAGAGAGAGAGAGAGAGAGAGAGCTGCTCGTCACAACTGTCCCACCTCGCACTCGGTGACACCCCCCTGTTCCGTCCACAGCTGTTTTGGTACATTATTATTTTTTTCGTCAAAATAAACAGAAAAAAAAAGTTGAAAGTTTGTGTTTGCTTAGGACTTGTTTCGTGGCAGGTACTGCCGCACGGGAAAAATGCCAAATACTTCACTTATATATGTCTCATCTTACTTATACTACGTCTCATGTTACTTATACTACGTCTCATCTTACTTAAACTACGTCTCATCTTACTTAAACTACGTCTCATATTACTTAAACTATGTCTCATCTTACTTATACTACGTCTCATCTTACTTAAACTACGTCTCATCTTACTTATACTACGTCTCATCTTACTTAAACTACGTCTCATCTTACTTATACTACGTCTCATCTTACTTATACTACGTCTCATCTTACTTATACTACGTCTCATCTTACTTATACTACGTCTCATCTTACTTATACTACGTCTCATCTTACTTATACTACGTCTCATCTTACTTATACTACTTGTACGTCTCATCTTACTTATACTACAAGTACGTCTCATTTTACTTATACTACGTCTCATCTTACTTAAACTACGTCTCATCTTACTTATACTACGTCTCATCTTACTTATACTACTTGTACGTCTCATCTTACTTATACTACAACTATACTACTTGTACGTCTCATCTCTTATCTTACGTCTCATCTTACTACAAGTACGTCTCATTTTCATCTTACTTATACTACGTCTCATTAAACTACGTCTCATCTTAAACTACTACTTATACTCATCTTACTTATACTACGTCTCATCTTACTTATACTACTTGTACGTCTCATCTTACTTATACTACAACTACGTCTCATCTTACTTAAACTACGTCTCATCTTCTTATACTACGTCTCATCTTACTTATACTACATCTCATCCTACTTATAGTACGTCTCATCTTACTTATAGTACGTCTCATCTTACTTATACTACGTCTCATCTTACTTATACTACGTCTAATCCTAATTAAACTACGTCTCATCTTACTTAAACTACGTCTCATCTTACTTATACTACATCTCATCTTACTTATACTACGTCTCATCTTACTTATACTACGTCTCATCTTACTTATACTACGTCTCATCTTACTTATACTACATCTCATCTTACTTATACTACGTCTCATCTTACTTAAACTACGTCTCATCTTACTTATACTACAACTACGTCTCATCTTACTTATACTACGTCTCATCATACTTATATTACAAGTACGTCTCATCTTACTTATACTACGTCTCATCATACTTATATTACAAGTACGTCTCATCTTACTTATACTACGTCTCATCTTTATGAATTTGTGGTGACCAGTTCCCTTCCTAGCAGCCCTTGCTTTTCCTAACTCAAAAGTAGGCACTTATTTCTACAGCTAAGTAGACTGGAGAGTGAACCAAACACGTTTAGAACCAGGCCCCGTTGCGTTTTAACTACTCTGGCTTTGAGGAACCTGGACTCAAATGAATGTGATGTATACATCTTAAGGGGCATTAATAATAAGAAGACTGGCAATGACAGGTCACTGAACATAAATTTGAATTTAATGATAACTCATTATTGAAAGGGGTATGCTCCAAGATACAATAAGACAGTGGTAACGTCTTCATCGTTCTCTTTCAGATGTCAACTTGAATATGTTTAAAGACAGCTGCGGTCAGCCGGCGATTGTTGGCATCTCCACAGAGTTAGTCCAGGAATGGTACTTGTGACGGCCATATATGCTTTCTCTGTTCCTCATATTTTGGCCTTATTTGCAGCAGATGTTCAGCAGTCATTTTATCAGTGTCACATGTACGCCCATCAGTAGTAACTATATTGAACTTGTTGAATAGATGGTAAATTTATCGCATATGCTTTCTCAAGGGATAAATTATAAAGTTTTGACGATGAAAGTTCTTTCAGTCTTGATCCTCTCTGATTTGGCATATCTCTGCGAATCTTTATTTCAAAATTGGTCAATGTGAAGACATAGGCTAGACATCTGTTAGATGTCAGGTATTTGTACGAGTCTGGCACTGTCCAAGACTGCCCCTCGAGTTTATGCCTTTACTAACCGAAGCAGCAACAACCATATCATTTCGGTCGTTTATATATATATATATATATATATATATAATATATTATATATATATATATATATATATATATATATATATAATATATATATATATATATATATATATATATATATATATATATATATATATATATATATATATATATATATATTTGGAATTTGCTATAAATATAATCAATGTAATATCATCTTAACAACATGCTGATTGGCTCGTTGATTAATTAGGGGGAGGATGATAGTTGTCAACATTAAGTTCACTCTCAGGGGAGGTATAAGGGCAAACAAGTTAGAATCTCTGTTCTATAGATTGAATGGGTAATGAAATATAAAATAAAGGGACAATGTTAGAATTATATTGGAAAAATTATGCCGCGCACAAAAGATGTCTGTATCGTTTAGAATATGCCAGAATTGACATGCTGTTCTCATAAGCTAGTGCAATCATTGTGGCCGAGATTCAAGACATGCATCCATGCCGCGACTGGCAAACGTGGTCTGACTGACAGCTTCAGAGTTCAGGCCTGCCCCTAGATAGGTCGGATGTCAGCTGAGCAAGAAAATGAGATGTGAGGTTCACAGGCCAGCCACATTCCCGTCCCCCCAGGGCCACCAACCCGCTAACTTTGCCTTAACTGACAGCTAACACTGTCCATTTCCTGCAAACAAATGGTAAGCTACTCTAGGTGTCATTTATTCAGAACTAGGACACGTGCAAGATTAGTGTGCAAATGGCGGTCACAGACATCTGTGTCATTCACGGACAACATTTTTTTATGTTGTTATTTTCTCCATCGCTTCAAATATAAATACATGATACGATTTATTCGTGTTAATATAAGCAGATATAGCATTTATCCATTTTTATTCAATGGGGTATCCACATCTTTCTATCCCGGTGGTAGCTTAACCCATGTAAAATTGATATATTACCAAATATTAATAATTATGATAGTATTAATAAGGCAGCAATAATAGGAATAATAATAACAATAATCCAGAAATGGCAAGATTCACAAGTAATGCATACACAGTGATTGAAAAAGACAATACACATATTATACAGAGTAATGAGAATAAAGGGAAAAATGCAAATTAAAACAAACACAAACACAAGAAAGCACGTATGGACATAACTCATAACCATAACAACCAGTAACAAACATTCCATTACATATAAACAGGGAAAAAATACGAACAACACATTCTGATGTAAATATGGCTAAGAGGTACGGCGTCCGCCTAGAGTTCTAGAGGTACCAGGTTCGATTCCCAGTTGATGGAATATAATTTATGGAAAACATTTTTTCAGAACCTAATGGTCCTAAGATGTCATACTCCCCCCCCCTCCCCCCGTCTCCTGGGTAGTGAGATTGGATGCCTAGCCTTCTCGGATAAGAGCCAATCAATAGAAGTTCGCGTGTGCAAGTTGCGCACGTTAACAATCCCACGGCAGTTGGAAATCCTAAAGAGTAGGGCTTTCAGGCCACTGCCCTGGCAAAATTTTAAAATTAGAAGCCTACCTGTAACAGGAGGCGCCTGCTATAGCTAGAACAAGGAACTAAGTTGAACACACAAGCAAAAACAAGTTGGCTCAAAGGACATCTTCTTCTTCTTCTTCTTCTTCCGTCCTTAGCCACCGACCGTCAAAGCAGTCAGTGGCCATTACGCCTAGTGGCGTCTTAGGGCAACAGCAGATAGGTTTTCTTTGCCATTGTTTCCCATCACGCCTATTGGCGTCTTTAGGGCAACGGCAAATCAATCCATTTGCTGTTGTTTCCGTAATCGAAGTGAGACATGTAGCGATTTTTTGTTTGTTTGGAACTTTGTTTTAACCCAGGTTAGCTACTTCATGAGAACAGCGTAGGTCATTTAACGGTTACAAGAGTGGTTAACTTTCCCAGGTAGTATTTGGGGAAAGATGACCTTAAAGGTTAGAAGCTGATATATTTATGTGCATGAAACGACGTTCGGTTTCGGGTAGACAATGGCGTTGGTACTGGAAAGAAATTAAAAAAGGTTCTCAATTTTATGAAACGGTGGGAAAAGAAATAACGACCTTTAGGTTAGGACAGTGCAAAATAACAAGAATCAAAAGAAAGACAATGAACTCTGAGTCAGCTGTACGGGGGGGACACTGACCGACGGTTGCCTCTAGAAATGTAGATTTGTGGGAGAAGAAGAGAATCATATTAGCAGAAGTTAGGATTGTTTCAGACAGTCTGAGCTAAGAAGCCGAAGTGAAAACATCGCGGGAAGTTCATTTGCGGTTTTGCAGATACACGATGTATTGAGATATGTTAAAGAACGTGAATTAAGGAAGTTGTTATTGTCACGGATTTGCCTCCCCTTGCTTTGCAGTAGTGGTCCAGCAGTGGCCAAAACTCAAGAGTATCGAATATGGGTCTTCACATGTGTCTACCTTTGCACAAGATTACTCTTGGCAGAGTTGTAGATAGATGGATAATGATGCTTCTATCTCAAGGGAATTTTCATAAGATATTTCAGAAGTCAAGAACAATGCTGCGTTGGGCAGGACAATTGTTAACTTATATCTGATCCGCCGCCTTTTATGAAGAATTAAGCAATGATTAATTTCAGCACGTTCAAGCCCCCACCCTGATTTACTCAGTTAAAAATTCTTATTATTATGGTATAGCTCAGTTTAGAGTGTATTTAGTAAATTGATTGAGACAAACATGCAGTAAATTCAAAATGATTAAATCAATGTTAAATTTGTATATTTATAAATAACACATTTAATAATCAACTAAGTTCTCTCTCCCCTATGTCTTACGTCTGTATTTGTTTTATCTGGGAGCCGCGCTTGTGTAATGGTTACCACACTGCGTTGGCAATCGGGTGAACCAGGTTCGAGCCCTGGTGAGGACATTTGAAGAAGATTTCGTCGACCTGGATTTGAACTGGAATAATTCGAGCTCTGGCGAAGACATTTGAAGTAGTTGTTGAGGATTGTTGCATGGTTTGCGAGCATTTTGGTTTTATCTTGACTTGGATGGTCGCACCATGGAACACCTCAACTAACTAAATTTCAAAGTGTACACGTAAAGCGTTGGATGACGCATGAAGCCTAGTAACAAGAACAGTCTTAGTGTAGTCTTAGTGTAGGGCATATGGCAGTGTTTAGAATTATGTGGTAGAACCACTAGCTAATGTAAATAACCGTCGATGTGTGTGCTTTTAAAGCTGATATAATAATATGTGTTTAAGGATCGGTGAGTCCATAATTGTGCAAAGCGTTAAGAATAAAACGCAAGAACTTGTATACGCGATATTCGAGAATTACGAACGCGAAGTTAATGTATAACGCTAATGAAAGCGATATGGCTGGTGTAGATTGGCTAGTGATGCCAAATTGAGAATATTATACAGACAAAGTTCTGACGTGAATGTTAGGCATTGATCCTAAGCAATAATGGAATAATTAGCAGAGATGCATTAACGCTGCTTAAATATGTTAATGTGCCAAGTATTTGGATAAGGATAATGAACAATCATTATGACGGTTAAAATGAATGCACAATGTCTTGTGCATTATACACTACGAACTGTGATATACTCAGTTTCTTTCAATGTTGAAAATATGTTAATTGAGTAACTCATGCTGTATATACTGGAGCTATTAAAATATATGTGAAGTCGTCCACACGAGACATATCCTGTGAAGAAGTTTATAAAGTTACAGTTCAGACTGTTGTGTTGAATTGACCGTTAAGCTTCAACGTGTTGGTCAATGTGTAAAACTCTGCCATACTAATGAGAATTTAAAGTAGTACTAGAACACAACGAAATATTAAATACGAAATGAAGTTTATTGACTATACGTTCACACTAATATGTCTGAAATGCAAAATGAACCCACTGTTGCAGCAGAATATAATAGTCAGTGAAAGACAGAAGAAGAACACTATATCATACGAAATTAGCCCATAAAAGAAAGTCTGCAACAGTAGTGTCGTCGACGAGGGACTCGAATAACCTGAACTGCTTCTGAGCCGACCCAGCTCTAATGGGTACCTCCGAAATCGGCGAGTATCTGCCTGAATGGCGAAAGGACACCTGCCATTGTACAGGGAAAAAAGGGATACTCACATAAAATCAGTCTTAGGTTAGACATATTAACCGGAGATTTCGTCTTGAGTAATAGCGGGCGTACGTTTAAAAAAAAATAAAAAACTCATCATCGTATGATGATGATATGGTGTTTTATGTAAGAATCCACTTGGCAGCTTTCAGGTTTGACTGCAAATGGTAGTTTCTGCTCACGCTGGGGTTTTTTTGGTTCTGTGCAGATAGGTCACTAGAGTTCTCGCGTCTCTGGTCAAGATTAAAGGCACAAGTAAGATCACGGAGTAATTCCAAAGCTGGTCCATCATCTCTAAGACCTTCAGATGATGGTGTCTAGCTCGACGTAAAGTCACTTCTACCCTCACTTTGTTCCAGAGATTAGTACCCTCAGCTGGTACCACCAACTAGGATGGTAAAAGAATAGAAACAAATACCCCGGAGTATTGCGTTTCCTGACACATAGAAATGTGTCCCCTTTCTCCTATTCCACCATCCCATCTACCTCAGACTTTACCCTGTATCAGAATTATACTTAATCCCTCGGGAGAAAACTTTCTTTACATTTAAACTGAATAGCTTTATCCTTATTTTACATTTAAATGAAAAGGTTAATAGTACAGATAGAATATGTTTACATTTACATCTCCACTGTTTGAAAAGTGTTCACAATATAAACTGAATCTGTTTTCATTTACAGTTACACTGATTGAAAAGTTTGAAACTTTCATTAACATTAAAATGAATATGTTTACATAGACATTTACACTGGTTTGAAACTGTAAGTATTATACTTGTACATCATTTCTTTCATCTATTCCTCCCCTACTCCATATGGAACTTGGGACTACCTTATGCTTTTAGTTCTCTGTAAGAAGCTAGCAATAAAGCAGTCACCAGCCTTGCAGTGGTGGTTCATGAAATCATCATTCTATACGCTGAGGTTGCCTGCCTCAAATGATTTGGACATCCCCTAGCGATTTTCAGATATTAATATTCACATGGCAATATATACATATTAGTTCACATGTTATTAATGAAAAATATAGAATGTAAAATGACAACTTACGCCAATCCTGGCTCACAGAAGTTTTTCTAAGATAAATGAAGTTAAGGCACTTGATTAGGCCTCTTACACGTGTTCTTGGGGTTCGTTACTATTATACGACAATTCCCTCTATGACTCCGTGTGTTTCCGTTTCCTCTGCCTTCCTTTTTAAAATGGTTTTCCTGGGCTATGTACGTCCTTCACGATTGTTCCACAAAGTCTGGTTTGGTAAATGGAAATCTGAATTCTAGGCTTCACTCTGGCAGGGTCTGGTTTTGACTAGGCAAGCGTGAATCTCACAATGTCTTAACACTGAAACGCGTCAGGTTATATTCACTGTCCTCCCCCCGCATCAGTTTGTTATGGAGCTGCTCAGGGCTCCAATCATTTCAAACAAAAATGTTGGGTGAGGTAATTTCAAAATATTCCGACATGGAATAATTTTGCGCGTGATGCAAAGGTCACATTTACCATATATGGCAATCAAACCTCCGATGCCTTGTGTACCAACTCACAAACACATCGGCAAACTCTCTCAGCAATGTGTGTAAGATGTAACATCTTATTACTTTATCAAAAGTAATCTTGTCAGTCCTGTCTGTCCTAAATGTGTCATCCCGTATTACCAGCTTTGCGACGAGCGCAGTTTGGCCTTATCAGCAATTAAACACATTCGCTGGGCGATCTAGTGTTAAGCTGATGTCTAATTCGGCCGCTGCTGATATTAACCAACGTGGTTGTCGATAATATTATCTCAGCCGCTCCTGCAAATGTTTAGGGAAATGTGTAACAAACAGACGTGATGACTTATCTCTGAGAGGGGTGTAAGAAGGAACATACCAAATATCTGCTACACATAGCAGAGGAAGGAAGAAAGAACGTGCGACAATTAAAAGCACGCAATAAAAAATCAGTACAGAGATGTAACTAATCCTGCCGTAATGAAATAGAGATCGAGAAGGGCCGTTCCATTCTGTCACAGACACGACGGGTTCACTGCAAAGGTCATGGCTGTTAAGGTATGTGCAAGAGGTCTAGTGGCTGCCTCAGTGTATGATCTACAGAAACGGTTGGGTTTGAAAGGACAGCCAAGAACAAAGGCACTTAAGAGACTCAGTGAAGCTGCGGAAAGGGCATTGTGCTGGCTGTGGAACAACCGATATGGGCTATGGAATTCAGGACAGCAATTTATTTTCAACAAAAGGGTTACTTTCATAATTGCCTCCAACTGGCAACAAAAACAGGAGTGAAGCTGAAAGCTGCAACAAAGGTGGAGGGGGTTCTTCTTCTTCTTCGTTCGCCCTGAAAAGGACGGTGGTTGCGTTGTGTCTGTTTACAACGTAGCTGTGATATCTGCACCTTTCGGTCGACACATCCGACTTCTGCACGGCATTTTTTAGGACCGGGTTTGCCTTCCCATTTCGATCCACACTCGCTCAGCCAGCCTGCACAGCTGCAGACTGTTTCCAATACCACCACGTGGAGGTGGAGTGCGGTCTTGACCAGCTCTGGTTCGCTGGTCCTGACGCAGGCAGTCAAGCTATGAGTCGCTGACTGCGGTCTCTATTGCTATTCTCTGTAAACGACAACAGGAGGCTGACACTTGGGGGTCATGACCCAAGTGGGCTCGTTCCCCTGGAGTGTAAAGAAGATTATAGGGCCGAAACACCTGATTGACGGGGGGCGGGGGGAGTTTCCTATCATCCTACCCGTTGCCACTTAAAGCTGATATTGTATCCTCTGTACTTTCAAGCTACGCCACATACAGCTGATATTGTATCCTCTGTACTTTGAAGCTACGCCACATAAAACTGATATTGTATCCTCTGTACTATCAAGCTACGCCACATAAAGTGGATATTGTATCTTCTGTACTATCAAGCTGCGCCACATAAAGTGGATATTATATCCTCTGTACTATCAAGTTAAGCCACATAAAACTGATATTGTATCCTCTGTACTATCAAGCTACGCCACATAAAGCTGATATTGTATCCTCTGTACTATCAAGCTACGCCACATAAAGTGGATATTATATCCTCTGTACTATCAAGCTACGCCACATAAAACTGATATTGTATCCTCTGTACTATCAAGCTACGCCACATAAAGCTGATATTGTATCCTCTGTACTATCAAGCTACGCCACATAAAACTGATATTGTATCCTCTGTACTATCAAGCTACGCCACATAAAGCTGATATTGTATCCTCTGTACCATCAAGCTACGCCACATAAAGCTGATATTGTATCATCTGTACTATCAAGCTACTCCACATAAAGCTGATAATGTATCATCTGTACTATCAAGCTACTCCACATAAAGCTGATATTGTATCCTCTGTACTATCAAGCTACGCGACATAAAACTGATATTGTATCCTCTGTAGAATCAAGCTACGCCACATGAAGCTGATATTGTATCTTCTGTACTTTCAAGCAACGCCACATGAAGCTGACAGTGTTAAGTAAACCTGGTTAGTCACATTGTCTTAATGTTTCTCAATTCCCTCCCCCCCCCCCCCCCCCCTTTTTTTTTCTTCCCCCCCCCCAAAAAAACCCAAACAAAAACAAAACTTTTCATTAGAGATAGTATCATCGATCAAGGTAATAACAGCGCTCAGCAGCATTACAGGCAATATTGAGCGTTCAAAACTGTCATTACAATTCTGGTCGAGCAGTTCCAAACTTTAATTATCAGATGTTCACAATAATTGCGTACACACACTTTCCATATGGAGTTGTATCCTGTTATCAACTTTTACTTTATCAACCTTTATCAACTTTCTGGTCTCCTCAGAACAGTGCATAAATTCAACACTGGGGCACTTTCTGGCCTGGCGTTCATGTCCCAAAAATAACGCCACAACGGCAGAAAAAAACTAGGTTATAAAATGAGTTTTTAGCACGTGCGTTATCGGTGCCCTCGAGGAGAGCGAAGAGTAATACCACTGTACCTTACCAGACATGTCGTAGCAGGCGAATAAGGACTGCTGGACATGGTATTTTGTAGACAAGTAAGACAAAAAGCAACAAGAAAATAGACACTCAAACAACAATCATCAAAAGCGAGCACTTCACATACATTAGTTCATCCATATAAGATGTCAAAGACTTTGAAAGGATGGCACAGGACATAATGACGTCAGCTTGTTGAAAGATTATGTTCCATAGAGAGTTACAGGATAATCACGATGACAGGTGAGCATGTCAATAAGACAAAGAATAACAGCCAACATCTGAAGCATTCGTCAATAATGATGAGTATCACTTTTTCCCCTCCTGTCTCTTGTTTGTCTGTCCCTGACGAAGGCCTTGTGGCCGCAACTAGGCTTTTCTTGTCCTTTCTCTTTGTAAGACGTATTACTATTTGTGTGTTTTTGTAATTTTTTTTTTCATTCTACCGTCAATAATGATGATCCATTATTAAGTCGTCGGCTTTTCTCTTTGTGCTCACCATGGATCATGGAGTCACTACAGCAGCTGACACCCTTGCAGTGAACGTACACCAAAACATTCATATGCACCCTTAGCTATCGTTTCTGTAGCAACATGTTTTACGGGTGGAGTTTGCGATTCCTGTACGCAACTTCCGATTAGTCGTCTTATGAACTGTATGAGACAGCAACAGTCCAATTATTATTGTCTCATCACAGAACCCGGAGTACAATAACGGACTACTATGATTTACAGCAATGATCAACCGAAACAGCTGCGGCTGGCTCAAAGCACTTATAACAAACCCTATATAACATCGACCCTGTCAATACCGCCCAAAACATGATAGATTAATATGTACAAAGAAAGGAAGTTGCGTGCACAGTTTCAGCCCTTTACTGATGTTGGAGAATACAGATTTTAAGTGTTAAAAATTTGAGACACCACAAATGTAAAAACCTGATAGCCAGTTATAAGGCAAGAAGCGGTAGTGGGTTGTATATATATATATATATATATATATATATATATATATATATATATATATATATATATATATATATATATATATATATATATATAATATATATATATATATATATATATATATATATATATATATATATATATATATATATATCTATATATATATATATATATATATATATATATATATATATATATATATATAAACGAGTGTAACCCACTACTTATTAATCACTATATACAGATTTGCTTCAACCAATCAACGATTCAGCAGTCTCTGCAAATAAATTAACGGCCACATGTTCACGCAAGATGGCGGATTAAAAACTGAATAAAATTAGGCTGTACGAAAAAGACAAACCGGAGGAAACCAATCAGCTTGCTCCACCAGGAACCAACCGAAAGCCTTGCTTAAGAATTCACCTACCTATATAATCGGGCGGATTTTATGCATAATCACACATCACCGAGACGACGCCAGAGATACCGACCGACTGAAGAGGAAGAAGCTGTCACCTTGATTTAGAGCTTACCTGAGGGCATCGACCTGCAGCCTACTTCGCTAAGTCGCGTCAAAAATCTGGCCGGTTTGAATCTTAGAGGGTAAATATGTTTACGATAACCTTTAGGAAAATAGGCTTTCCGCTGGTCTATAATGTTGGTATTTGTTGTGTGTCATTTATACTACCTATCAGGTTACTGATTGTATCTTGGGGAAATTAAGTATAATGATTGTATTTCCTATTATGATTGAATAGGCGAAGGCTAATAGGACTCATACTTCAACCTATTGTCTCCTATACTTCAATCTATTGTCTCATCTAACTCCAACTGTAATATAACCAAAACAGTCCTTGTTATGACTCAATCTATTGTCTCCTATAACTCAATCTATTGTTTCACATGATTTCAGTCTATTGTCTCAGATAAGACCAACTGCCATATAACCAAAACAGTCCTTGTTAGGACTCAATCTATTGTCGCATCTAACTCCAATCTATTGTCTCCTATAACTCCAACCTGATATATCACCAAACAGTCCTCGTCTCATATACTCCTATCACAAGAACATAACGTTATTGTTAGGATATATGTTACCAGCTTGTATAGCATTCGTCAGAGAGGGCGTGGTATATTATAGGGGGAAGAAATTGGTTGTATCACCTAAATGTACATATTATTGGATGTCTTGAATTCATATTATGGGATGTATTCATGTATTGAATGTATTCATGTATTGAATTTATATTATTGATGCATTGAATTTATATTATTGACTGTATCCATGTATTAGTTTATCAGAAAGAATGCTTTGCAAGTAGACACCTGTCTTGTCTCGCTATTGCTAAATCATACTGAGCCATGTTGTCATTCATCCTACATGCAAACACTGAGGCACACGCTCATTTCATCCACATTAGAAATAGGTGGGCTTGAGGACAGAAATTAGCCCCTATTTTTGCTTTGTTACAGGTTTCAGTCGTGTCATAAAAACTGAGATCGTATGTTCGAGTCAATCCCGCTGCCTGGAACTCCGCAGGAGCATAGAGGTTGACCAGACTCTACATCTTTGGTCCCCCTCAGTCTTGGGTGGGCTAAAGGAACGATACTCTGCCGTTGTTGTGTGAACCAAACAAAGAAGAACAGACTTAAGAGAGATGAGTACACATTAGTACCATTTCTGTCAGCATTGTGAGCATAGAAACTGTCAGTGATGAGAAAGTGAATTAGCATAGCAAGAGACAAAATTAACAGCATAGCTGATAAGTGTTATATCCTTAATTAACAGCATAGCTGATAAGTGTTATATCCTTAATTAACAGCACAGCTGATATAATTTTTTTGTTCCTATAATGGGAAAACTTGTTGTAAAATATTTATATATATAAAATAAATATTTGTAAATCACATGTAAACTTACAATTCCATTACATCCCATTTTTTTTCAACATTCACCCTTCAGCACAAGAGTAGATAGTGTATATACTAAATAAATACTTAGGAAATTGTATTTGAAGCCTTGTCAATTTTATCATTGTTAAGTAAAAATCTGTTTCCTTGTTTTGTTTAATATCACAGTTAGTTACACAGCGGAGGTGGCACTTTATGTCGGTCTCCTCTCTACTATTGTTTCGAGATCAGACCATTCACAGCCGTAACTAAGTTGTGATACCAGTAGTTCTCTCAGACACTGGGACTTCACCATTTTCCGCAGAAATTCTATTTCTGTAATTGTCAGTACTATACTGATCCAAGAGCCAAATAAAACCTCTCGCCACACTGGGGGCTCGTCCTGGATATTTCTGTATATCTTGAGCCATACTTAGTCTATTCATCCATCTACACTCTATCTTGTGCCACCCATAGATAACATAAGAAACAAATTTTTGGAAAAAAAATTCTACAATAGGATTTTTTATTGTTTTCTTAGGAGGAGTACCATTTAGTACTCAGTAAATAGTTGATGCTCACAAGGTTGCACGGAAATTATTTGTTCATTTAAATTAATTAAGTTTAATTACAATAATTGGGTTATAGTAAATTTACATACCCTATCTAAGTAACGCCATGGCTGATCTAGTGAAGTTCAGGACTGCGATCATGCAGATGGGTAAGGAATTAAACATGACAGGTGATGCTCCTACTCAGTATGTCACAACAGAAGTGGACAAACACATGGATAGGGAAGAAATAAAGTTGCAATTAGAGACAGAAGCCAAAAGACTGGAAGCTGAAAGAGAAGCCAAAAGACTGGAAGCTGAAAGAGAAGCCAAAAGACTGGAAGCTGAGAGAGAAGACAAAAGACTGGAAGCTCAGAGAGAAGACAAAAGACTGGAAATTGAAGCCAAGAAATGGGAGGCTGAAAATGAGGCAAACAAAATTGAACCTGAGGAAAGGAAATTACAAGCAGAGAGAGACCATCAGTTGAGATTAAAAGAGCTTGAAATTCAGGCAAATACTGGTAATAATGGTGGTAGCTCACCTCACTCAGAGAGTAGCTCCAGCCAGAGCACCTCAAGTGAGGCCATGAATTTTCATCTGGACCCATTTGTTGAGAAAGAAGACGCCATTGAGTCGTACCTGGATAGATACGAAAGACTAGCCACTACCTATGGCTTAGTGAAAGAAAAGTGGAGTCTTAAACTATCTCAGGGATTGAGAGGTGTTGCCTACGATGTATATTTGAAGCTCTCAAGAGATGACCAGGAAGATTATGAAATCCTGAAGCAGGTACTGCTTGTGAGATATGAAACAAACTCAGAATCATATAGAAAGAAATTACGAACAGCTAAACTTCTTCCAGGAGAAAACTATCACCAATTCTCTGCTAGATTGGAAACCTATTTGGAAAAATGGAGTAGTTTAGGAAAGTGTCAGGATCTGAAAGAAATTATAATGATGGAGCAAGTGAAAGAGTCCATGCCTCAAGAAATGAGGAAGTTTATCATGGAACAAGGAGCAAACAGATTGGAAGATATTGTAACTGTTGCTGAGAGATATCAAGCAGCTCAGGCAGAATTATTAGGAAATAAGAAGAAGCAGGGTGAAAACTTCAAATCATCACAAAACTATACCAAATATGAACAAAAGGACCATACCACAAGGAACAAACAAAGATTTGACCAAAAGGACAAAAACCCTCTAAGATCGGATAAGACACCTTACCGGAAGGAAGGAAAGTGGTGTAAAACTTGTCTAATGAGTAACCACAATACTGCGGACTGCAGAAGGAAGAATCCTCCTCATCATGCTGCATGTCTTACAACAGGGAATCAGGGAAGGAATGAACTGGCAGTAAGTCAGAAGGACTTCCATCATCCCCCTGTCTGTGAGGAAGTGACCGTGAATGGCACTCAAGTACTGTGTTTATATGACACAGGATTGGACTTTGATTCAGCTGTGTGCTCTTCTCTAGTGAGTCCTGACCAGATAACCACAGAAACAGTGGAAATCAGAGGACCGATCAAGGGAGCAAGAACCATGACACTACCCATAGCTCGAATCAACATAAGATCTCGCTATGTGGAAGGAGAAATCAAAGCAGCAGTGATGGACGACCCTATTTACCTTTTGATTTTGGGGTGTAGGTATGTTTTCCTTGGAGAACCTATAAAACCTGTAGTTATGGCAACAGTCCAGACCAGGGAAAGCTCCAGGAAAATGGAGGAGAATCCTATCAATACTCATCCAGAAGAGATGAAAAAGGCTCAGGCAGCAGATAGCACACTGAAGCCTTGTTTTGGCAAATTGCCTAAAGCACATAACCCTCCAGAGAAAGGAGACTTGTATATGAAGAATGGCCTACTATACAGAAAAGCTGGAACAGGACCTAAAGGGCATGGACAGCTTGTAGTGCCAAAATCTTACAGGGAGAAGGTTATGACGCTAGGACATGCTATACCCTTCAGTGGACATATGGGAATAGGGGCCACTGGACAAAGGATAGCCTGTCACTACTTCTGGCCAGGAATTACAGAGGACATAAAAAGATATGTAAGATCCTGTCCAGAATGCCAAAGAGTAGCTCCTAAGCACAGGACTGCACCAGCAACACTGGGAGAAATGCCTATTATGGGAACCCCGTTTGAACGTGTTGCAGTGGATATTGTTGGACCCCTCACTAGGACCAAGAAGAGAAATGCATATATCTTAACCTTGGTTGATACTTGCTCTATGTGGGGAGAAGCAGTGGCCATGTCAGCTATAGATTCAAAGCATGTGGCAGAGGCACTGTTGACAATATTCACCCGATTAGGTTTCCCGCATCAGATATTGACTGACAATGGATCTCAGTTTAAGGGAAAGCTAACACAAGAAGTATTCAGGATATTTCAAGCCAGGCACTATCATTGTAGTCCCTACCATGCCCAAGGGAACGGTCAAGTAGAGCGGTTCAATGGTACGCTAATTTCAATCCTTAGAAAGCTGGCGAGTGAAAAACCTGATACTTGGGATACCTACTTACCCGCTGCACTATTTGCATATAGGGAAGTACCCCACAACTCAACTGGATTGGCTCCAGCTACATTGTTGTTTGGAACCCCAATCAAAGGTCCACTGGAAGCATTGCTGCGGACATGGACTGATGAAAAGGCAGAGGAAACAGTGACTTCCTCATACCAGTACGTCAACGAGTTGACATCTCGATTGAAAGCAGGTTGGAAACTGGCCAATGATAACTTAAGACAGGCCAGGAGGAAGCATGCTGCCTACTACAACAAAAAAAAAAAAGCAAAGGATAGGGAACTGGAGGTGGGTGAAAAGGTGTTATTACTGTTGCCAAGCAGCAATAATAAATTGCAGATTGGATGGCAGGGACCCTATGTCATACTGGAAAAACTTTCCAGGACCAATTATAAGATTGACAAGAAAGGAAAGGAGAAGGTATATCATGTCAATCTTCTTAAAAAATACTATGACAAGGAATCATCAGAAGTTGCACATATCATGACCCTAGCCATTGCAACAGAAATGCACGGTGAACCACTTCACTCTATGGAGTATCCACTCACAACTACAGAGGATTATGTTCAAGTAAATATTAGTGAACATTTAACTCCAGAGCAGAAGAAGAGGGTTCAGAAGGTGTTGGAAACCCATGCTGATGTGCTCACAGATAAGCCAGGTCGTACGAATCTGTTAGAGTATGACATGAAGGTTACCGACCCTACCCCAGTATGCATGAGAACATACCCTATACCCTATGCGAAAGCCCAAGCACTAAGGGAGGAAGTTGATTATCTGTTGAAGGAGAAAATTATCTCGAAGTCAGACTCTCCCTATAGCTCAAGTGTGGTGCTATTGAGAAAACCGAGTGGTGAACACAGGTTATGTATTGACTACCGGAAGCTTAATGCGATCACAGAATCTCAGGTGGACCCATTACCTGACACCAACCAGCTGTTCTCTACACTGAGTAAGGCTAGGTATTTATCGAAGGTAGATCTAAGCAAGGGATACTACCAAATACCAGTGAAACCAGAAGTTAGGAAAATGCTGGCATTTAGTACATCAGACGGACACTACGAGTTTAATGTACTACCCTTTGGGCTGAAAAATGCTCCAAGTATCTTTTCAAGAATGATGAGGAAATTGTTGGAACCTCTACAAAATCCCCATATCACTAACTTTATGGATGACATTCTTGTTGCTACAAACACATTTGAAGAGCATATAGTAGCGCTCTCCATGTTGTTTGACAGATTGAGAGCCACTGGATTGACTGCACGTCCAACCAAGTGCTATATCGGTTGTAAGGAGTTGGAATTCTTAGGTCACACTATTTCTACAGGTCATATGTCTCCTGACCCAAAGAATATAGAGAAGTTAAAGAAGGCACCCAGACCTCAAACGAAGAAAGATGTGAGATCATTCGTGTCATTATGTGGGTTCTATCAGAAGTACATACCCCACTTTAACTCTCTGTGTGCACCATTAACTAACTTAACGAAGAAGGGACAGCCTGATAAAATCCAATGAATGCTGATTTGAAAAAGCTTACACAGAGCTAAAAGCAAAACTCACAAGCAAACCAATCCTTACACTACCCGATATCACACAGGAATTTGTATTAAGGACGGACGCTAGCAGTATAGGTATTGGTGCAACTCTCTTGCAGAAATCAAAAGCCCAGCCGGAGGAACTTTTACCAGTCGCCTACGCCAGTAGGAAGCTGAATGCAGCTGAGTTGAACTACTCGACCATAGAGAAAGAATGTTTAGCTCTAATTTGGTCTATCAACAAATTTTCACCTTATCTGTATGGGACACACTTCATTGTCCAAAGCGATCACCAACCTTTAACATTCTTGGCTGCATATAAAAAGCTAAATTCGACATTGTTAAGGTGGAGTCTGCTTCTGGCGCCTTATTCCTTTACCGTGAATTACATTCCGGGAAGAGACAATGTAGGAGCTGATTTTTTAAGTCGACACCCTAGTACTCTGGAAGGACAGACGCAAAAGGATTAACCACAGCAGGGGTTTACACGTCAGCTATGACAAGTCACAGCTAGGAAAGGAGGGGGTGTTAGATGCTTTTTATGTGAAAGTGGGTTTGTTGAATCTGTCTACTTTTGATATAACGCGAATGGATTCAAATTTCTGAACGATGTAGTAATAAGTCAACTTGAACTTCCAACCAGGGGCACATCAACTAATGCCAAGACGGTATATAGTTCATTCAATTTATTTGACATCATACGGTTGACTAGACGAACATTTAATTTTGACGACGGATGGTTGACGTTCCACCAGACAGCACACAACGTAAGTTTCATATTTAAAATTACAGTTAATTCGTTCCGTAAGATAATCTCTTAGGTAACGTCAGACTAGTTATACAGTGTTCATAACATGGCATCCAAGTAAACAAATGAGGCAGTTATATACGATATGTCAATCTTCCACTGTCCTATGACCTTGGCAATGACGGAGAACCTTGTCAGGTCTTCTATATCATATAATGTTCCGATACTACATATCTCCTTTTAGTACTGGCCTCTTATTTCAATCAATGTAAAAATGACAATAATACAATTTCCTGCCCACGACCTTCGTGGCATCATAGCTTAGATATAGCAAATACTTGAGTCACCTCTGCTTTGCGTGGTACGTATTCGTAACGGCCGAATACTGATTCATATCATAAAAATATACCAAGCCAATCCTGGATAATCCTAACGTCGGAATCCGTCGGCTTTAAAATTCATACAATAAGTTCAAGTAGGACTCCATTTTGAACCAATACGTCATTGGTACAACTAGACGTCTACATGAGAACGAAATACATTATTATCTAAATCATACTTGCTTCTCTTCCCAAGAAAAATCACCAGAATACTGTTGACCCGAGTCCTCATCTTCTTAACAGACGGACGGTCATACACAAGAATAAAATATACCCGCAACACGGGTTCGAACGCCACGAATCAATGGACTGATTCTTGGGCACTAAACTTCTCAACCCCAGCTATGACGTAGACTGGTCTTTGGCAACACATGCGGGCGGGGTAACCCAATACTCGCATAAGTGCACAATCGTGCGCTACGAAAATCAAACTCACCAATAATACTTACTATCCTGTAAGTCGGTGCGTAAAGTTTATTACAGAGGTAGGAATAAATATGAGACTACCCTCATCTGTAAACGACTGTAAAGGCCTACGAAAAGGGCTCTACAGATTCCTTACCAATCCCCCCCCCAAAAAAATTAATTATATTAATTTTTTTCTTTACTACTCGAAACTAGAGGTGATTCAAGTGTACATTATCATATAATAATACTATAGCATGACATAGAATCATCAAAACATAAATATGAAATTTAAGTTAACTCAAATAAACAAAAGGTATGCACAAAAGCATACATCCACAATTGACCACCTTTGGTACAATGTGGTAAATGAAATAAAATCGCATATAGAAATAATGAATTAAACCGAATAGAAACGCAAAATGAAAAGAAATGTAAAAACCAATGAATAAAACGAAAAGTGATGGATATGTCTTAAAAATGACAAGTGAAAAAAAAATGAAAGAATACAATTTAAACACGTGTAGAGAACAACACACTTAACTGTGTCTAAAAGTTCCTTTGTGGTACTAATAAAAGTGCAAATGTTAAATCACTGTCCTTACCGAGTGATAAATATTAATTGTTTACAATTAAATTTTTCATAGTGATCCAAATTAATTCTTATACTCATTAACTAAGTATCAATGGTTACTAATCTACCGAATTATTTATTTTAAAAACAAATTAACAATGTCATTAAATTTCGTAGATTAAGAAAGTTCCATTGTCCTGTTAGGAAACCGTAAAATAATACTAGGTTCCGTTCCATGAAAAACCAACCAAGTGTTCGCAATGTTATTTCAGTGAGAAAATATAATCTGGTTTTATTCAACGTTATTCTCTCTTCAATATCCTGAGTGAGTAAATGTTATTTTCACAACGATAGTCATATATCTTAACGTTCCATGTTATTTTGATACATAAGCATTGTAGATTTCACTTGACTGAATGTTAATGACTCTTGTCATAGAGATATCACACGTAAAAAGTTACAATTGACGAACTGTCAGTGTCGAAGTTCAGTTATCTGCAGTGCGTAGCTGTTAATGTGATTCGTTAGGACATCTCGACAAAACGTCTGCGAGAACATTCTGTGTGCCAGGTATGGATCGAATCGTGAAACTATATGGTTGAAGAGCGATCGCATACCTAGTAGATTTGGCAGATTTCACGTCCTTTGTGTTGAGAGCAGTAAGCGCTTTTTGATCTGATTCCACAATAAAGTGTGATCCAAGCAGATATCTCTGGAGTTTAGTTATTGACCAAACAAGTCCGAGAAGTTCCTTATCTAAAACTGAGTAATTTTGTTCAGTCGGAGTTAACTTCCGTGATACATAGAGAACTGGATGCAAGGTGCCATTATATTCTTGTAGTAAGACGCTTCCCACGCCGAAATTAGAAGCATCGCTGCGTAAGACAAATGGTAAATTCGCATTAGGCAACCTTAAAACAGGAGCATCCGAAAAAAAATTATTTATGGTATCCAACGCGATTTGATGTTCGTTTGACCACCGAATCACGTTAGCTGCACCTTTCCTAAGTAATGAAGAGAAAGGAGCAGTAATGGACGAAAGATGTGGTATGAATTTCCCATAGTATTGTACTAGTCCTAATAGAGATCGCACTTGTTTCTTTGTTTTAGGTGTGGAGATATTAAGGATTTTAGAGACATTACTGTCCTCTGTATATAACATACCGCGACCAATACGGTGACCCAAAAAAGAAATATCGTGGAAACCCACAAATGCCTTTGATGGCTTAGCAGTTAAGTTATGATTTTGTAACGTGGACAGTAATGAGTTTAATCCTTCTATATGTTCTTCCCATGAGTCACTGAAAAGACAAATGTCATCTATGTACGCAATGACGTTGGGATGATGAGATAGAATTCGACGCATCATGCGTACGAACGTGGCAGGAGCGTTGACTAACCCGAAAGGCATAAAATTCCATTGGAATAGGCCCCGGGGAGTCGAGAAAGCAGTGAGTGGCTTTGCCCTTTCTGTCAATGGTACTTGCCAATAGCCCTTTGACAGATCAAACTTAGAGAAGAAAGTAGAATGAGATAATTTTACTAATAAATCTTCTAAAAGTGGCAAAGGTTCTGCGTCAAATTGTGTGACTTTATTTAATTTTCTGTAGTCTACACATAGACGAATGTTATTATCTTTCTTTCTAATTATCACCATAGATGAAGCATATGGTGACAACGATGGTTCAATTATGTTTAATCGAAGCATCTCATCTAATTCCTTTTCGACCTTATCTCTAAAGTGTAAAGGTATGGGATATGGACGAATACGGATAGGTGTTTCATCAGTGAGAAGGATATCATGTTGAATAGCTGACGTATGACCTGGAATGTCAGTGAGAACCTTATCATACGTTTGAAGTAGTGATGAAACTTGCTGTCGTTGATCAGTCGAAAGAGAAGAAGAAATAGTGACATCATTCCAGTTTTCCGTGGAATGAAGAGGTACAACTGGTATGGGCAATTGTACATCTTGAAAAGAAGACTCTTCTTCTTGTATAACTGACAAATTAGTATAGTTGTGAATGTGAGGGGTAGGATCGTCAGTCGCTTGAAATACTGATTGTAAATAATCAGGACGTGAATAATACTCTTTCAACATGTTAATGTGAAAGGTTTTGTGTTTTCCGTTAATATCGACGATGTAGTCGACATCGGATATTCTTGAGATGATCCTAAAAGGACCTCTCCATGTGATAAGTAGACGATTGTTATGCGAAGGCAGTAAAACAAAAGCCTCGTCACCAGGAATAAGCTGGCGAAGACGTCTATACCTGTTTGCAAATAGACGAGCTTTTTCTTTAGACTCTTCGGATGATGCAGTAGCTAACCTACAGGCATCTATTATTCTCTTTCTTAAAGAGATGACATATTCATATGAGGATTGAGTTTCCTCAGGTATATTATCTTCAACCAATAAATCATGGATTAAAGACATAGGTCCGCGTGGTTGTATGCCAAAAACTAACTGGAAGGGAGAAAACCCTGTGGCTTGGTTTTGCACCTCGCGATACGCGAAGAGAGCAGCGGTTAGGACCCGGTCCCACTCCTGAGGGTGATCTTGAGTCATCTTACCCAACAACTGCTTAAGTGTCCTATTCTGTCTCTCAATTAACCCATTGGACATTGCATGGTATATTGAACTGAGAGATCTATCTATACCCAATGTCTTCATAACCTGTGACATGGATTCGGAAATAAACTGGACACCATGATCCGATAGGATCTTACGCGGAAAACCAATGCGTGAAAAGATCAGCATTAAAGCTTCTGCAACACTGGCAGATGAGGTGTTCTTAAGAGGTATGGCCTCAGGCCAACGCGTACACATATCGATACAGGTAAGAATATGTGTATGTCCTCTTGCAGATGGCAATATAGGACCAATGATGTCGATCGCCATTTTATCAAATGGTCTAATAGGTATGTCCGCAGCTTGGATAGGAGCATCATGATATGGACCCCTTACTTTAACTTCCTGACATGTCACGCAGGAACGACAATAGAGATTAACATCCCTATGAATGCCAGGCCAATAGAATGCGGATAGCACTCTAGATTTGGTTCGCGAAAACCCCATGTGACCTGCACATTGAGAATCATGAGCATGTCGTAATATTCTGGGTCTCATAGAAGACGGGACCAGAATTTGTGAACGCACCAATGAATCTGTTTCTCTTATTAATCTAACTAAAATACCTTTTTTAAGAGCAAATTGGTGTCTAGACTTTGCAATTGTGTTGTTATTATTTCTCTTAGTCGCTAATTGAAAAAATCTCTGCAAAGAATTATCATTCTTTTGTAAATTAGCAAACAGCTCCCTTGAAATAGGAGAATCATCATCATTACTATTATGAACCGTAGGTTCAGAAGTTGATTCACGCGACAATTCAGTAGCTTGCGCTCTGGTAACCACTGCATTTGCAGCATGAATATGTCGCTTTTCCCATTCATTAATCTGCTCTGGTGTACACTCTTTTATACCGTGTATACAACCTAGGATCACATCGCTAACTGGATTCTGCAGAAGACAGGCATGGATCTTCCCTGAAAAGAAAGGTGTATGTAAATTAATGATTGCTGTAGGGAAGGTTTCCACAGTTCCCCCGAATGTGACACACTTGACCACGTTGCCAGGGGCAAAGGAGGAGTCGATCAGAGAGTTCCGCACTCCGACAGTACTGCAGCCTGAATCAAACAAAATAGAGCAAGGAATCGAGTTGACATATCCTTTGTTAAATTTTAAACACCCCTTTCCATGGTGAACTGATGCAGAAGTAGCTGTACAAACTGCTGGTAGACTTGGTAGAATGTGTCCGCATCGCAGCGTCGTGATCGCCTTGGGCTGGAATAGCGTTGAGCATTCTTGACATGTCTTTACCTGCTCTAGATCGATACAAGACATAGCGTTATGTTGATTAACATTATTATCTTTATCTTTGTTAGTTTGTGATTCAATTGAAGCAACATTTGAATGTTGTTGTGGCGTGCTCGACGATCTATCTCTACGTCGCGATCGAATTTGACTGTTGTCATTAAAATTGCTATAATTACTGTTTCTGCCATCATTAAAATTTGGATGAGTCCGCCAATGAAAGTTATCACTGTTGTGATGTTGGCGAAATGACTTATTCATAAATCTATTTCTATTTTCAGGATGATATGATTGAGATCTCCAATGTTGTTTATTATTATTACCTTGATTATATTTAGGATTGTTGTTAATAAAATCTCGAGATCTGTGAGATTGCCCCCATGATACATTAAATGGAGCAGACTGTTGGTATTGTTTCCCCTGTTGAAAATGACCAAAGTTGAAATTATTATTACTTCCCCTTTGAAAATTTCTATCGCTACTCATCGAACGATTTCTAGGGAAATTGTTTTGTTGCATAGCGAAAGCAACGGGTAAATCGTCCTTAAGCTGCGCATTGCTGACATCCATGTTAGGATGAGCGGTGCAGAAATTTTTACAATGTTCTGACATTTCTTTTATATTACCAGGCTTACGTTCATGTAGAAACGCAAGAAATGCAGGACTTACTGCCGATAAAACTTTATCTCGTAATAATAAGTCGAAAATACCATCATATGATTTCTCTACCTTGGATAGTTCAATCCATCTTTCCAAGGTAAGACGTATTTGAGAAAGAAAATCATCAAAATTCTTGCTAGATTGTGGGAGCATAGACTTGAACTTTATTCTGTATTGATCTTCTGTCATTTGAAATTTGTTTAGAAGAGCAGCCCTAAGAGCATCGTAATCATTTTTATCTATAGAGCTAGTAGTGTGATAAACAGCCATTGCCTCTCCTGTTAGTAATCTGGATAAGTGGGTGCAATATAATGATTTATCCAAGTTGTACGACCGACATGTAGCCTCAAATCTGTCCAAAAAAAATATCACATCGTCTGATGGTGGAGTAAACTTTGGCAATTTGAGATGAACCTCTCTAAAATTCTCATGTCTAAATGAAGACTGGCCTTCCTGAGTCTTTTGTGTATTACATTCACTTGACAATCTTATTCTGTCAAATTCCAATTCGGCAAGTTTCAAATCATGCTGACGTTTCCTTTCATTCTCGTCTGTCTCAAGCTGAAGTCTTTTTGCATTTTGTTCAGCTATTAATCTTCTTTCTTCCATTTCCTTTTGTTTAACTTCCATTTCCTTTTGTTTAACTTCCATCTCAATTTTAAGTAGCCTTTCTTTTTCTGCCGTATCTCTTTTAAATTTTTCTTCAGCCTCGAATTTTTTCTGTTCGGACTCACGCTGAAATCGTTTCTCTTCTAATTCCGCGGCTAATCTCATTTTTTTTCTCCTCTTCCACAGCTATAAATTTCCTCTTCTTTTCATCTTCCTCAGCATCAGATTTCAAATTTTCTAATCTTAATTTCTCAGCTTCTAATCTTTGAGATTCCAACCTTTGAGACTCTTTGTATTCTGTCATAGCAAATGATCTAATCTCTTCCGGAGGTATATTAAGCGCCTTAGCTTGCTTAATAAAATAGTCTAAGGTAGACATTATTCAAAATTATTCTGAAATACTTCTACATAAAATGTTACTACACCAAGTGGTCTTCGTTCCTGTCCTAGAACGGTAAAATCAAGTCATATAATAGGCAATTATATTAATAACTAATAAAGTAATTTATGCAATGAAATGTTATGAAAGCAATAACGTGACAGACAATAGCACAATGTTGACAAGACATGATAATCAAAGACAAATGAAAACAGTCGCAGAAATCCAATAAAAATAAAATGTGAAACTAAAATGGAATGTCGTAAAGAATTATGATGATAACTGCGATCAAATACTAAACAATACAATTGACAAGACAGTGTAAAAACGTATGTTTTGTAAAAAACTGAACGAAAGTCAGGTTAGAAAGACAATAATCACATACAAGATACATCATAAAACTAAAGTACGAATAACATAACTACGAGAACAACAATTAAAACTTGACGGTACAACTAAAACAGTCAGGTGTCACAGACTACCAGACGCAGTGGACCAAAAATCCTTCTATGCTCACGCATAGGAACATTCCACTGAGGGAAGTCTGCAAAACAATTCCTACAGAACACTCAAGACGGACCTGTGGTGAAACTGGTATTTTTCCGTCCTAAGTCGCCATTCCCAACCTCCCACGATAAACATCAAACATAGAACATGCAACATGAATAAAGAAGCAGTGGACATATTACTAAGCCAAGGCACAGCTAAACGTAAAACGGTGTAATAACAACACGACGTTTTTACTTATCTCAACCGGCTAAAAAAAAGGATATCCCTCGCATCCGGGACTGTATGCATGAGCCTTGTAGAAACAATGTATGTAACACTATGACAGTGTCCAATGTTGCAGCTTAGAGATGATGTCCAACGTCGTCCTTGACCTTCAGATAACTGTCGTCTTTATTCCACGTGTATGTGCACGTTTCCTTTTGAAGATCGAGGTATTTCTATTCAACCGATTTATTTGACTTTGAGAACTGTCCCTTCTTGAAAATCTTGATATTTCCACACACTGGCCACCATTTCTGTTAGATGCTTTTTATGTGAAAGTGGGTTTGTTGAATCTGTCTACTTTTGATATAACGCGAATGGATTCAAATTTCTGAACGATGTAGTAATAAGTCAACTTGAAGTTCCAACCAGGGGCACATCAACTAATGCCAAGACGGTATATAGTTCATTCAATTTATTTGACATCATACGGTTGACTAGACGAACATTTAATTTTGACGACGGATGGTTGACGTTCCACCAGACAGCACACAACGTAAGTTTCATATTTAAAATTACAGTTAATTCGTTCCGTAAGATAATCTCTTAGGTAACGTCAGACTAGTTATGCAGTGTTCATAACATGGCATCCAAGTAAACAAATGAGGCAGTTATATACGATATGTCAATCTTCCACTGTCCTATGACCTTGGCAATGACGGAGAACCTTGTCAGGTCTTCTATATCATATAATGTTCCGATACTACGTATCTCCTTTTAGTACTGGCCTCTTATTTCAATCAATGTAAAAATGACAATAATACAATTTCCTGCCCACGACCTTCGTGGCATCATAGCTTAGATATAGCAAATACTTGAGTCACCTCTGCTTTGCGTGGTACGTATTCGTAACTGCCGAATACTGATTCATATCATAAAAATATACCAAGCCAATCCTGGATAATCCTAACGTCGGAATCCGTCGGCTTTAAAATTCATACAATAAGTTCAAGTAGGACTCCATTTTGAACCAATACGTCATTGGTACAACTAGACGTCTACATGAGAACGAAATACATTATTATCTAAATCATACTTGCTTCTCTTCCCAAGAAAAATCACCAGAATACTGTTGACCTGAGTCCTCATCTTCTTAACAGACGGACGGTCATACACAAGAATAAAATATACCCGCAACACGGGTTCGAACGCCACGAATCAATGGACTGATTCTTGGGCACTAAACTTCTCAACCCCAGCTATGACGTAGACTGGTCTTTGGCAACACATGCGGGCGGGGTAACCCAATACTCGCATAAGTGCACAATCGTGCGCTACGAAAATCAAACTCACCAATAATACTTACTATCCTGTAAGTCGGTGCGTAAAGTTTATTACAGAGGTAGGAATAAATATGAGACTACCCTCATCTGTAAACGACTGTAAAGGCCTACGAAAAGGGCTCTACAGGGGGCTTTGTCGTGAAACGAGTGTAACCCACTACTTTGTTAATCACTATGTCGAGATACAGATTTGCTTCAACCAATCAACGAGCACCGTTCAGCAGTCTCTGAGACAGAATAAATTAACGGCCATCATGTTCACGCAAGATGGCGGATTAAAACTGAATAAAATTAGGCTGTACGAGCAAAAGACGAAACCGGAGGAAACCAATCAGCTTGCTCCACCAGGAACCAACCGAAAGCCTTGCTTAAGAATTCACCTACCTATATAATCGGGCGGATTTTACGCATAATTACACATCCCCGAGACGACGCCAGAGATACCGACCGACTGAAGAGGAAGAAGCTGTCACCTTGATTTAGAGCTTACCTGAGGGCATCGACCTGCAGCCTACTTCGCTAAGTCGCGTAAAAAATCTGGCCGGTTTGAATCTTAGAGGGTAAATATGTTTACGATAACCTTTAGGAAAATAGGCTTTCCGCTGGTCTATAATGTTGGTATTTGTTGTGTGTCATTTATACTACCTATCAGGTTACTGATTGTATCTTGGGGAAATTAAGTATAATGATTGTATTTCCTATTATGATTGAATAGACGAAGGCTAATAGGACTCATACTTCAACCTATTGTCTCCTATACTTCAATCTATTGTCTCATCTAACTCCAACTGTAATATAACCAAAACAGTCCTTGTTATGACTCAATCTATTGTCTCCTATAACTCAATCTATTGTTTCACATGATTTCAGTCTATTGTCTCAGATAAGACCAACTGCCATATAACCAAAACAGTCCTTGTTAGGACTCAACCTATTGTCTCCTATAACTTGTCTATTATCTCAGATAAGACCAACTGCCATATAACCAAAACAGTCCTTGTTAGGACTCAATCTATTGTCGCATCTAACTCCAATCTATTGTCTCCTATAACTCCAACCTGATATATCACCAAACAGTCCTCGTCTCATATACTCCTATCACAAGAACATAACGTTATTGTTAGGATATATGTTACCAGCTTGTATAGCACTCGTCAGAGAGGGCCTGGTATATTATAGGGGGAAGAAATTGGTTGTATCACCTAAATGTACATATTATTGGATGTCTTGAATTTATATTATGGGATGTATTCATGTATTGAATGTATTCATGTATTGAATTTATATTATTGATGCATTGAATTTATATTATTGACTGTATCCATGTATTAGTTTATCAGAAAGAATGCTTTGCAAGTAGACACCTGTCTTGTCTCGCTATTGCTAAATCATACTGAGCCATGTTGTCATTCATCCTACATGCAAACATTGAGGCACACGCTCATTTCATCCACATTAGAAATAGGTGGGCTTGAGGACAGAAATTAGCCCCTATTTTTGCTTTGTTACAGGTTTCAGTCGTGTCATAAAAACTGAGATCGTATGTTCGAGTCAATCCCGCTGCCTGGAACTCCGCAGGAGCATAGAGGTTGACCAGACTCTACATCTTTGGTCCCCCTCAGTCTTGGGTGGGCTAAAGGAACGATACTCTGCCGTTGTTGTGTGAACCAAACAAAGAAGAACAGACTTAAGAGAGATGAGTACACATTAGTACCATTTCTGTCAGCATTGTGAGCATAGAAACTGTCAGTGATGAGAAAGTGAATTAGCATAGCAAGAGACAAAATTAACAGCATAGCTGATAAGTGTTATATTCTTAATTAACAGCATAGCTGATAAGTGTTATATCCTTAATTAACAGCACAGCTGATATAATTTTTTTGTTCCTATAATGGGAAAACTTGTTGTAAAATATTTATATATATAAAATAAATATTTGTAAATCACATGTAAACTTACAATTCCATTACATCCCATTTTTTTTCAACATTCACCCTTCAGCACAAGAGTAGATAGTGTATATACTAAATAAATACTTAGGAAATTGTATTTGAAGCCTTGTCAATTTTATCATTGTTAAGTAAAAATCTGTTTCCTTGTTTTGTTTAATATCACAGTTAGTTACACAGCGGAGGTGGCACTTTATGTCGGTCTCCTCTCTACTATTGTTTCGAGATCAGATCATTCACAGCCGTAACTAAGTTGTGATACCAGTAGTTCTCTCAGACACTGGGACTTCACCATTTTCCGCAGAAATTCTATTTCTGTAATTGTCAGTACTATACTGATCCAAGAGCCAAATAAAACCTCTCTCCACAATATATATATATATTATCTTTAATAATTCAAGATCCGCCGAGTCTAAAAATATCAAAATCAGTTGCCAGTTGCCAGAAAGCAATTTGAAAGTATGTTTGTCAAATCGGATTTTTTATATCTTTCGAAAAGCTTGATTTAAAAAATATATACATTTTTTTTCTTAACTTAAATCTGTTAAAATGTCGTAACTATCTGTATACATCAAATTCACAGCCGTACGGTTCTTGATCTACAAAAGTGATCAACCATCTAGTTTGATAAACGCTTTAAACTATCAATGTGAGCCTTCAATTCATTTGGGGTTCATGACCCAAAAGATAAAAAAAAGATATTAGCAAACTGGGATACATCATTATATTTTTATTTGGCTACTGTTTCATTGACAATAAACTACATGGCGCAGTAACTATTGTTATTGTATTTTACACCTGTACACTTTTATTGTAATCCTGCAATTATTCAGCTAAATAATATTTCACTGTTGCTTCTCCCCTAAATAATATTGCACTGTATTTTCTCCCCTAAATAATAGTGGATACAAACAGCTAAAACATAATATGACAATGGTGGGACTCCCTTAATGCTCTGTATAGAGTTTGTTCTAACCTACTGAATCCTCACACTAAGACCAAGCCAACAATGAACGACCTTGTCACTAAAACACAGGGAAGTATTGCCAGTGACACAACGTCATGGTGCAACACAGGATTTGTAACGATCGTCTGTGCCACAGACCCAATCTAGAGATAAAAGAGGGACGGAGATGTGAGAGAGAGAGTGTGTGTGAGTGAGTGAGTGAGAGAGAGAGAGAGAGATTTGTGATGGCTATTTTCTATATACTTTACTGAAGGCTACAGACTCCAGCAGTCTCCAGATATCCGCTGTTACTAATCAGCTGATGATCAGATCACCGCCTTAGACTTAACACAAACCCCTGAATATGGTAAAACTTTGGGTGGTGAAGAAAACTGTCTTAGAATAAAAAACAGCTTAGTTTTTATCTCTAGAAGAGCTTACGTCTTGGAATTAAAATTACACTTAATTGAAACTCAAACTACTGTCCAGGTGTAAGACAGGTAAAATATATCATTATCCTAAATGTACTCGATGAGAGGAAAACGATGGCGATAGATAGGACACAAAGAGGTCAGCCACTTTAGTATTACATCCATTATTTTCTCATAACAACAACGATGTTTCTTATCTTGCGAATCTTGCCGATCAGATTCTGGCAGCTTTTTCTCCTCTCAAGCCGTCGCAAATGGCCAACTACAGCGGATGCAGAGCACAGCGTATGTGATAGATCTAATAAAACCGTGTAGCGTCATCCATGAATTCGTCTAAAGTATCATAGTCCCCGTTATCATCTGAAAGTTCGTCATCGTTGACATAAAATGACCGTGCTATTAATTTTATTGTGTTCTACTAGTCTCTTGATAATATTAACAACCCAGCTGGGAGCAGGTAGATAAATCGGCATTACCGATGTTTAAACAAACCCAGGTTCGTATCTCGCTCACACCAATCTGGGCGCCCATACTGTCAGTATTGACAATCGGACGATAAGAATTGCCAGCATGAAAGTTTCATAACCTACAGGGGCATGGACACTCGTGTTTGTGAACATTTATAATAGCAAATTAAACGGAAGGTTTCTTCTGAAGTACAGCTTTGAATCATTTAAAAGAGGAAGTGTCAATACCAAATATGTGAAGGTTTTAAAACTGCCTGTGTCACGCGACATTTCATGAGAGAAGGGGGAGAAGATATATACTAAAGTCAAACGTTTAATTTGCTTGGTCCAGCCAAAATATACTAACTAGACGACGTTTGATTGACTACTCTTGTCGCGTAGAAAGCTTATAGAGCGTGGGCGAAAAGAAATGTAGGATTTCAAGAAAGAGGATTGGGCCAGGTATTGAGGATCTTCTGAAAATAACCAGCAAGAAAACTCCACTTTATAATACTGGAAACTGTCGTAGATTTTTGATAGGAGAATTAAGACTTGGTTTGGTCCCTTCTGAATAGTTTAGAATAAGTGATAGTCACAGTGAGAGATAGTAATGGAAATAGATTTCCACGAGTGAGATGGTAGACTGTGATAGAGGCTGTCTCTGAAATCGATAAATCTTCTCTCTTTTACCTATCTTCTACGACAGATTTAGAGGAGTCAGACAGTCTAAACATATATATATATATATATATATATATATATATATATATATATATATATATATATATATATATATATAGTTCTATCCACTCACGTGCACGCACATACAAGACGACAGTTAGACGTACAGACGTGGGAAAACTATAACAGATGATTATATCGATATTCTAGAACAAGCTGACCAACACGCTGATTAAGTTTAAGGGCAGTTTTAATTATCATCTAAAATCCCACCACAACACATAAAATTACATCAAAGCATATACAAATGGTCATAAAAATCAAGGAATTTCTACAAGAAATGATAGACCCACAGTTATGATCTTCCCTCGATGTTTAGCCCACAGTCCCGTTAGGAGAACGATGATAGCCCAAAGAGTCACAGATACATATGATTTGGGTCTAATATTTTCCCCTTTTGAAGGTATGAACTGACTTTGATAGCAGTATCTATTCTAAGAAAAAATATAGTTTAGCAACGAAATCTTGCATAAGGAAAGTTACAAAGTGAGTGAATCAAACGAAGAACATCCTTCAGTCTACTTTCACTAGGTTCTTTCATCAGGGCCCTGACTCATACAACCTTACCTACAATCGTCCGGTTGTTCGCCGTCTGGCGCAAGCCTTAGTGTACACTTCGTTTAATGTTTCTATCTGTGGATGAAGTGGATACCCAGCTCTGCAGATATTGGTTTCATTCACCGTGTCCGGGGAGCGTCCTCTTCAGGCGATCATTCTTTCTTTACAGATTTAAGTTAAGGTCACTTATGCACGAGGTAAGAGTTAGGGTTTCAGCGGGCACACAGTGTCAGAACACGAGGTTTCCCTAAATTAGGAAGATGACCGGTGGACAACTTCTCTCAACAGCTAATCTTGGTTCACCACACACTTGGTCAAATAATGTCGGAAAAGTTCATGTTTTTTTCTGTAATTATTTCTCTCCACAAGGCAGCATGTACATTAGAGTTTGTGAAGAAATATGATCTGGCTCAAAGGCCCAGTATAAGCATTTATTCTTTAAAAAAACCCGTTAGTGGGTTTGGTATTCTGTCTATCTCTGAAGGCACACGCCCTGTCAGACAGGTGTTACTTGAAAAACCCACGTGGTTAAAGATATAAAATGTTTATATTTCTCAAAGGTTTGTCTCTGTACTAAACGCCGGCAAAGTTGGGTTACCCCAGTATTCACTGAATAAAGAAAAAAACACATATGAAATATTTTACATATTATGTACTCAATATAACTTACATTAGAACTGCAAGCGTAGAGCTTGATTTGACGTTTAGACTTTCCCGTGACATAAGTTATATATAAAAATCAATCAACATGAATTAGGAATACGTACGTATTCCGTCAACACTCATGGAGCATCTTCTTCTTTCTCTTCCTCGTTCGCCCTGAAAAGGACGGTGGTTGCGTTGTGTCCGTTTACGCCGTAGATGTGATATCTGCACCTTTCGGTCGACACATCCGACTTCAGCACGGTACTTTTTAGGGACCGGGTTTGCCTTCCCATTGCGATCCCCACTCACTCAGCCAGACTGCACTGCTGCAGACTGTTCCAGGACCACCATGTGGAGGTGGAGTGTGGTCTTGACCAGCTCTGGTTCGCTGGTCCATGATGCAAGCAGTCAAGCTATGGGTCGCTGACTGCATTCACTATTGTTGCATCCTTGGGTCCCGTGAGACATCTAGCATTTATAAGTTAGTTTAGAAAAGTTTTCTCGTCTGATTATTTAGCAGTTAAATTAAATTCATTATAGCTACATGATTTTAAGCTAGAAATTATAATTTATTCTGTTTTCCACTGTAACTCATCAGCTAGAGAATATAACAGACTTATAAATTAATCAATTTGCACAAAAGAAACTTATGGGATAAAATAGGCGGTTTAACACTTAATCACTCGCAAAATCTAGATATTTAATGTAATATTTACCTCAACACAGAACTACGGTATCACAACAAAACTATGAGTTTCACTTATAAGTTTAAGTATCTAGAACGAAGTGACCACGTCTACTGCACTTGGAGAATGAGTGAAATAAAGTTTCAAACTCAGGTTAATATCTATGAAACAAACAAAAGATCCCCCTATTTCCAAAACCACGCAATAGCGCAGGTCTCACCCCTTCTCTCTCTCTAACACCTCCCATTAACTAGACGCATGCTATAACTGACACTTCTCGTCTTCACACCTCACGCTGACCAGGGCCAACAGTGAGTGCCGTGTCAGATGGAATTGCCAGACAAATGTCTCATACTGCGCCGTGGAGATGTCGGTTATCGCGCCTCACCTGAGCGCTCAGCCGAAGAAAACGCGCGTGTCAGCTGAATGTTCAGACAAAAGTCTGCTCGTATGTCTGAGATAGATGCATATTCACAATTTCTCGTCTACCTAAGTGGCTGACGTCTTACATAATAGAAATGCGTATCCCAGTATGAGAAAGAAAGCAGAAAAGTGAGAATGGGAAAGAAAATATTTCTCGCAAACGAACGAATGCGAAAAATACAGGAAAAAGGTAAAGAGTGATAATAAAATAGAGGACACGGGTAGAAAAAGAAGAGTATATAGAATATTTATTGATCATAAAACTCTCTGTGATAGAAGGTCCCCCCTTTAAGATATGGAAGCAATTCATGTCTACGTTATGGAAATAAATTTCCTATATCCGTAGCTTCAGGGTGTCTGTCTTCTTCACTCTCATCTCCCCCCCCCCCTTCCATCTCTCTCCAATTCCTACTCAAGTCTACTCCCAAAGTTTCCTTTCTCTGGAATGTCTCCCATGCGCGCTTGAAAAAGCGTTGCCGCTTTTGACATTTTTGAAAGATTTCATGTGTGTGCAGTGGAATTTCCCTGCCACTATCGTCATCTTCGTCAGCTTTGGCGATCGTCAGGAGATGGTCGGAGGTTGGCACTGGTCTTTCCGAGTATCTCTTTAAGAGATTTAAATGGAAAACCTTTTCCGTTCCTTGAATAGAGATCTGGTAGTTAGCCTTAGAAATCTTTTTCAGGACGGTAAACGGCCTTTGCCATCCGATCCTCAGTTGGTTGCTCCCGGTAGGGAGTAACACCAAAACGTTCTCTCCTGCTCCAGTTCTCTCTTTCGCGACTTTCCTGTATCGGTTAGCGTGCATTGTGCGTGCTCGCTTAAAGTTAGTCTTTGCTAGGTCCCATCCTAGTTTCAACCTTTCCTGTAAATCCGATACGTATTTACTGGCTGAGACAACTGTCTCATCTGCCTTCTGGTCTGTCAGTGACCAAAGTAAGGCTTCAACGGGCCCCTTGATAGGTCTGCCGAATAAATGCGTAGCTGGCGGAAATCCTGTGGAAGTATGAGGAGATTCTCTGTAGCCAAATAAAGCTGCAGGAATACAAAGATCCCAATCTTCAGGTTTCACTTGTGCCAGTTTGCTTAACATCATGTTGAGGTTTCCATTAACGCGTTCCACGAGCACGATTCCGGCCGGAGTATAAGGCTTTGTGTAGATGTGTTGGGTCCTCAAGATCTTAACGATCTCATCCATCAACAGGTTTAGGTATGGGGATCCGTTATCCGTCAACACTTGCTGAGGGAATCCCAACCGAGTGAAAATCTGCACGAGGGCTTCTGCGACATGCTTGGCATCTGCGCATGTTAGCGGTATAGCTTCTGCCCATAAAGTGCATGTGTAGACTAAGGTCAGGATAAACCTGTTCCTTCTTTTAGTCCTTTCTAAGGGTCCTAAAATGTCGATCACAACCCGTTCGAATGGTGTTCCCACTATTGGCATTTCACCCAACAAGACTGGGGGTGTCCGTTGCTTGGGTGGTACACGTTGGCACTGGGCACAGGATTTGACATACCTGATAATATCAGTATTTACTCCTGGCCACCAATAATGAGTGGTTATCCGTTGGTTTGTGGCGTTCTGTCCCATATGTCCGCTGAAAGGAAGAGAGTGCCCCATTTCTAGGATTTGGCTTCTGTACTGTTTCGGAACTAGGAGCTGGTTGTAACCTAGGTCAGGCTTGTCCGTTCTGCGATAAAGTACGCCATCCTTAGAAAAAATGTCCCCGTGTTGTCTGGGTTCCTTAGCCATGGGCAGTTTCCTAAACCAGGGTGCCAAAGTAGGGTCCTTTTGTTGCGCTTCTTTAAGATCCATAGGTAACAAATTAGGCGCAGGCTCCCGTTCCTTCTTGGTTTGCCCTCTTGTAGTTACTGCTGCCACAATCTGCTCTTCCGGTTTCCCAATAAACACGTATCTCCAGCCAAGTATGACTGGGTAGATGGGGTCATCCATAACAGCCGCTTTGATCTCGCCTCTGACAAAATCAGAGTGGATCTCCACCAATGCGATGGGAAGCGCTGTAGGTGCATCACTCTTAGAGACTCCACAAAGTTCGACGGTCTCTCCTGTCTCTTGACCGGGTTTAACCAGGTGTCTGGCAACAATGCAATCATAAGAAAGTCCCGTGTCAAATAAACACAAAGTCTGAGAACCGTTCAATGTAACAGTACCTCGCGTTGAGGGTGTATCCCCAACAGGTTGGGAATCACTGTCAATAATTCCGCCTTGCGAGACTGTTAGTAAGCATCCGATGCGTTTAGGCTCGGTGTGCTCACTCTGATCATTAGTCCCGTGCTCAGGAGTTCTTCCTTTGCCACCTTGTCCTTTCTGGCTGCGCTGCCATGAAGGGCGGTCGGGTTTATCAGACTGTTTACTGTGGTTGGGGTACTTGTTTTTGTAGAATTGGATTTTTCAATAGGGGGGTTTTGAGGTCCAGTTTCTCTATGGTTATTCTGATTAGAAGCATGAGAAGATTGGTCTTGATTATTCTTTCGAAAATGCTCTTCTGTCGGTTTCCGTTTTGTGGCCGGTAGTTCAGCCAGCGCATTGTGATATCGCTCAGACTTTTCTAAGATGTCTTCAAGCTTTTCTGCACCCTGCTCAGCTAGAAATCTCCGGGTGTCCGCAGACAAAGTGTTCTTTATTTGTTCTGTTATAACAAATTCCTCCAAACCTACATAGGTAGAGGGGAGCTGTGAAAGCTCAAGGCACTTTGTCAAGTATCCCTTCAAAGGAGACGAGAACTGCTGATACGTTTCAGAGCTCTCCTTCCTGCTATTGCGAAACAGTTGCAAAAACTTTTGCACATTCATTTCAAAGCGCTCCAGTAACGCTTTCTTCAACACATCATAGTTGTCTTGTTGGCTGCTTTCCAGTTTGGCGTAAACATCATACGCACTGCTTTTCAACGCCTGAGAAAGCTTCATATTCCAACGCGACCTTTCTAAACCGTACAGAGTTGCAATTTTTTCAAATTTTTCTAGATACGTGTCAATCTTCTCATTAGGACAAGAGAAAGATTCTAACGGAAAAGACATAGCAGTGAGATGAGTAGATTGTGCGCTAGGAGGATCAGTTACAGAGGAATGAGAAGAAGACTCTCCATTGCTGGAGATCGAGGCAGCATCACGACTTTGGAATTCTAGAGTTTTAAGAGCCAACTCATGCTGTCTCTCTTCCCTCTCCTTCTCATGCTGTCTCTCCCTCTCCTTCTCTCTTTCCTCATGCTGTCTCTCCCTCTCTCTTTCCTCCCTCTCCTTCTCTCTTTCCTCACGCTCCTCCCTCTCCTTCTCATGCTGTCTCTCCTTCTCTCGTTCTCTCTCCCTGCGGATTTCCATTTCCTCATCCATCTTCTTCTGCTCTCTAGCTTCAGCTGCTTTCCTCTCCGCATCATATCTTTCCAGTTCGTCCCTGACAAAAGCTTTCGCTTCTTCTCCGTCCAAACCTTCTTCTCTCGCTTCGTCCCTGAGCATCTGCCTAAGTTTCGCCCTTTCGGCCATAGTAACTCAGTGGCTGAGACTTAGTTCGAGAAAGAAAAGAAGAAAGGATACACTGGTTCCTACCACTTACGAGAAATTACCAAAATCAAAAGATGATATACTTCACCCTGGGATACCTCCTCCAAAATATAGTGTCTAACTATCGCGCTATTAATCGGCAATAAAGCACCTAATGCATACGACTACGCCAAATAAATGGTAGTTAAGATTACTCACTGAAAAATAAGTTGCTTCAGTGGAAACAAAATAATTATTGCAAAAATTTAAGGAGAAAAAAAATCCCTTAATTTTTAATCCACTATAAGTTTACTCATGAAGACAGTTCGGGTAAGGGAGGCAATTTACAGGACGTAATTGTCTGAACGCACTCCTTAGCTTAGCTCAAACACCTACTTCTTCAGAACACAGTGAATGTTATACACTCACAAACTTTACCAGCGTTTAGTATTACAAAATCAGTAATTAACATATATTCCGACAAAATCAACCTGTAACTCAAATGATATATTACTCAAAATGCTGTGGAAAAAAAACCCAATTATTAGTTATGTGGTCAGCACGCCCATAAACAGATCGTTTAGTCTAGGGGATATTATTTTTAAAGATACACAAAACCACGAGACAATCACAGAATTCTATTACAGAATAAAGAATCTTACAGACGAGCTGATATTTGCCGTCTCGTCTTCCTATTCAAAGTTCAAAATCCCGATAGACGAGACCCCATTTGTCGTACTCGTCTTCCTATTCTAAGATCAAAAATCCTTCAGACGAGATCACATTTGTCGTAGATTTTTGATAGGAGAATTAAGACTTGGGTTGGTCCCTTCTGAATAGATTAGAATAAGTGATAGTCACAGTGAGAGATAGTAATGGAAATAGATTTCAACGAGTGAGATGGTAGACTGTGATAGAGGCTGTCTCTGAAATCGATAAATCTTCTCTCTTTCACCTATCTTCTACGACAGATTTAGAGGAGTCAGACATTCTTAACACACACACACACACACACACACACATATATATATATATATATATATATATATATATATATATATATATATATATAGTTCTATCCACTCACGTGCACGCACATACAAGACGACAGTTAGACGTACAGACGTGGGAAAACTATAACAAATGATTATATCGATATTCTAGAACGAGCTGACCAACACGCTGATTAAGTTTAAGGGCAGTTTTAATTATCATCTAAAATCCCATCACAACACATAAAATTACATCAAAGCATATACAAATAGTCATAAAAATCAAGGAATTTCTACAAGAAATGATAAACCCACAGTTATGATCTTCCCTCGATGTTTAGCCCACAGTCCCGTTAGGAGAACGATGATAGCCCAAAGAGTCACAGATACATATGATTTGGGTCTAATATTTTCCCCTTTTGAAGGTATGAACTGACTTTGATAGCAGTATCTATGCTAAGGAAAAATATAGTTTAGCAACGAAATCTTGCATAAGGAAAGTTACAAAGTGAGTGAATCAAACGAAGAACATCCTTCAGTCTACTTTCACTAGGTTCTTTCATCAGGGCCCTGACTCATACAACCTTACCTACAATCGTCCGGTTGTTCGCCGTCTGGTGCAAGCCTTAGTGTACATTTCGTTTAATCTGTCTATCTGTGGATGAAGTGGATACCCAGCTCTGCAGATATTGGTTTCATTCACCGTGTCCGGGGAGCGTCCTCTTCAGGCAATCGTTCTTTCTTTACAGATTTAAGTTAAGGTCACTTATGCACGAGGTAAGAGTTAGGGTTTCAGCGGGCATATAGTGTCAGAACACGAGGTTTCCCTTAATTAGGAAGATGACCGGTGGACAACTTCTCTCAACAGCTAATCTTGGTTCACCATACACTTGGTCAAATAATGTCGGAAAAGTTCATGTTTTTTTCTGTAATTATTTCTCGCCACAAGGCAGCATGTACATTAGAGTTTGTGAAGAAATATGATCTGGCTCAAAGGCCCAGTATAAGCATTTATTCTAAGTTACATTAGAACTGCAAGCGTAGAGCTTGACTTGACGTTTAGACTTTCCCGTGAAATAAGTTCACAACGGGCTGATCACCCGTTTGCCAGTCACTTCGATTACGGAAACAACAGCAAATGGGTTGATTTGCCATTGCCCTAAAGACGCCACTAGGCGTGATGGGAAACAATGGCAAAGAAAACCTATCTGCTGTTGCCCTAAGACGTCACTAGGCGTAATGGCCACTGACTGCTTTGACGGTCGGTGGCTAAGGACGGAAGAAGAAGAAAAAGTGAAATAAGTTATATATAAAAATCAATCAACATGAATTAGGAATAGGTACGTATTCCGTCAACACTCATGAGGCATCTAGCATTTATAAGTTAGTTTAGAAACATTTTCTCGTCTGATTATTTAGCAGTTAAATAAAATTCATTATAGCTACATGATTTTAAGCTAGAAATTATAATTTATTCTGTTTTTCACTGTAACTCATCAGCTAGAGAATATAACAGACTTATAAATTAATCAATCTGCACGAAAGAAACTTATGGGATAAAATAGGCGATTTAACACTTAATCACTCGCAAAATCTAGATATTTAATGTAATATTTACCTCAACACAGAACTACGGTATCACAACGAAACTATGAGTTTCACTTATAAGTTTAAGTATCTAGAACGAAGTGACCACGTCTACTGCACTTGGAGAATGAGTGAAATAAAGTTTCAAACTCAGGTTAATATCTATGAAACAAACAAAAGATCCCACTATTTCCAAAACCACGCAATAGCGCAGGTCTCACCTCTTCTCTCTCTCTAACACCTCCCATTAACTAGACGCATGCCATAACTGATACTTCTCGTCTTCACACCTCACGCTGACCAGGGCCAACAGTGAGTGCCGTGTCAGATGGAATTGCCAGACAAATGTCTCATACTGCGCCGTGGAGATGTCGGTTATCGCGCCTCACCTGAGCGCTCAGCCGAAGAAAACGCGCGTGTCAGCTGAATGTGCAGACAAAAGTCTGCTCGTATGTCTGAGATAGATGCATATTCACAATTTCTCGTCTACCTAAGTGGTTGACGTCTTACATAATAGAAATGCGTATCCCAGTATGAGAAAGAAAGCGGAAAAGTGAGAATGGGAAAGAAAATATTTCTCGCAAACGAACGAATGCGAAAAATACAGGAAAAAGGTAAAGAGTGATAATAAAATAGAGGACACGGGTAGAAAAAGAAGAGTATATATAAAAATTTATTGATCATAAAACTCTCTGTGACAGAAACCACAAAGTCCTCGGAACCTATAAACAGGATAATAGTGGAATTATCATTAAAGTAATACTCGACGGCCTCAAAACCCTTGGCCCTGACATTATTCGGAACTCTCCTTGTTCCAGACGTCTGTAAATTAACCCGATACAGGGTGACTTGTAACATACATTTCATCATTGTATATTTTATATTCGATATGTTTAACTCGCTGGTGATTGTACAAGTTCATACGAGGCTGGCAACCTCAGTATATGAAAATGACAATCGTGAACCACCACAGCAAGCGCTGGTGACTGTTTAATGCCGGCTCTCTCACAGGGAACCAAAAGCAGAGGTAGCTCCTGGCTCCAAGTGGAGCACAGCATGGAAGATAATGATAATATCATGGTCTACATATGTATTATAATAACATTGTAATAAGTTTATATGTCTATTTAAACACGTGTAAACCAGCAAAAGTCGTTTTTCGCTGTCCAGCCACATGTTTCCCCCGTCAGATTACCTGAATTAACGATGATGTTTCATCCTATCCACTGGGTATATCATTGATGCTCAGGGAGGGTAAAATTACCAGGCAAAAAGGGAAGGCTCGGTGGAATAACCAGCAGTAAATGCGCCTGACTAAGCGTCAGGAACCCACTACTTAGTAGACATTTGTTTTCTTCTAAAGTGTGTGGCACAAGTTGGAGATACCAGTTCGTGGTACCAGTGTGTGATACCAGCTTAAAACTAGTCTGTGGACAAGAGCTTGTGGTCTACGATAAATGCCTGCCTTCCACAGGTTGTGAAGATCGTTGCCTTGACGTTTGAGCGGTAACCCCTGCAACTACGCCTCGGACGTGCCCTCACCACAGAAATCGATAATTGACGGAGCAGTCAGCAAACCAGTCAACATCTGGCCAAATAAATCATTTTGATCTGGCCGAAACAAATAACTCACAACGTAAATAAACCACCACCTGAACTAATTTTTGTGAAGAAAAACTCCACATTTTTTTAATCCACCTGCTTAACTTATTTATTTACTCATGTTCAAACAATATTTGATTATTAAATTGTTGATATGTATTTAAAATTAATTGTTGGTTTAATTATTACAGAGAGAAGTGCAAATGTTTGAATCAGTTGTCGTAAATATAAATACAACATAGCTACTAAAGTATATTTATAATATTTTACTGAATAATTCAGTTGGGGGCTCAGAGGCGAGCTAATATATTTTTCTCTTCATAGAAGGGGCGGGCAGATGCAAAGTTCACAATAGCCTTGATTAATTCAGCATTGTGCTTGATTTCTAACATAACCTATGAAGATTCCCTAAAGTAGAAGCACCATCCTTCTAATTACAACTCTGCCAAGAGTAATATGTTGTTCGTCCATCACGGTGATGAGGACCACTCTGTTCATCCAATTATTTAGGAATATGTTAGGTTAGTCTATGGGTACGAAGGTGACTGATGAGCCCGATGCGGGCCTGGAAAGATCTCGGACAGTGTGGGCAGGGAATGTTTGTTTCATGTGAAGGTTTTATTACACGGTCCTTTCTAGCTTGTCTCCGCTGTTCCGCTGCTGCTCTTCTGGATGATTCGCATGCCGCTGCACCTTTACGAAGAGATGTGCGCCAAGCAGTTCGGTCTTGCGCAGCAGCTTCCCATGTGTCAGACAAGAGTAATATAGAGCGAAGGTAGATACCATTAAAGACCCTAAGATTACACTCTAATTTTTGGCCACTGTTGGACCATCACCGCAGAGCAGGGGAGACAACCAGTGACAGTCGTCAAAATCTTCCCCTACATCTTCGTTTAATATTGACACGGTGTCAGCATGTTAGTGATATTGTCGGTGACGATTGACAATACGTGTTCTTCAATAGTTTTTTGGAGATAGTTGCTTGTATGTTGGGCTTCGGGTCCCTGGTCGCTAATGTGCGTGTGAAGACGTTGTTTTTGTTTCCATCTATGAATTAAACGTTAATTGCGAAGTAATTTACTCTCTGGCGTGAAGAAATCCACCTTCAGAAAAACTAACAGCCCATGTAGACATTTCTTGAGTATCTCCTTCTGTTTTTTTTTTCCCTCCTCCATTACCAGATATGGAATGCTGCTTCTGTCTAATGAGACATCAAATTTTTGAGCCATTTCACCATTTAAACGAACAAAAGCTGGAGCAGAAAAAATGATCTGAGGCACAGAATTTAAAAAATCCATTTAAATTATGTAGCTCTTGAATTTGTCTGCCATCATGGACAAATTTGTAAGGAGGCCTTGACGATTTGAAGCTTAAACAAATTTGTAAGGAGGCCTTGACGATTTGAAGCTTAAACAAATTTGTAAGGAGGCCTTGACGATTTGAAGCTTAAACTAATTTGTAAGGAGGCCGTGACGATTTGAAGCTTAAACAAATTTGTAAGGAGGCTGATAAAGTCTCTAGTTGATAACTCTCTCTTTTGCTCATCATCATCAGTTGATAAATATAAGCCCACTAGAACATCACCAGAGTTAAATGCTGTGTTGTTGTGTTGCTTGTGGTTTGAGTATGGAATGTCAACTCGACCTACGCAGTGGTGTGTAGACATAGATTGAGAGTGTAATATGCGAATGATAAGAAGAGTTCGTGGTGTTGACAAATGGTCTCTTTCTCACACTCATGTATGGCTGGAAGTCATCGACACCAACGACTGTGTACCTTTGCTACAGTTTAATTGGACGTACACACTCGACAGCACGGATCGTGACAAATCACAGGTTGGCATAATACATCATGGTACAGTGGATAAATGGTCTTGCAATGATACATGGGCACTCATGTAGAATAATAGCATAATGGACTGTCAGTAGACAAGCACTCAGTATTGCCCATATATATATATATATATATATATATATATATATATATATATATATATATATATATATATATATATATATATATATATATCATCTGAGTTTACTGACAAAGCACGTCAGATTATAAACAACATTCACGATGGCTTCTAGACCTAACCTCGTCTAGCGAAGATTCCTTGAAATAATATTCAGCACATATTTTTCATATACTCATATTGAACCGCTAGTACTGGGTTCTCATGTGTAGCAGTGATCTCTGGACTCATCAAGCGATAATACGGGGTATCCCTTTCTCTTCTTGAAAGTCACAAAATATTTGGATACAAGATGGCTTCTCTCGTGAGCTGTCACTCACGTTTGGATACAGATAATGAGTCTGTATTAAAGTTAGTCATTCATTAAATGTTCTCATTGCTCCGTAGATTCTATCATGATACAATTGACTTCATCCTACAAGATATAGTGCTGCTAGGAATGAATGTCGTTTTCATCTAGTTAAATATATTCTCTCAGACGTACAAATCGTGCCTATCGAAAAACGGTGGCTTCGTAAGAGAGTTCATAAGGAGTATCTTTTGTTACCTTGGTATCAGAAATATGATTCTGCCATTCCTTGGCAATAAGAAGAAACACTGGGGTAAAGCATACACGATAGGTCTAGACGACTATCACTTTCCCCATAAATATTGAGATCACTTTTTCCGGCGACAAGCCGACACAGAAAAATCACAGCCCCATCAGGACGAAGCCAAATCACACCTCTCTAGCGACACATCCGCGAACAGCCCTTTGACCTTTCTATCGACAAAAGACCATATAGTTCGACTTAGATATGTAAAGATATACAGATATAAGACAGACTCGTCCTACCCAGACAAACAATACACATAAATTCAGGCCATAGACACACGGAAGCAAGAACAACCTATTTCTACCCAAACAAAGAATAAATCGCAGTAAAACTGGATTCATCCGCGGAGTTCGAACGAAAGTGACGACACTCCTTTCAAGGGAAGTAACTCAATAATGACTTTTCCTTAAGCACGAAAAAATATCTATTTTGTTTACAAAATATTTGCGAACATAACAAGCATACAAATGTATTATATTGTAAGATATCAAAGACTGCACGTAACAGTCTTACCACACCTCCCGGGAAAAAAAAAGGAACATTTTTTTTTTTTTTAAATACATCTAGGAGCAACGTACAATAGGCTCACAACGCATGAATAATGCGCAGATGAAAATATCAGGAATAAATATAACGCCTAATATGAGGCTAAGTCGACTTATGGAGCGACTGGTGAGAATGTATCTCATAAACTGAGAGAAATTATTTCTCTACAAGTAAATTTTTCCAGGAAGGTGTCATCAAAGTATAATACAATTCTGGCAATTACACAATGCCTAAAAAAATTCATACCATAATTTCGTATTAGATATCTTAAATTTATGATTTATGGAGAAAAATCATCAAAGCACAGCGGTGAATAAACATCAATGAACCGCTAAGTAGTGATAAAATCATTATGTTATTAAATTACAAATGTGTATCTATCTTGATATAGAAAGGAACTATTATAAACTAGACATATCAAGAAGTCTAAGACCTAATAGTTATGTGGAATCATGTGGGCATCTTGACAGAATGTCTGCCATCACATTATCTGATCCACGAATAGCTCGCACAGAGAAATGAAAAGGTTGAAGAGCAATTGCATATCGAGTAGACCTCGAGCTCTTCAAAGTCTTACTCTGTATAGCAGTAAGAGCTTTTTGGTCGGTTTCTACTATGAAATGTGCGCCTAGAAGGAATCTCTGTAGTTTGAGGATCGACCAAACCATAGCTAATAGCTCACGGTCTAAAACCGAATAATTCCTTTCCCCACACTGGCCACCAGTTGATAAAGTCTCTAGTTGATAACTCTCTCTTTTGCTCATCATCATCAGTTGATAAATATAAGCCCACTAGAACATCACCAGAGTTAAATGCTGTGTTGTTGTGTTGCTTGTGGTTTGAGTATGGAATGTCAACTCGACCTACGCAGTGGTGTGTAGACATAGATTGAGAGTGTAATATGCGAATGATAAGAAGAGTTCGTGGTGTTGACAAATGGTCTCTTTCTCACACTCATGTATGGCTGGAAGTCATCGACACCAACGACTGTGTACCTTTGCTACAGTTTAATTGGACGTACACACTCGACAGCACAGATAGTGACAAATCACAGGTTGGCATAATACATCATGGTACAGTGGATAAATGGTCTTGCAATGATACATGGGCACTCATGTAGAATAATAGCATAATGGACTGTCAGTAGACAAGCACTCAGTATTGCCCATATATATATATATCATCTGAGTTTACTGACAAAGCACGTCAGATTATAAACAACATTCAAGATGGCTTCTAGACCTAACCTCGTCTAGCGAAGATTCCTTGAAATAATATTCAGCACATATTTTTCATATACTCATATTGAACCGCTAGTACTGGGTTCTCATGTGTAGCAGTGATCTCTGGACTCATCAAGCGATAATACGGGGTATCCCTTTCTCTTCTTGAAAGTCACAAAATATTTGGATACAAGATGGCTTCTCTCGTGAGCTGTCACTCACGTTTGGATACAGATAATGAGTCTGTATTAAAGTTAGTCATTCATTAAATGTTCTCATTGCTCCGTAGATTCTATCATGATACAATTGACTTCATCCTACAAGATATAGTGCTGCTAGGAATGAATGTCGTTTTCATCTAGTTAAATATATTCTCTCAGACGTACAAATCGTGCCTATCGAAAAACGGTGGCTTCGTAAGAGAGTTCATAAGGATTATCTTTTGTTACCTTGGTATCAGAAATATGATTCTGCCATTCCTTGGCAATAAGAAGAAACACTGGGGTAAAGCATACACGATAGGTCTAGACGACTATCACTTTCCCCATAAATATTGAGATCACTTTTTCCGGCGACAAGCCGACACAGAAAAATCACAGCCCCATCAGGACGAAGCCAAATCACACCTCTCTAGCGACACATCCGCCGAACAGCCCTTTGACCTTTCTATCGACAAAAGACCATATAGTTCGACTTAGATATGTAAAGATATACAGATATAAGACAGACTCGTCCTACCCAGACAAACAATACACATAAATTCAGGCCATAGATACACGGAAGCAAGAACAACCTATTTCTACCCAAACAAAGAATAAATCGCAGTAAAACTGGATTCATCCGCGGAGTTCGAACGAAAGTGACGACACTCCTTTCAAGGGAAGTAACTCAATAATGACTTTTCCTTAAGCACGAAAAAATATCTATTTTGTTTACAAAATATTTGCGAACATAACAAGCATACAAATGTATTATATTGTAAGATATCAAAGACTGCACGTAACAGAGGCCTTGACGATTTGAAGCTTAAACAAATTTGTAAGAAGGCCTTGACGATTTGAAGCTTAAACAAATTTGTAAGGAGGCCTTGACGATTTGAAGCTTAAACAAATTTGTAAGGAGGCCTTGACGATTTGAAGCTTAAACAAATTTGTAAGGAGGCCTTGACGATTTGAAGCTTAAACAAATTTGTAAGGAGGCCTTGACGATTTGAAGCTTAAACAAATTTGTAAGGAGGCCTTGACCATTTGAAGAGCTTGTGCTGGGAGTAGGAGCATGGTCAATCTTCTTCTCATTTTTCATATCTTTTTTTTCTGTAATAATCTTCAACACAGTGGGATAATGACGTTGTAGATGGCGATTTAATTGGAGGTTCTGCTCGGTGCAATGGATCCCTGGCTCTAGTAAGCGCTAATTTTGACGTCACATACAAGGTATTTGTTTTTCATCATCTTTGGACACTTGACACAAGAAAAATGTCTTGTCATCAGCGGTTGAAAAGAATTCGAAAACCGGAGATTTAATCTTCAATTTCTGCTCCTTCTTGAATAATTGGGAAGTTCTCCTTGTATCTTTCACTGAAATAATGTTTGAACTGAAATGTTTACAATGAAACTAATTCGTTATACAGCCTAGTTCTCTTATAGAAATGGAATTTTTCAAACAAGCGTTCTCAATAATATTACTGTTTAACGTGTTATATAAAAAGGAAGGCTGGCCGCTCCAATTTCGTTACAAGAGGATTGTGCTGTATTTTAAATGAAAATATATTTCATTTAGAAAACGAATCTACTATCCTTGCTATTTCCAGTATTAATTGAATTAATTGCACAAACATATCATTAAACAAATGTGCACTATAATAAATGTAACCAAATTAAGTACTGGGCTAAGTGGACTATAACTTTATCAACATAATTAGTAAAATAATCTCCGTCTCTTGGACAATATGAGTGCTTGAACAAGGCAATATTCATGCGTTCTATCTAGTGCAGCATCCGAAGAAAGAGATACTGTATGTCAACCTATTTCGTGTCGCGTTATCACATTGATAAATTGGCTTGTTATTATCTGACCTCAGGATTCATTGCAGATTTCACACCATTAGGGAGGCTATACCAAATACCTGCTTTAGCAGAATCATATTCGAGTATCCCGTCCGTCATTGGCTGACCTCAAAGGTCACGAGAAGCTTGTTGAATAGATGTTATCTCAATGTGTCGTGGTCTGTGCAGAGTCTCTTCGTATGTTACACGTTCATAAGTTTGACGTGTTTTTGGGGTCTGTCTGTCAACCACGTCATTCTCAATGAGATGGGAATTGACTGCTTCACATTTATTTTGCGTTGCCGATGTACTTTGGTGATTGTTGCTCTTAGACATTTATATCTTTGCTTCTTGACTCCTGAGACTTTGGTTCGTGAGACTTTGACTCATGAGTGCCTCCCGAGAGCCAGTCTTACTGACGTAGTATCTGGAATACATAACTATACCACAGAATTGTGCATACTCTACAACTGATAATAGACCTTTATATTGCCCACGGCCTGATTTGTGATGTTCAGAATATTATCATTTGTAACAGGCAACGTATATGATCGTCGCAAGTATGGAGAAATAGAGAATGTCTGAGAGAAGACAGAATATGAATGTTTAATGTGAAAATAGAGAAAACAGAGTCACTAATGAAATTACTGGGAGAGATATAACTTCTGGAGAGTAGTGAGATATATTATGATCTCTAAATGACTACTTCTCCATCATATTCCGACTGTGTGTAAGATGTCAATCTCTCACCCGTCCTCCAAATGCTAAATAGAATAATCTACTACAGTAAGAACACACAGCAAACATCAAGTAACAGTTAGAATAGAAGGGATTCTGACCACGTATTACACATAAATATGTTTATTAAAGAATTCCACAACATCGAAGCAATAAAGAAATGTCTCTACTAGCTTTGTAAGACGAGTGAGGTTATCACAGGAACAAATAACAACAGACTTCACTCAATCACATACAAGCAAATCGCCTCACATCACACCTGTGACAAAACGGGGCGGCTCTTATCGATCTTTATTTCACTCCGGCAGTATCGGTACATTTGTGGTACTGATATTCATTATTTGCTCTCAATTGTCGCACTTTTCTTTCTTTCTTTCTTCGTTATTTTTCTGCTAAGTAGCAGATATTTGATTTTATCAAATCATTCGATACTCCCTGTAGGTGATAATAATCACATTTGCTTGGCGCTGCCAAGAATTGTTGGATATAGGCGCAGCAGATTAACACGTACATCGGCCCGCGCTATCGGCTTAATCGCCGATAAGACATGGATAACAAGATTACTTTAGATAAAGGTAAGATTGCTACATCTCGAACACATGGTCATATGCGGTTACCGGTGTGTTTGTAAGTTTGTATACAAGGCCATCGGACATCTTATTACCATATATGGGAGAGTTGACCTCTGTCTTACGTTCAAAATATCCGATGTCGGAATATTTTGAAATTACCCCATAACTTGACCTGTTTAAACATGATTGGAGCGTTTATTTAACTCCATGACAAACGAAGGCGTGTGAAGGCAGGGAATATAATCTGATCATTTCCTCAAGCTATTTCACTTGAGAAATCGCTCACCAAGACACCAGACTTCTACAGTGAAGAATTAGAATTCAGAATTCCTTCTTAAAATACCGAATATCTTTTATTGGAAGAATTTTAGGACTTACAATATAGCCCAGGAAATGTCTAACATTTTAAATAAGGACACCGGGACTGAGGAAACTTAAGGACTCCTCAAGAAGTCAGAGAGGGAACGTATTAAATTAACGACACCTCAGACGCGTGTAAGAGGCCGATTCAAGTCTCTTTTATTCATCTGAGCAAAAAGTCTGTGAGTCAGGATTGGCGTAAGTTGTGACTTACATTTCATATTTTATTACTAACAGGTAAACTAACATATATATAGTAAAACTCGCTTGTCGATGTCAAAGTCATTTGAGGCTGGCAACCTCAGCGTATAGAATGATGATTCATGAACCACCACTGCACGGGCTGGTGATTGCTTTATTGATAGTTTCGTAAAGAGAACTAGAAGCATAAAGTAGTTCCAGGTTCCATATGGAGCAGGGAGGGAAAGATGAAAGAAATGATGTACATTCTAAGTACAATACTTACAATTTCAAAGAAGTGTAAATGTCCATATAAATACATTCACTTTAAAATTAATGTAAGTTTTCAAGCTTTAAACCAGTGTAAATGTCTATGTGAAAATATTCATTTTAAAGTAATGGAAGTTTCCAACTTTTCAATCAGTGTAACTATAAATGAAAACATATTCAATTTATATTGTGAACACTTTTCAATCAGTGGAGATGTAAATGTAAACATACTCTATCTGTATTATTAATCTTTTCATTAAA
>JAMPIV010003969.1:85000-87500 GCA_024509875.1 Oreohelix idahoensis | reverse complement strand
TATCTATCTATCTATCTATCAAAATATTGACTCAATCTTGTAAAACAAACCTTACCGAAACCACAATCTTGTAAAACAATCCTTACCGACACCTCAATCTTGTAAAACCTACCTTTCTACTTACCTACCTACCTATCTATCTTTTTATCTATCTATCTATCTATCTATCTATCTATCTATGTATCTATCTATCTATCTATCTATCTATCTATCTATCTATCTATCTATCTATCTATCTATCTATCTATCTATCTATCTATCTATCTATCTATCTATCTATCTATCTATCTATCTATCTATCTATCTATCTATCTATCTATCTATCTATCTATCTATCAACAGACTGACCGATAACATAACTACAAAATTCCAATAGCAAATATTGCCTCAATCTTGTAAAACAAACCTTACCGAAACCACAATCTTGTAAAACAATCCTTACCGACACCTCAATCTTGTAAAACCTACCTTTCTACTTACCTACCTACCTATCTATCTTTTTATCTATTTATCTATTTATCTATTTATCTATCTATTTTTCTATGTATCTATCTATCTATCTATCTATCTATCTATCTATCTACCTATCTATCTATCTATCCATCTATCTAACTATCTATCTATCTATCTATCTATCTATCTATCTATCTATCTATCTATCTATCTATCTATCTATCTATCTATCTATCTATCTATCTATCTATTCCATTTCACACATATTATATAACATAACTACAAAATTCCAATAGCAAATATTGCCTCAATCTTGTAAAACAAACCTTACCGAAACCACAATCTTGTAAAACAATCCTTACCGACACCTCAATCTTGTAAAACCTACCTTTCTACTTACCTACCTACCTATCTATCTATTTATCTATCTATTTATCTATTTATCTATCTATTTATCTATCTATCTATCTATCTATCTATCTATCTATCTATCTATCTATCTATCTATCTATCTATCTATCTATCTATCTATCTATCTATCTATCTATCTATCTATCTATCTATCTATCTATCTATCTATCTATCTATCTATCTATCTATCTATCTATCTATCTATCTATCATCAGACTGACCGATACGAGAGTAAATTTTTTTTTTTTTTTTTTTTTTTTTTTTTTTAGTCCATTTCACACATATTATATAACATAACTACAAAATTCCAATAGCAAATATTGCCTCAATCTTGTAAAACAAACCTTACCGAAACCACAATCTTGTAAAACAATCCTTACCGACACCTCAATCTTGTAAAACAATCCTTACCGACACCTCAATCTTGTAAAACCTACCTTTCTACTTACCTACCTACCTATCTATCTTTTTATCTATTTATCTATTTATCTATCTATCTATCTATCTATCTATCTATCTATCTATCTATCTATCTATCTATCTATCTATCTATCTATCTATCTATCTATCTATCTATCTATCTATCTATCTATCTATCTATCTATCTATCTATCTATCTATCTATCTATATATCTATCTATCTATCTATCTATCTATCTATCTATCTATCTATCTATCTATCTATCTATCTATCTATCTATCTATCTATATATCTATCTATCTATCTATCAACAGACTGACCGATACGAGAGTTATTTTTTTTTTTTTTTTTTTTTTTTTTTTTTTAAAGTCCATTTCACACATATTATATAACATAACTACAAAATTCCAATAGCAAATATTGCCTCAATCTTGTAAAACAAACCTTACCGAAACCACAATCTTGTAAAACAATCCTTACCGACACCTCAATCTTGTAAAACCTACCTTTCTACTTACCTATCTGCCTATCTTTTTATCTATTTATCTATCTATTTATCTATCTATCTATCTATCTATCTATCTATCTATCTATCTATCTATCTATCTATCTATCTATCTATCTATCTATCTATCTATCTATCTATCTATCTATCTATCTATCTATCTATCTATCTATCTATCTATCTATCTATCTATTTTGTTTTTTGTTTTTGTTTTTTTTAAGTCCATTTCACACATATTATATAACATAACTACAAAATTCCAATAGCAAATATTGCCTCAATCTTGTAAAACAAAAATTACCGAAACCACAATCTTGTAAAACAATCCTTACCGACACCTCAATCTTGTAAAACCTACCTTTCTACTTACCTATCTACCTACCTATTTATCTATTTATCTATCTATTTTCTTTGTATCTATCTATCTATCTATCTATCTATCTATCTATCTATCTATCTATCTATCTATCTATCTATCTATCTATCTATCTATCTATCTATCTATCTATCTATCTATCTATCTATCTATCTATCTATCTATCTATCTATCTATCTATCTATCTATCTATCTATCTATCAACAGACTGACCGATACGAGAGTAAATTTTTTTTTTTTTTTTAAAGTCCATTTCACACATATTATATAACATAACTACAAAATTCTAATAGCAAATATTGCCTCAATCTTGTAAAACAAACCTTACCGAAAC
>JAMPIV010003969.1:0-60000 GCA_024509875.1 Oreohelix idahoensis | reverse complement strand
CAAGATCGGCACAACAACAACACCACCATGCCATAACAGACTACACATCTATATCTTATATCACCACACAACTTATTACTTCCATCTACACCAAACCCCTATTCACAAGTCCATACCCCCATCCACACAACCACAAAAAAACATATCAAACCAAAAACCCCTATAACCATAACCCAGTCCCATAAAAAAAAAACCCCGCTTGACGTCCCTAAGAAACAAAACAATCTTTACTATCCTAAACACATCTAAATTGATCACTAAGCCATACCCAACACTAAACAAAACATACATCACAATATCTATCCTATCGACTTTCACTTTCTCCCATAGACAACAAAACAGACCCATCGAATGGACGTCTTTTGCTCCCTGTCTTTACATAACACAAAACGCTATCAATAAACTTCACAACACACGTAGTTTTGAGAAACACCCACATCCTCCGTATTATTTCAATCAAATAATAATAAACACCCCCACAGAACACCTACTTAGTCAAAAATCTTACAATTTTTCTGTCCTATCTTTTGTTCATTACTTACAAGACAATTACATTATACACATGCACTCCTATCTTAAACAGACCCAAACAAAAATTATTATTATTTGAAAAATTATCCCGGCCACATATTCTATCTATATCTATTCAATTCCACAACTCAAATCGCTTGAGCAAACACCACAACAAAATAGACAAAAATACATTCTCAGACGTACTCAACACACAACAAGCACAGGGTGGGAAAAATATCTAATTCAGAGCACACAAAGCATCCATCTACACATATGAACAACACCGCAACGCCCTGTCTTACTTTTACATCAAACGACAGGTACATCCCGACAACGTCACCACCTCACCCCTCAACATCTAAACTTCTCTCTCTCCACCTATCTACTTTCTAAGATACGTAGACACACCCAAAACACACAACACCCTATTTCTTACGACACGACAATGTGACGACACCCCTCAAGGTCTGGCCTGCAGCTGTGATATTTTTATTTTTATATTTAACCCCATAACAAAACCAAACACCCCCCTAAATATAATAACAGTACATTCATATGTGAAAAAATATCAATGTTTGATAATGTTTACCCCAAAATACAAACTGTCTTTCCTATATAATTGTATATTCATTTGACTTTTAAAAAAATTACTAACACAATTTATTATGTTAAAAAATACTATAATTACCCAAACCATATACGTTTTGACAACTACAAAAAACTAACTAATATAAAATAAAAACCCCTATATTAACTAAAACCCACAATTTTTTTTGTTACCTATATCGTCCGTTGTATGTCTCAATATATCGTCTAACTGTTTGTATAACTGTTTGTATAACTGTTGTATAACTGTTTGTATAACTGTTCGTATACATATCGTCTAACTGTTATGTAAATATCGTCTAACTATCGTCTTCCTATTGTCTCTATATATCTCCCTATTATATATCGTCTAACTATCGTCTTCCTATTGTCTAAATATATCTCCCTATTATATGTATATATCGTCTAACTATCGTCTTCCTATTGTCTAAAAGTCTAAATATATCGGCTTCTTATTATCTAAGTCTATCGTCTAACTGTTCGTATAACTGTTGTAAAATATGTCTATATGTAAAATAAACAATACACAACAATACCGTGACGCACTTTCGATGGTAGACCTAGTACAGGACTCTAACACTTCACTCCCATATATATATATATTGTATATACAATTAAAATACACGCACACAAAAACCCATACCCCAACACACCCCACTATACATCGTCATCCTCCCCCTCGCACAAAAACAATACCCTTCTTCTTCCTTAAAAACCGTCAAAGCATTAGTGGCCAACCTAAAATAGGTTTTTCTTTGCCATTGTTTCCCATCACGCCCAAATCAATCCATTTGTTAAGTCGATTTTTTTTTATATTTTCCTCTTTAACTCAAGTATTCTTTTAAAAGAGATCATTAACTATATACTTCTATCTAACACTTCACTCCTGCGTCATACATACAACCACCAGCTACACCCCAGCACACACCCATGAGTCATCACCGCCAGCCAAAAAGCAATACCCGTTCCCTTAAAAAAAACCTTAATAACCTAAGCCGCCGTCACCACAGATGCATCCTGACAACGTCACCACATCTCCGTATATATGAATGTATATATGTATGTATATATGTCTAAACAAACACACCCAACATCACACAAAAACCCCCCTAACCCACCTCGTCAGCTACCCCCATGCATCGTCACCCTCGCCAACGCAAAAAAGGCACTTCAAAAAACCTCTTAGTAACCTAACATTATCGATTTTTTAAATTTTCCGTCATTATCGATTTTTTTATATTTTTTATATATATTGTATACATGTATAAACAAACACACCCGCCATTATCGTATATTGCTATATAAAAAGTCATACGTCTGATCGTCAGAGGAAGCCCCGCCGCTAAAATATATCGCTATATAAAAAGTCATGCGCCGCCGCCTGAAACGCCGCCGCCTGAAATCGATCGAGTTTTTTGCTATATAAAAGTCACACGCCGCCGCCTGAATACTACCGGTTTTGCGCATTGTATACTACTTATATTCCTATTTTCCAAAGCGTTATTGTTATGAATCTAATCAGAAAGATCCAATCATTTCAAATCATGCAGATAGGGTGTGATATTTAAAAATAGTCTCACGTGAAATAAGGTGCGTGCCTGCAAAGGTCACGAATTACCATATATGGACATTTGATGCCTTGCATACACTCTCACAAACACATTTGTAGACTCATATTGTCTAAAATGTAATAACTCCATGATACTTTTAACCAAGTGACCGGAAGCGATTATATCACACTTCTCTGCCGCCATGTGTCACACAGACAGTAATCTCGTTATCTGTCGTATGAGTACGCAAACTCCGAGTCTTATCGGTGATTAAGCCGATAGCGCTGGCCGATGTACGTGTTAATCTGCCGCGCCTATAACCAACAAATCTGGGTAGCGCCCAGCAAATGTGATATTTATCACCTGCAGGGTGATTTAATAAAATCAAATATCTGTTTCTTAGCAGAAAAATAACGAGGAAAGAAATAAAAAGAGAAGAAAAGTGCGATAATTGACAGCACATAATAAAAATCAGTACTACAAATGTACCGATATTGCCGGTGAGAACCAAAGATCGCTGAAAGGTCGTCCATTTCGTACATCACCTAGAAGGGTTAAAATGGTATGACAGGATCACATAGAAGGGTTAAAATAGTATGACAAGATCACATAGAAGGATTAAAATGGTATGACAAGATCACATAGAAGGGTTAAAATGGTATGACAGGATCACACAGAAAGGTGTCGTAAATTTATTTTGAGAGAAAGAGTCTTAGAAATAGTAGTCCGGTTTAAGTGTAGAATGTTGGTGAAAAGCTCAGTGATAGAAATGTAGAGAGTAAATAGTTGCTTCACAGAGTGCTGGAGGAGAGTAAAGACAGACTTATTTACGACAAATCGTTCCTCTCAATCTACTCTTCAGGCTCATACTGGTCAAACAATTATTTGCCAGTTTCCAGACACACACCTGCTCTCACACCGATTTGGTGCTTCAAACACACAGACGACGTGGATACAACTATCTTAAACAAATAGGGGAAATTTTGGGCTTTGGGTAGTCCAACACAATAACGATTAAGTTTATGTTGTTTATTAAAGTTAAAAAGACAATCACTACAATAATCATGTGTTTACAGCAAGAATTATCAAAATTACAGAAAAATGCAAATAACAAGGTAGGAAGGGGTGAAGAAGATTGGTATCGACTAAGCCCGTCCCGCTTATTAGACAAAGATAAACCCAGTCCAAAGATAGATAGTTATCAGGAACGTAGGTAAGTTAACCTAACAGTGAAGTTAATTACTCTGAAAGAGGTGTTTCAAAATTAGGTATAGGTGGTAGAAAAAAATCCTGTTCTTCCCAATTGTTCTTCCCTTTACTAAGCAAAAGAAAAGGAGGGGGGTTTAAAACAGAGTTTATCAAAAACTATCCCACTTAAAAGAACAATGCCGGGGATACAGAAAATGTATTACCCGGAAAGCAAGTTAACAAATGGGTTACAAAAAAAGATTAAATTTCCTGTCATTCATACACGCGCTAGTAAAGGCCTTCACTCATCTTGCTCTCACTTACCGATTGTGAAAAAAATCTGGCACTCCATAAAATAACACAACAGCAGTTACACCTCAAACTAAATGTATGAGTGTTAGTTCAAGTTCCAGCCCCAGATTAGCGGGTAGGCGGTCAGCACATAAAAAGGATCCCGTAATCGCTGGAAAATGAATCTGTATTTGTGTCTCTTTTCTTAATAACAGTTTCTATGGGAGGGCACGGTCTCTGATACCGGGGTGAGGATGGTGTGGTCTATTTGACTTTGCCGCTGATAATAAAAATTCTTACGCGTGCTGATACACTTTATCCGTGAGGTATGGTTTAAGTCCAGGGAGAAAACTAGTCACATCACTGTTCAAGTAAATATGTAGTCTCTCTCTGTCAGTAAACTAACAAAAGCTCGGGCCAGTGTTCTTCTTCCCGTTACAACTTAGTTTGCTTGATGGTGTGTTAAATTTTTCTTTGGGTGTTCTATCTTTGCTATAAGTTAGATAGCGGAATTCCAAACATAGAATCGCCTCAAAGATTAAAAATTTACACAGTCTCAACAAGTTCTGAGTCAGGGAGACTCTACACACTGTTTATGCTTTGCTTTGCTTAGATTGATTTGCTGGGTTGCAAAAGGGATCACTCTATATATGGAAAATAGAAAACATGTAATTCATATCGAAAAATCCAATAACATTCTAACGCGCGATAAATTTCCCGTTAAGACTATTTTATATACGCTCGCGTATTTAATTATGTATTTAATAAACACTGCGCGAGTTTTAGTGGTTAAAACACACATCTATAAATATAGGACTTAACTAAATTTATTAATTATAAATTCCTTCGCGACTTTAAAAGTTAATTTAAGCATTTAACATCTATTATCTTTTGGAAATAATATAGCAGGTATATCATTACATTTACAACTGGAACTATGTCGTGAAATATTCTAATCCACATATATAAATTATCAGGTAAATATAAAGCCTAACAAATAAATTTAATAAAAGGAAAGAAGAATGGTAAAGAACAGTGCTGTCACAATGACTGTACTCGAAATCCCCCTTGTTTTCTCCTTCGTCTGCAAATTGTAACGTTTCACGTTGATAGTAAAAGCCTACTGCTTCAATGCCCGCTTTCTACGATAAAACGTGTACTGCCTTTCTAAGAAAAACCTTGAAATACGCAGCTGACCTAGATTTAAAATTCCATTCATGTCATTTTATACACTACGTTACCATAAACGAAAGACAGATGGACTAAAGATAGAAAGAAAGGGAGGGGCTGAAAGCCGGAACGCAGGCAACACTAAACACGCGTCTCGCTATACAATTACTACCATCACGCGTGTAAGGCCACAAGCACTAGTTTTTTTCAAATCGACAGTGATAAAAAACACTACCCATACGAGAGTTAGTTTTTAAAAACCTGAAAATTCTTATTAGGAAATATGACATTATACTGGTTTACGTTTGAAAACATTACAGTACCCAGACACCACATCGTATTCGAAGTGAACAGGAGGTAGTAGAAAATGCATATTTTGAACGCAGCCCCTTAGCCCCATTAAATTTATATATTTGGGTTCCTTAGGACTTGCTGACAAATAATATGTTAAACGTTACGCAAATAGTCTAGGAAATAACAATTATAGCCAAAAGAAATAGTGAGGGATGTCAGACAACACCCAAATGAGAATCGCTCAGTGGCAGATTTTCAACACACCATTTATTCAAATAGGCACATGTTACCCCTATTAAGATTGCGGGGAGAAATAGGCTGACATGTTAACTAGAACAAAAGAGGGTGGGCGCTGAACTGGCTGCAGGGTATTTGATTGCGGCGTGAAAGTAGCTGCGCGGTTACTAAACACTACTAGATCGACTATTCTACTTCTTTGTTGTTAGGGGAAACGTGAGTAGGAGTACTTTTTTGAAAAGCTGTGTAAACATGGCACGATTGGTTAGACCTGCCAATATAGTCAATTAGAGGCGTCAGGTCAGCACCACATTTGCAAATAAACTTACTACAGAACCAGTGCGTTGAGCGCCAGTGCATATTTTTCTAAATAAAAGTCTGGGACATCGGCAGATCGAAATTGTGCTATATTCATTGCCAGTCAACGTAATTCGGTATTATTTCCATGAATTGTGGTAAGCTTGAAATATTTGATATCTTTTTAATGAAAATTGAATGTAAATTGATAATTTATGTCTGTATATATGTGTGGTTCAGTAGCGAACATGAGGTGAAGCCTATATAGTGCTCCAACCTGAACAGAAGGTGTCGGAGGAAAGTAAAACTACATGGAATTGCCAAACAGTACACTGACACCTATTTTATTGACTAGAAAGAAATAATGCTGGAATTGCAGAGGCGTAGTAACCATTAGGGAGGAATATACTGGTGAAAATTGTTTCAGATGAAGATAGCAGTTGGCCTACCGCTCTGAACTCAGTGTTTGTTATGTATTGTGCTCAGTGTAGAAATAGAGTATAAATTAGTTCTGAAGTAGGAGGTACAACCTTCTTGTTTCAGGGACTGTGGTCCTAAAGTTATTGAGCAGCACCTGGTCAGAGCTTTGATGAATCCAGAGGGGACAGCATACTCCTTGGTCCATATAGCAAACAGTGAGGTGTCTCCAGAACACAGGGGAGCAATCGAGCAGAGGAGTCTTATCCTGCCGCCATCACGAAAGATAAGCCTATGTGGCCAGCGGAGCTCAACATTATGTAACCCCATCTTAAACTGACATTGTATAAAAATAAGAGGGGAAATTAATTGTTTTAATGAACGGAACTGAGAACATCTCCAATACTAGTTCCAACAGAAACAAACACTTGAAGTCGTGATGACAAATAACAACATAGCTTGAAAAAACAAAACCAGTATTACCTCATATTACTACAACACCACTGACACACATAGGATAATATTAATAAAATATGTCACTACAAGATTCCTATTGATAAATTCTGTACATATAACTTGTAATTAAAATTGATTGTGATTCCTGGTTCACTTTGTATTTGAATCAGGACACATATATATTAGTGACAGTAATTTATACATATTTATATTTGAAAATTTACCAGTGCCTCATTTAAGATAGTCTTATAGATTGTTAAATATGTGTGAGTGTCACAGTGTTGTCAAGTGTGGTGGAATAAATTAAATTGTTTATCTGTCTGTTGTTGTTGTGACTTACACTTCATCATATACATACCCTAGACATTTAACGTAGTCATCACAATATTCCAGAATAATTCTGACTGAGGTATAAATATGTGGTAGCAAGTAAGGTCATCTGTAATACACTACCCTTATTAGATACAGATACCTTCACAGCTGATCTCAGTCAGTACACTAAGTCCCCTATAAATATTTATAATATCAAACTTTACCACAAACTATTGAGATGGTTTTATTTAATAGATTTAAATTAACACAAAATCCAGTGAAATAGAATGAATGAACTAGACCACTGATCACTTTACACAGTATATATGTTACCGTTTTGCACAGAAATAGAATTCACTGCAAATATGTATAAAAATCCATGGGATAATCTAGCAGGATTTCAAATATAGCTAGTGCTTCTGTAAAGGTCTGGCCAACGAGTGATAAAGTGTATTTCTGCGTGGTCTGTATATATCTCGAATGAAATGAAAGATGAGTGGGACATGAGAAACTTGACACCTTTTTAGATCTCAGGACACTTTTGGGGATCTGACCGCCAGACTAAAGAGATACCGCCCCTGGTCTTCGTATCTCCGGTTGCTGCTGCGATCGGGTCTGTGTTCAACACCTAGATGCGAAATACCGGCAGGGAACTTGCGTCGCTCGTCAGGGACCACTACTGTCTTTGATCGTGGCGCTAGTCTTTCCTGAGATCCCCCAGTCTGTGTCTTTGATCGTGGTCGCTGCTATCTGTTTGATTCTGGCGCCGCCCCCTTTGGGCCAAGTTAATGAAAATACTGCATATGATTGCTCAAGAGATGACCATGGGCGTGATTTAATCTCTCCTTAAATCAATGCGATGACCAGAATGAACGGTAGATAAACTGTCCACATATCAATCAGCAAAGGTGTTGCCAATCTGCGTGGAAAGGTTGCATAGCTAATGAGTCCAGGTGAAAAGAAAAATCCCGTTTGCCGAAAGGTTACAATATTTCGGGGGCACTGTGTTGCGTGATAAATTCTCGCAACATCGTTTTATTTCAATATCTATTTTATAACGCAAGGGCAACAACTGCTTGAAAGTTATAGTCACTTTTCTCGGTAAGCATTTGTCTTCTCGCGTTGGTATCGAATGCAGTTAACTTTTGAGCTGTGGTCATTTTTTGCGCTGGACTGCGCATGACTTGTCTTGCTTTTTGGTCGATCGGTTTCCGCCCACCACGAGTGGAGTGAGCGATTTGGAATGGCGAAAGAGATGCCTCGTTGAAGAGGGGATCTCCGCTATTTTTGTTCTGTCAGGGATGTGTAGTCCTCTTATGGATATTTCGTTTAGTCGAGATAATACCTCTAGTGTTTTCCCACATGTCGGGAGGCGTGATATTTCTGTGTATTTCATGAAAGCAAGGTAAATTGACTTTTCATTAACTCTATCGATTTTGGGTCGTGAGCGATTTCGATTCATAGCCTGTCTCCGAAAGTCGTCGTCACGAGATGTTCTTTCCCAGCTCACATGTCGCTGCATTGTACTGCATCGGTTGATGCATGTACCAAGGACCATTACTTGCTACTTTGTTAAATGAACTAGGTTTAGAAAACCTTTATTATCTAGAGGATATTTTTGAGGACATTATTTATACTTCGGCAGACGTGTCTGTCTCGCTGAAGTCAAACTAAGGAGAGTGAACTGATCTCATACATCTGGTTATCTCCTGGCTGTTATAGAAAAGGATGGAGTTGTTCACCTGACTACATTTACAGCACTTTGAAATATAACATGCATCTGACTCATCATTGTAATGCTGTCTACCGTTTATTGCTGTATTGAATGTTGCTGTGATAATGACTGTTTGATGTGCCTACACATTTGCGTAACCATTTTGTCACTGTGGCGTCCACAATAAATAATGAAGAAAAACGTCAACGGCTGTTTCAAGACTCATTGACTTTATACGTCGTGAGTTTACTGACGTCCTATGTGGATTGCCCTGTTATTGTTGCATGAACATTGTTTTGACTGAACACATCTACACACTACACAAAACCAGACATGCGGATGCCATCCATCATCATATGGCATCACGCATCACACTGATGTTATCCAAGGGGTCGTTACGAAGAGTCGTATCATATCATTCAGGGTCGGCTGCGTTCGTCTGTCACAAAGGGTTAAAATGGTATGACAAGATCACCAAGAATTGTTAAAATAGTAGGAACTGATGAAAAAACCCAAATAAATTTGATTGGAGCATGAGGTAAGGAACGAAGTTCATGTTGAATAGACAAATCGGAGAAACAAGCTGATAACATTACAAGATAGTCCTTGTTTGGGAACCTATAGGGCAAGAGACAAACGAGGGAGACCCATACATAGACTGGGGTGGACAATCTTAAAAAAAAAAACAAAGGCTAAAATAGACAGGAAAAAACTTGAAATGGCTGACACTGTAGATGAAGACTTGGTGGAAACTTGTTGATGACCATCTGCCATACAAGGAGTTGAAGAACGATAATGATGATGATGAAAATGATGATGATGAAGAATATAACGGTAAAATGATGATGAGGAAGAATATAACGGTAAAAATGATGATGAGGAAGAATATAACGGTAAAAATGATGATGATGAAAATGATGATGAGGAAGAATATAACAGTAAAAATGATGATGAGGAAGAATATAACGGTAAAAATGATGATGATGAAAATGATGATGAGGAAGAATATAACAGTAAAAATGATGATGAGGAAGAATATAACGGTAAAAATGATGATGATGAAGAATATAACGGTAAAAATGATGATGATAAAGAATATAACGGTAAAAATGATGATGATGAAAATGATGATGAGGAAGAATATAACGGTAAAAATGATGATGATGAAAATGATGATGATGAAGAATATAACGGTAAAAATGATGATGATGAAGAATATAACGGTTTTTTTTTTTTTTCGTTCGCCCGCTAATACTCGAGGCGAAATCTCAGGTTATTATTTTATGAGTAACCTGACATTGATTTTACGTGAGTATCCCTTCATTTCTTGTACAGAGACAGGTGTCCCTCGCCATTCAGGCAAATTCTCGCCGATTTCGGAGGTACCCATTGCAGCTGGGTCGGCTCAGGAGCCGCCAGTCCCTGGTAGACTACACTCCTTCAAATGTCCTCGCCAGGTGTCGAGTTAATCCAGTCCAAATCCCGGTCGACGAGAAATCCTCAAATGCCGTCGCCCGGGTTTGATCCTGTATCACCCAGTCGCCAGAGCGGTGTTGTAACCACTACGCTAGCGCGGCTCCCGAATATAACGGTAAAAATGATGATGATGAAGAATATAACGGTAAAAATGATGATGATGAAAATGATGATGATGAAGAATATAACGGTAAAAATGATGATGAAGACGAAGGCAGTGACGATGATGATGACGACAGGAATTATAATTTCATATTTTTCAACAGTCAAGGCTGTTAGTGCAAAAGAAATAATAAATAAATAAACGTGAATTACCTCTATTTTCCGTCTTGTAGAACACGACCCCCGCCCTCCCCACCCCCCGAAAGCGGTCTTAAAAAAATCACCCTCCGTCTTATAAGATGATGATTATAGCTATCATAAACAAGCATGTTGGAGTTATCTGTTATCTGGAGTTATCTGTTATCCGGAGTTATCTGTTGTCTGGAGTTATCTGTTATCCGGAGTTATCTGTTGTCTGGAGTTATCTGTTATCTGGAGTTATCTGTTATCCGGAGTTATCTGTTGTCTGGAGTTATCTGTTATCTGGATTTATCTGTTATCTGGAGTTATCTGTTATCTCGCCGATGATTTTCATCACCATCACCATCATCATCTTCCTTTGTACCCCCTATGGACCAAGAAACTACCATTGTAGCTTTTTCCCCTGCAAGAAGACTGCATCAAGCAGTCACGTGATCTTGTAGTCAGCCTGCATCAAGCAGTCACATGATCTAGTAGTCAGCCTGCATCAAGCAGTCACATGATCTTGTAGTCAGCCTGCATCAAGCAGTCACATGATCTTGTAGTCAGCCTGCATCAAGCAGTCACGTGATCTTGTAGTCAGCCTGCATCAAGCAGTCACTTGATCTAGTAGTCAGCCTGCATCAAGCAGTCACATGATCTTGTAGTCAGCCTGCATCAAGCAGTCACATGATCTTGTAGTCAGCCTGCATCAAGCAGTCACGTGATCTTGTAGTCAGCCTGCATCAAGCAGTCACTTGATCTAGTAGTCAGCCTGCATCAAGCAGTCACATGATCTTGTAGTCAGCCTGCATCAAGCAGTCACATGATCTTGTAGTCAGCCTGCATCAAGCAGTCACTTGATCTAGTAGTCAGCCTGCATCAAGCAGTCACATGATCTTGTAGTCAGCCTGCATCAAGCAGTCACATGATCTTGTAGTCAGCCTGCATCAAGCAGTCACATGATCTTGTAGTCAGCCTGCATCAAGCAGTCACATGATCTTGTAGTCAGCCTGCATCAAGCAGTCACATGATCTTGTAGTCAGCCTGCATCAAGCAGTCACTTGATCTTGTAGTCAGCCTGCATCAAGCAGTCACTTGATCTAGTAGTCAGCCTGCATCAAGCAGTCACATGATCTTGTAGTCAGCCTGCATCAAGCAGTCACATGATCTTGTAGTCAGCCTGCATCAAGCAGTCACATGATCTTGTAGTCAGCCTGCATCAAGCAGTCACATGATCTTGTAGTCAGCCTGCATCAAGCAGTCACATGATCTTGTAGTCAGCCTGCATCAAGCAGTCACTTGATCTAGTAGTCAGCCTGCATCAAGCAGTCACATGATCTTGTAGTCAGCCTGCATCAAGCAGTCACTTGATCTAGTAGTCAGCCTGCATCAAGCAGTCACATGATCTTGTAGTCAGCCTGCATCAAGCAGTCACATGATCTTGTAGTCAGCCTGCATCAAGCAGTCACTTGATCTTGCAGCGGTGGGTTTATGTGGCACTGTCTTGTACATGATGAGGTTGCCAGCCTCCACAACCTCATGTTAGTCGCCCTGTACGACAAGAATGAGGGCCACGTAGTTCTACTCTTTCTTCGTCTCTTCAGAGACCCCCGGGAACTTGACGGGGCGCTGGTGGTGTGAGTTTTTTTAATCATTTTTTTTAAAAACCAGTATAATAGACATGTTAAAGATACTCTTGCTAATACGGTACAAGCATTCAAATAAATGACCCTAAACTTAAACTTACCTTTAGGACAAACAATATTCTTGGTGTTAAGACACCGTAATTAATATTTTGATGGAATACTAGTTATAAGAACGTCCGATTGGCAGAGTGGCTAGAACGCTAGCCTCTCTCGGTACAGGTGCCGGATTCGAAAAACGATGGCGTCACGCTCCAGCCTACCCAATTGTAAATGGGTACCTGACTCTGTTCTTGGGTTAAGGAAGGAAAGGCAGCGAGGAAGGAAACTGATCACCCCCACCTCTCGATGCTGGACCTTATATAGTGACGTCTCTTACACTTCTCTCCCATAGGGCATGATCTGCAATAGATTTCGTTTATCTTTTTTCCTACCTGTAATAATGTTTACCTGTAATAATGTTTACCTGTAATAATGTTTTCCTTATCTATCCGTGGCCACAGCGCATGCCGGGTTGGATTATTGGGTTTTGAAGATGAATAAAAATTGGCTGTTTTATTACTGAATTTTCTTACAAGATGAATTAGAACAATGATTTTGTATTTAAACTTTCAGATGATTGCCATATTTTGGTTAGTGAATGAAATGGTATCATAAAGTAATCTCGTATTTAATCAAATGCTATCATTAAAAAAATTATAATAAGTATTCAAAGTTTTATTATACGTGCAATAACGTGCTTTCGTTTAATAAGCACTGTTGTATGTCCAACATAATAAAAAATAAAAAAATTACTCCAGATATATTATTACTGTTTTCTGCAAAATCTCCTTAAATGACGAATGGGTCATATACCCCGGGTGCATCATATACCCTGGTGCGTCATATACCCCGTCTTATATGGCGGGAAATACGTTAACCTAATCATTGATCAGTGTAAATTAGATTCCCACACAGTTAAGATCAAAGTAAACTAATATAAGGGATGGAGGCTTCACAATACTGATAAAAGTGGGATTTTGTTGTTTCTAACGTGATAAGCTTAATGGCAGAGTAAACGTTTGGAAACAAACATGTCATGGGCTGTAAAGTGACATGTACGTTGAGATATTATCTTGATGGAAAACAAGAACATGAAGTCGCTGACTATGGAGTGTAACACTGTAAAGCTGGAAGTTCACGAGGAAGGAAAAGCTTTCGTGAAAATCGAAGGCTTGAATTGGAGAAGAAATCTGGCAACCTACATTTGCTGAAACCAGAAGATAATCACAGCTTAGTCATTATCTGTTTGTTGTGTGCCGAGTATCACTAAGCCGCTTATCTTATTAACCGTTTATCGCCACGGCTGTTCCGTAATAGGACAGTACACAGCAAACAAACAAACCCTGATTGGTCCACAACAGATACAAAATCGGACAAATATTCGGAGTCTTCTCATTTCGAACCGGGCACATAAAGCAACACGCAAAAACATTTCCCATCCACCCATTTAAGCTCTTGACCTGACTCCTAATCTTCTGTTTACTCTACATTTGCCGTGGTACTGACCTCTCTTCTGTTGTCTCTTCACTCATTCTGGGGTTTGACTTTTTCTATATCACAATTACCATCTACTTATATTTCCCTATATCACAATTAATATCTACTCATATTTCGCTAAATCACAATTACCCTCTACTCATATTTACCAATATCACAATTACCCTCTACTCATATTTCCATATATCACAATTACCATCTACTCATATTTACCTATATCATAATTACCCACTACTCATATTTACTTTGCGTACACAAATCCCAGCGTCAGATTGGCAGAATAGTTTGATCGCTAGCCTCGCGCGGCAAAGTTGCCAGGTTCCGGGATGGACAACCTGGTAGCATTACGCTCCAATTTCATCATCATCATTTTTATGTGCGCTCTTAACTAAGCATAGAGCCACCACTGTAGCTGCTCCCCCTTACAGGACGCCAACAACGAAGTTGTTAAATCACGTTTTATTTGTTAAATGCCGTGAATGTCCACCAGTTGATAAATGTAGATGTTGGGACTGGTGTAGTAAAGTGTAACGATTGTCAACTCATTAAACCCAGCACAGTTTTGGTCATACAGGTCATCTTGTCCTGGAACGTGATGAGGCTCCGACAAGAATGTGAGTGTAGACAATGAGTGTGTATATGAATGTCAGAACGCGAATGGTAGAATGATTCGATAGAGTTGACAGGTTGGTAGTACATCACTCATACTCACACTGTTCGAATTCAAGAAGTACTGGAACTACGGTGGTCTTTTTATAACATTTAATGAGACGCACACTTGGACAGTACGTGTATGGTTACAGGAACAAATGTCGACATAGACAGCATAATGTTGATCACAGGAATATCATCTTAGGTTGGCATTCATGCTTGGCAAATATCATAATGGAGCATTCGTAAATAAGCATTCAGAGTTCCATCATGTAAATCATCTGGCTTTACTGACTGGGCACGTCAGACCATAACCAATATATAGGAAGGCTCCTAGACTTAACCTCGTCTAGCGAATAACCCTTCACGTAAAGTTCAATATATATATTCTTCATAAAGATATAGGAATCCCAGACATGGGTTCTCACATGTAGCAGTGATCTCTTGGTTCATCGAGCGATAGTACAGGCATCCCTTTTTCTCACTCGATAAATACAAAGTATATGGATTTCAACATGGCTGTGCTTCTCTCGTGAGCTTCACTCACTATTGGATACAGACCAAAATTGGTCATTCGTTAAATGTCCTCATTTCTTCATAGCTTCTATCATAGAGGTAATTGAATAATATCATATAATCTAGTGCTGATACATAGGAATGTCATCTTCCTTTGAATAAATATTCTTTTCAAAAGTACCACTGTGCATCTGCTTATCGACAACGATGGCGAAGCCCAAGTTCATAATAAATTGTGGTTTTACCTTTCTATGCGAAATATAACTTTGCCATTCCTTGGCAAAAGAGAATAAACACTGGGGTAAAGTACATACAACATGTCTAAATGACTATCACTTTTCCCCATCTACTTATAGATCACTTTTTCGGCGATAAACCGGCTACAACAAAATTCGACATCCCGACAGGATGACAGCCATGAATCACACCCCCTGCTAGCGATACTTCCGCTGCATAGCCTTTGACCTTTTCTAGCGACAACCAACATAGTTCGTCTTAGAAAGGTAAAGATATACATCTATAAGACAGACTCGTCCTACTCATACAAACACTACGTACAAATTCAGGCCATAGACATACTGAAGCAAGAACAATCCATTCCTACCCAGGCAAAGAATAAATCGCAGTAGGCCTAGATTCGTCCGCGGAGTCCGATCGAAGATGACGGAACTCCTTTCAAGGGAAGTAACTCAAAAATGACTTCTCCTTAAGCACTTAAAAAGGAAATACTTTGTTTACAAAATATTTGCGAACATAATAAGTATATAAATGTATTATATTGCAAGATAGTAAAGATTGCACTTTACAGAAGTATTCACATGATCTTGCAGCAGTGCTTTCTGCGGTAATTTGTTTAACATGATGATATAGCCAGCCCCTTTCACAACCTCTTGTTAGTCGCCTTGTACGACATGCCAACTCTCCAGTCTACCCAGCTGTTAAAGGATGTCTGATTCTGCACTTGAACTAGGGAATGCAAAGGCAGCGAGGAAAGAAACTAGTCACCCCCACCTCATTAAAAGCTGGACCTAGTATAGTAAAACCTCAAACACTTCACACAGCTACGGCAGTATCTGCTATGGGGACTACCTTTACCTTTCACTCTACTTCACGTTTACTCTTCACTCATGATGGTTCTGGCATCTCACTCTCCCGATTACTCTCCATTAACACCCTAGTCCTGGCATCTCCTCGCCTGTAAACTGTTGCATAGTGAAGGCCTCATCTAAGGGAATCCACCTTGTTTATAATTTGAGATTGTTGTTTGGTGAAGGTTACTTTTTTCTTTATCTAAGTGTTCTGTACATGTTTATATTCGTTGCTGATTGAGTACTCTAATTTTAATTAAATAAGTAAATAAATAAAAGTATCTTACAGGTACTCGTTGGACAAGACTGACCGCAGACAACAGAAAATATAAGTGATAGGCGGACCAGATTCGATTCCCGGTAAGCCTATCACATATATTTTCTTTTCTGTTGTCTGGTGTCAGTCTTTGTGTCCAACGAGTACCTGTTAAATACCTTTATTTATTTATTTACTGTTCTCAGGGCTGAGGTTTCCTCCATTATTTATTTAATTATAATTAGAATGATTTGTCTCTGAAGTAAAATTAATTGTTAGGCGTGGGAAACGTAGATGTTACAAGAAACTGTGAATTTAAGTTGTCCAAAAGTATGATAGGGTGAACTTTTGTAAGTAACAGCGGTAACTAAGTGACTATCTAGTAATGTAAGTTTGAATATAATTTTCTAAATTAAAAATGTATACCAGAGCTGCTTAATTTCTGTACGTCCATGTGGTACAGAATGCTGGAGAGTAACAGACAGGAAAATGTCAAAACTGTCATCTTTCTGCATAACCTTCTTCTTCTTTCACCGTTTAACTCAAAAAGGACCATAACCCTTCAACAAACTTATGCCAAGTCTTCCTGTCACGTGCCATCAGCTCAAGGTGTTTCCTTGTCTGTCTCCGGTTCTCTTCTCTACGTGTTCCTTTGTCTCCCACTACCTCTCTTACCTGGAGATTCCAGAACAGGGATTGTCTGGTAACAATAGCATCAGGTTTTCTCACTGTGTGTTTAATCCATCTCCAGTGTCATCTTGTCATTTCTTGTTCAACTGTCACTACATCCACATTAATGACCAAGTCACGTGTACAATGACAATAGTGTCACCGCCAATGTCTACAATCTTACACCAGAATGAGCCGTGATGTTGGAGTGGCTTGTCTAGAGTTGACAAATACTGCTTCTACACTGACATCACATCGACAATACAACAAACATGGATTGGAAAAAAAAATTAAACAAACTTCCTGTTTCCAGTCTCTAAGACGATATAATATGTTCATTTTACACAGTCACAGCTGGTAGTGATTCAAGCACCCACAAAGTCATACATCAGAACACAATCCACTAACGCAATATCAAACACAAATGGATGCAGCGTGAAACACAGTGAATTTAATCTTAATATCTCTTACAGTCGAACAGTTAAATAAAAAATGAATGAAACACAAACCATGTGTGTAGGTAAATAAATGTAGGTAAATAAATGTAGGTAAATAAATGTAGGTAAATAAAAGTAGGTAAATAAATGTAGGTAAATAAATGTAGGTAAATAAATGTAGGTAAATAAAAGTAGGTAAATAAATGTAGGTAAATAAATGTAGGTAAATAAATGTAGGTAAATAAAAGTAGGTAAATAAATGTAGGTAAATAAATGTAGGTAAATAAATGTAGGTAAATAAATGTAGATAAATAAATGTAGGTAAATAAATGCAGGTAAATAAATGTAGGTAAATAAATGCAGGTAAATAAATGTAGGTAAATAAATGCAGGTAAATAAATGCAGGTAAATAAATGTAGGTAAATAAATGTAGATAAATAAATGTAGGTAAATAAATGTAGGTAAATAAATGTAGGTTAATAAATGTAGGTAAATAAATGTAGGTAAATAAATGTAGGTAAATAAAAGTAGGTAAATAAATGTAGGTAAATAAATGTAGGTAAATAAATGTAGGTAAATAAAAGTAGGTAAATAAATGTAGGTAAATAAATGTAGGTAAATAAAAGTAGGTAAATAAAAGTAGGTAAATAAATGTAGGTAAATAAATGTAGGTAAATAAATGTAGGTAAATAAAAGTAGGTAAATAAATGTAGGTAAATAAATGAAGGTAAATAAATGTAGGTAAATAAATGTAGGTAAATAAAAGTAGGTAAATAAATGTAGGTAAATAAATGCAGGTAAATAAATGTAGGTAAATAAAAGTAGGTAAATAAAAGTAGGTAAATAAATGTAGGTAAATAAATGTAGGTAAATAAATGCAGGTAAATAAAAGTAGGTAAATAAATGTAGGTAAATAAATGTAGGTAAATAAATGTAGGTAAATAAATGTAGGTAGATAAATGTAGGTAAATAAATGTAGGTAAATAAATGTAGGTAAATAAATGTAGGTAAATAAATGCAGGTAAATAAATGTAGGTAAATAAATGTAGGTAAATAAATGCAGGTAAATAAATGCAGGTAAATAAATGTAGGTAAATAAATGTAGGTAAATAAATGTAGGTAAATAAATGCAGGTAAATAAATGCAGGTAAATAAATGTAGGTAAATAAATGTAGGTAAATAAATGTAGGTAAATAAATGCAGGTAAATAACAGGTACTCGTTGCACAGAAAGGAGGACACTAGACAACAGAAAAGAGACGCAGGTGATAGGCTTACTAGGAATCGAACCAAGGACCACCCAAACGGTGCCATCGCCTTGCAGTAAATTGTGAAAGGAAAACCAGCCAATTAAGCACCCCGAAAAAAGTGCTTCATTGGCTGAGATCATTCTCACGACACCTACACAACTACGGAATATAGGACCCGTGAACGACCCAAAATTATTTGTAGACTCAATCAGTAATACTCGTATAACTTTCCTATCATAAAGTATAGACGAAATAAAGGCTGAAATATATGTGACTAGTAATGTATAGAGGAAGGTGAACAACACAGAATAGACAAGTAGGTTAAAGTCACGGATGGGTGAACTCTTAAATAAATAATGAAGGAAACCTGAGCCAGGTGCGTAAGTAAGTAAATAAATAATTAACAAACAGGAGTTGGACATAAAGGTGGACATAAAGGTGGACATAAAGGTGGACACTAGACAACAGAAACGAAATAAGTGATAGGCTTACCTGGAATCGAACCAAGAACCATCCAAACGGCGCCATCTCAGTCAAACAGCTATGACTCATCTCTCAGTTGAGATACCAGCAATACCACAACAGGAACTCATAATCACAGTGAACCTGCCTGTCTGAAAAGCTCACATCCAACTGCATCGTTCAGCTGACACAATTTTCTCTCCACAAACTGAACCCTTTCCAATTCACGCATATCTACGGACAAGTAACCAGAACTCATAACATTGGGTCCACTCAACATAAACCACAAGCTAAGAATCTGGTCTTACAAGTAATACCCCAGTCTCAGAAATGAGCACTGGTGTATGGATGGCATAGGAAATAGTTAGACTGTAAAGAATCTAGCCTACGTGGTAATTATTCAGCACCAGATCCTGAATTGTAGGATTTCTGCTTTTCTCTTTCTGAAAAATAGCGAGATGGAGTGAAATTGATGATGATGATTTTATACACAATGATGAAATGTGTAACCAACACGATTGCTTTTAACGGAACACTGATAGAACAGGATGGTTTGGAGTACTGAATAATTTGAGTACATAGTTGAATACTGTATTAAGACCTATATTATATCAGCGATGTCAATCATGGACAATCAAGTAAAACTAAGTTTTTGGAATAATGTATAATTATTTTTGTTAAAACTATGTGTATTATGTATCTAACTGGATCTGTCTACTGTATCTTAACATCTTCTGTCTGATTGTCTTGCTAATCACCTCTGTGGTAGAGGTAGTGCTATGGGCCAGATAAAAGCTTAGGACATTTTTTGTTTCAGGTCCTATTGAAACCTACTGTTAGTAAAACTGAAGACTCTGGTTTTCCTGTGCAAAGCAAAGAAGCATTCAGGCACCTCGTGATTACCTCAAGTCTGGTTTGAGGAACCCTATTACCTGCACTTTTTCTAACCACTGTTGCAGCAGAGGGACATACGGTGTTGCCAGCCAAAGCTAAGTGGTCTACAGCTGACCTGATTCATTAAATATGGCCACCCACACTTATTAAGACACATGATGACATTGAGTTGTTGTTGGGACAGATTATTGTGAAAGACAGAATCTAAGTCACAGAGACTGTATTAAGAATTTATAACAGTGAATAAAGTTTTCAAATTCAAGTCAAGGAACAGTGAGAGTAGAATAATTGAACTTTTATTTAAAGGACATTTAATTTTAAAAGTGATCAAGTTCCAAGAAGAAGGAACTATTAACACTGTGTACTTTAAAAGTAATTGATTGCTGAGACATTGGTTCAGTCGAATTGTGACAGGTATGTTTCAGGCGTTCGTGAGAAAAAGAAGCAGAAAACTAGACAACAGAAAAACAACAGAAGTGAGTGGCTTACCAAAGAATCTAACCCAGGACCTTCCGAACGTCACCTCCGCCTAGCTACAGAAGCGAATCACACTATCCTCACGAGCGCCTGAGACATACCTGTATGTGTATAATATTTATTTATTTATTTCTATTAACAGTTTATAGAAACTTAAAGCATAACGATTTCTGAAAAAGCAAATATGTATAAAATCAAAGTACAGTACATTAATTAATTCACACTGTTTGTTCTTCTAATTCACATAGTTACAATTCATATAATCACATTGTTTCATACATATTTACTGCTATCTACCACATATATTACAGCATATATTTTACAGAAAGTTAACATTACTACAAAGAAAATATCGTTCTCTGTTATATACAGTTCCCAAATAAAGTGAACCTTGTAAGCTAACTTGTGGGCTTTCCACTGAATATTTTGTCAAAGTACCTTTAAACGACGGAGTCGCGGTAGCGCACTGGTTAGTTCACTGGCTTCCTAGCTCGGTGGTCCATGGTTCGATCCCCAGTTGAGGTCGGATTATTGTTCTCCTCACATACAGATCTATCAAATGCCTTGGGATCTACCGGCGGATTAACGTCGACCGGTTGCCGACCCATTTACACAAATTGTGTGTGATTTATACTAATCAATTTAAGAGGCCGATATCTTCAGATATTAATATCCTCGTTATCATAGTGTTCTGTACCGAGTCACGTGGGCATTTATAGTCATTATCGCCACTCAGCTGACACGGAATATAACTTATGGAAATTTTTTTTTCGGAACCAATGGTTTCTAATGTTGTCGTACTCCACCCTAGTAGTGAGATCCCGTGTACAAGTTGCAAATTCATTGGCAGTTGGAAATCGTAAAGAATAGGCAATACGGCCACTGCCCTGGCAAAATTTAAAAATTAGGAAACCTACCCACCACAAAAATCTTTATAGAATGTGTGATTTCTATATTCACACATTGGGATCCTCGTTTGTGCTTCTTGGTCTACCTCTGCCTCTCTTGCCCTGTGGGTTCCAGAACAAGGACTGTCTTGCAATGCTATCAACAGGTTTCCTCATTGTGTTTCCTATCCATCACCACCGTCTTCTTCACATCTCTTGTTCCACTGGCACTTGTCTAGTTCTTGTCCTCAGTTCCACATTGGTAACCTTGTCATACCATTTTAATCCTTCTGTTCTACGCAAGCACCCATTTTTGAAAGTCTGTAGCTTTTTGGTTGTTGTTTTTGTTGTTCTCCATGTCTCAGAGCCATACAATAGGACTGACTTCACATTTGAGTTGAAGATTCTTATTTTCGTGTTGGATCCGATTTCTCTTGATCTCCATATATTTCCCAATGCAATGAAAGCTCCTCTTGCTTTTTGTATTCTTATTTTGATATTACTGTCTGTGTCTCCAACTTTATCTATATTGCTGCCAAGCAATGTGTACGATTCTACATCTTGTAGCGGTGTTTCTTGAAGAAACGTAAATCAATACGAGACATTATAATACCAGTTTGTCTAGTGTTGTGTCTCACACACTGTACCAAATGCTGCTTTCCTGTATTGATTCCAAAATCAATTTTGTGACCCAGTGAATTAACGTCCTCAAATGTCATGCCGGCTAGCGAAGGCGAATCCCTTAAATGGTTTTACCAGTTTTGTTGGTTAACCGTTTTCTGATCATTCTGTAAAGTTGTCCAGTATATTAACTCTCTCTCTCTCTCTCTCTCTCTCTCTCTCTCTCTCTCTCTCTCTCTCTCTCTCTCTCTCTCTCTCAGTTTCTTCTGTTGTTAAGTTCTATATCAATTTTCCTCGTCTCATGACGTCATAAATTGTGTATACTGGTTATTTCTAGGTGCAAAATAATCTTCCTTTACACACTGGTTTTTTCACCTTGACGGCTTTTCATAGGTTCGTGCTCAACGAGGAAGTCAGCTGCGAAAGCATTGGCCAGTCGGCGGTGTAATGTGATTCTCATCATGTAGCATGTCCTTTGCAGAACGTCGGGTTCATCACAGCCCGTCTGAAAGACTCTCGATCTCTAGCCAGCCTTTCCGCCTCCTCTGTTGTCGTATTCAAGGTGTCTTCAATGTCCTGTGTCCACCGTCGTCTTGGTCGGCCTGTGACAAAACGTCTGAACATGCTCTTTTGTGTGATCTCTCACACCTTCAGCCCTCCGGCAGTATCCTTTCTTTTCTTCATTTTTCTCACTCATCGCTTTTATTTGGCATAAATCATGCCTTTTCATTCGTTATTTTCACTATTTTGCTCTATGCTGGACATAGCATGGTGAAGTCTCTAACACGCCACTCCCCTATGGCAGTATTTGCTACGGGAGTAATGCGTATCTTATTGTTTACCACTCCTCAGACGTATTATCGTAACAATACCCAGTCCGTCAGACTAGTCACCCGCTTATCTCTTTGAATCCGTCTGACCACCTGTGGAATCGTGTCCGTCAAACATTTGACCTCATTGAAAAGCTGTTGATCATGTTGACACAAGCTTGTATTGTGCTACGATGAAAGAAGACAACACGGTCTGACCAGACATCTGTCTGGCAGTGGCACGCAGATAAAGGGGATAATTAGATAATTTGTCGGGATAGATATCTGGGCGGAAGTCATTACGCCAGAAAAGACACGGTCACAATATTGTGATAGACAGATGTGCGCCGGAAGTCTTATGCAATGATTTGACATCACTGTTGTAAGAGGCCACGCGTGTATATTAAATTTAATATTTTCAAAAACGCGTGGGATGAGTAATGATAAACTTCCCCACCCAAACAGTGCTAGATAGATTTGATTGGTTCACCAGAATCTACAATGAATTGATTGGAACATTCAGCAGGAAACCCAGCTGGGATTTGAAACTAAGGAACTAAGGAGTGTGAGATATACTGTAGAAGTCAGATACACACAGACAGATTGCATCGCAGCGTCAACTATACACCTCCTACAAGCCAGAGGAAAGAGGATATGACTTACAATTCCACAACTATAAGTACCAGATAGAGTATTGGGCAACTTTGGAATTCACAAGTAAACCCGTAATTTTAATACAAGACTGGAAACTTGGGAATTTTATCACAAGGTTCTGCCAAGCTGGTTCATTAATTGATTCTGTCGGTTCTGCCACGCTGGTTCATTAATTGATTCTGTCGGTTCTGCCACGCTGGTTCATTAATTGATTCTGTCGGTTCTGCCACGCTGGTTCATTAATTGATTCTGTCTGTTCTGCCACGCTGGTTCATTAATTGATTCTGTCGGTTCTGCCACGCTGGTTCATTAATTGATTCTTTCGGTTCTGCCACGCTGGTTCATTAATTGATTCTGTCGGTTCTGCCACGCTGGTTCATTAATTGATTCTGTCGGTTCTGCCACGCTGGTTCATTAATTGATTCTGTCGGTTCTGCCACGCTGGTTCATTAAAAACAAGAGAACGCTGACACTGAATAGTAATGAGCCAAGCTAAATGTAGAGAATTATGTTGGACAGAGGGACTCAAGTCTTTGACACAGTATCATGACACTGTTTCAGGTGGTTATAGATCCTGGCAATACACTTTTATCCCGTTTTGGGTCAGAGTAAAACAACCACATGTGGCCAATATCGTTATTAGGATATAGACTATATCTGTGTGTGGATGACAGCCTCCGAATCTGTCTGGTTGGAAACTGAGACTCGAGTTCTTATGTATGCACCGAGATGGAAGATAGTAAAATAATAGTTCCCAGAAATTGAGGAGAGAACTGGTGAACTAAAGGTAGGGATAGCACAGGACCAGTCAGGTAGATATCAGCACAGTTCTAGATGGTAACTGTGGAAGAGAGCTGTGAAGTAAGTCACCTTCTCGCTAGAACTCTCCTATGCTCCAAGGGTGTCTCTATTAATAGTTGATGTGAAATCCGGTCGTTAGTGATCCCTCTAGATTTTAAAATATTAAATATTCTTATGAGTTTCACACAATAACGAAATTTCGAACTGTAACTGGAAATTAAAGAAAATCGAACAACTGCAATTTACAAAAGATATAAGTAAACTTTAATAATTAAAATAGATGTGTAGTAAAAGTTTCAGATAAGCATTTACAAAATCACACGCTAGAAATTAATAAATTGTCAATGTCTCTTATCATCATATCAGCCTTTTGGTGACTTCTTTTTGCTTTCTCAATAAAACAGTTCACTTATCTCCTTCAGTTTCTTTCTCTACAGACACTTTGGTAGCTTGATCAGATGTAGACTTTCCAAGAGACTTTTTTTTCACCTGGACAGGTTGACGCGATGCTACTACCAGTCTACGCAGAGGGGGTACTCACATACTGTAGTCGATGTTACACTTTACCAGAAACTTTTGTTGTGACTCTCTCGTTTAGAAACCTGCAAACATATGCTTCAGACTATGGTATCTGTTGTCTACAATTAAGACGATTATCCGATGATGACGGACCACTATTAATCAGAATCCTAATTTTGACAACATAGTCATCAGGTTGTAGTCATACCAATCAAAGAAGTACGTCATACAACCAATAAAATACATTGGAAGACTATGAACCTTTTAAAAAATGTCTGAATTCTGTCTTAATTAATTCCCTTTGGTCCTTAATTATGCCAAAGTTGTTTCCCTTATAGGGATTTGCATCGAACGAAAAAGAGAAAGTTGAAGAGGAGGAAAAAGGAGAAGAAGAAGTACACAAACTCTTGTACACACAGCATTAAAACTAAGCCCTAAAAAGGACTGAAAGCTTTCATAGCTGGCATTGCTTATAGTCCTGACAAGGACTATAGCTGCATCAATGCTGTTCAGGATTGTTTCAGGTTATATTCAGCTGGAGACCAACTTCAGTTATCAGCGTTGTTCTGTGAGTACTAAGATAAGACACCAGCATGTATATCAAAATCAGTCATAACATTAATGTTAATTATTACATCAAATTTCATGACACTAAAATAATTAGCAATCTATACATTTTTTTAAAACAGACTCTTCTGACACCTATCATGAGAACTGGCATGAACTTATCGCTAAGCAATCGGTTTCGCAAGAGCAAGTCTGCTATGGCTTGTGCCTTCTTAATCGTGTGGTTCAGTCTGCTGGACGTCCTCTCAGCTATGAGATTTTGAAGTGAAATTTTGAGAATCCAGAACTAATGCGGGCTTATATACAGTTTCCCAGTCCGCATGATTTGATTGAGGCTGTGATTGGATCTCCCTCACGTCAGTTTGACTGTTTTAGTCAGTCTGTGGTTGAATCTCTTTTTTCATTCCGATGAGTTTCTCCCTTTCACTACAGTAACAGTTGTTGGAAATTGAATGCCCTTAGTCTGACTGCTCTGTCTGTTTTCCTCCGATGTTATTGGCAGCGCCCACATTTTCTGTCATTTTTGCTCTTATTGCGTTTGTCCCGTCTTTGGTACCTGTCAGTCTTGATAGAACCAAGCTATAGTCCCACCCTCGTGTACCGGCATGAGGTCAAACGATCTTACATGTCGGCATATAGGGAAACACGGAGATTTATGTGTTTCTGTTATCTTTTGCCGTCCTTCCGTTGTACCCAGAACGCCAGCGCTCGTAGGAACGAGCGAGCGGGCTCATCTTACAGCCTTTCTGTCGTTGTCTACGGCAGCCCGGGGAAATCTCTCCGGTACTTTGACGGCGACTTTTGTTTCAGCTTGAGACGATCAGACCCTCTGAACGAAGGTCTTACGTCGGAAGCAGTGGTCCATTGTATGCACGTGCAAGCCACCTGGCATATGTCTTCTTATTTAAAGCACTGGGTTTGTTTCTCTTCACCAGTCATGCTTCTCGGATTCTCGCTACTAAGAGCTAAATACTTCAAGTTGAAAGCTGCTGTCATTTAATACTGTACGGAGATTCATTCATTGAGCTGCTAAGACCGATATAATTCTCTCAGATTTATTTGGGGTGTTAGCTTATTATACATACACACACACACACACGCACACACACACACACACACACACATATATATATATATATATATATATATATATATATATATATATATATATATATATATATTTATATATATATATATATATATATATATATATATATATATATAATCTAATCCCGGGTTATTAATTCCATCTTGAATAGTTAATTCTTAAAGAAATGTAACTTTTGCGGGACTGGAAGAGACACATAATGTAAAGCGCGCCACCAATTTTAACTCGGGATTAGAGGCACCAGCGAGACTTATATGTAATAGAGGTTGTTTTTCAGACAGAGAAGGGAGAGATAGATAGTAAATGACAGAAGGGAAATGTATATTATTTTATGTGACTGATTGTTATCTTTTTTATAAGTGTAAAACTTAATTCCGCAGTAAGCGTTTGCTATTAATTTGTTTTTGTGTTTGGACAATTTAATTCCGCATTAAGCGCTTGCTATTACTTGGTTTCTGTGTTTGGATGAGCAACACGGAGCGCTCTTTTATCGCCTGCGTGCGAAATACCACCGCGCGTCGGCCAAAGCCGTCACGCTTGGCTGAAGACGCGCACGGGTGTAAATTTGTGTCAGAGGGGAGAGCAAGGGGTATTGTTATGACTAGCGTGTACTGTTGTGCGATGGAGAGAAGAAATGGTGTTGTCAATTGTAGTGGTAAATGTTTAGTGTTGAGTGTTTCTGGGTTGCGTAGAGATGTAAATATTTTTTTGACTGTCCATTTGTAGTGATTTCTAAATACAATATCTAAATTAGTAGATAACAGTATAGGGCATAAAGGCAAAGATAAGAAAGTACAAAAGAATTTTCTGCTAGAACGGTTGGTGTCGCCTACGCCTTCAGATTATTATTTGCTAACGAATAGCCGAACAAAACGGTACCCAATTTTTCAAATTAGTCCTTGACATAAACACCCACTGAAACAGGCAGCTGAAACTCTTATTGAATGCAAAGCACAGGCAGAAAAACAGATAGTAATCTTTTCAGATGCCCTCTCAATAATATCAGCGCTGAAGAGCCACCAAACTAAAGGATTGAAAGATCTGATAATCTCCCTTGAAAGACTGGCCGAATGCTTCAAGAAGTGCACTATCCAGTGGATACCAGCCCATTGCAACATATTAGGAAATGAAGAGGCAGATAGACTTGCTAAAGAAGGAGGTGCCTTACAGCAAAATGATATAGAGACAACTTACGCAACGGCAAAGACCACTATAAAGGCTACATTCAAGTCCAAATGGGAAAGAGAGCACCCGGGACATTTGAAAAATGACGCATATCATCAACTATCCAGAAAAGAACAGGTCATCATTTTTCGACTACGCACTGGGCACAACAGATTGAGATACCATCTGTACCACAAATACAAAATTGGTGCAACAGATCTCTGCACCTGCGGTACCAGCCCGATGACAGTCGAACACCTGCTGCAGTACTGCCCAACCTACAATAATGAACGGGGTAGCATATGGCAACAACCCACTTCTGTCAACGAAAAACTGTTTGGAGATGTCGGGAACCTTGAGTTGACTGCTGCCTTTATTAGAGTCATAAATGTAGAAGTCTGAAGGCGAACGAGGAAGAAGAAGAAGAAACACCCACTTTTCCTAGTTCTAAGAAAATATTTGCCTAAAATGCATTGTGGAACGAGGATGGGCAAAGGATAGATGAAATGCTAATTCGTTTCGCATTGATTTTAAACTAAAAGCCAACTGTAGCACAGTGGCAAGCCTTGCCTTAGGGGTTTCCCCAAATACAATGAAAAAGTTAGAAATGTATACACTACGGTCATGGAAACTTGTTAAGCTCTTATTATGAATGACCTAAGCTCTCGTATTCAGCTTGATATTACATGGAAAAAGAGTGAACGAGAGGTAGTTTAAAAATAAACAACTAACATAGAAAAAAAAAAGATAGAATTTTGAACCAAACCACATAGCCCCTTAAAAATCGTAGATTCGTGTACCTGAAGACTTGCTGACCAAGAATATGGTGTTAGATATATAAATAGTCCCTTAATTAATCAACTATTGATAAAACCATACATAGAGATCAGAGATACTGTCAGGTCAAGTCATTTCTGCTTAGATTGGATCGCATATTTTTTTGGGAAAAAAGTAGGTGACAGATAGGCTAGTATAGTACAGTGAATCCGATTGGGTGGCACTTAAAGTGAGACGAAATATTATTGGCTGACATTTGAATAAACATAAATAGCCTAGTAACGTAGAAAGGTTTGAATGATTTTTTTGAAAGACTGTTTACCCTTGTAAAATTAAGAGTGATTGGCTAACTGAATCGATATTGTCAGAATAAGCGTTAGGGGGGACGCCATTACTAGAAAAGTTTCACCAGCGATAGATGAGATCAGGCTGTGCTTTTAAATACAATTTCTGGGCAGCCTGGACAACAAAACAGATCGAAACTGTGTCAGTCATCGTGTCTGTGTATTTCATTGAACAAATTGTGGTAAGATTGACATTTATTAATCTGTATTTTATATAAAAATTGAATGTGAAATAATAATATATGTCTGGACATGAGTGGGTCTATAGCGAACATGAGGCAAAGCCTAAAGATTGATCCACCATGTGATAGACTGTCAGAGAGGTGTAAAACTACAAGAATATGTATGATTGTCATAAAGGAGCATAACACCTATCCTATTATATGGAAGAGATTACAGCTGGAATTGCAGTGGCGTTGTAACTATTAGGGAAAGGAATACTGGTGTACATTGTCACATCAAAAGATAATGGTGGCATAGGTTTGTATAAGGATATGACCCTTTTTGTTTGTTTGTAATGTACCTGTCCTAGAATGTGGACTATTAGTATATGCTAGATATTAAGAAGGATGCATACCTTCACATTTCAGAGGTCCTGGGTACTGACGTTAATGTGGTACCAAACGCTTGAAAACTGATTGATTCAGGACTCTGCCTGTTTACTGCGAGCCCATGCTAGTGGCCATTGCCTATCAAACAGGGAACAGATTGTCAAGCGAGCAGAGGAAAGGTTCAACCTATATTCTACTGCCAAGATAAGTTCTCGTTCGGCACCTGAGAGCTCAACTACAGACTTAAAGAAGAAATATAAAAAGTGACAGTGAATAAACTGGGACAAATATTTAATAGTTCCACAAGTGACAAATAGAAACAAACATTACTAAAAGGGTATGATTTCAAACAACAACCTAGTGGTACTACCAGTATTACATTAAAGTAGGAGAACACTACAGACGTATATTAGAAAAATATTTTATGTATGGACAGAGGATCTATTGTGCTATTTGACTGATGTAAATGATTATTTTGATTTCACTTTTAAATTGTCAATCCTGATTCCAAATAAATTAGAATCAGGATAATAAAATTGTAAAAATCATATTTACACAAATTCAACCACAGTCTTAAATAAGATAGCCTTTTAGAGTGTCGTTTGTATGTTATTGTGGTAGTACTGTGTGCTGTTGTGAATAATAAACTATTTGTTTGTATGTTTGTTGATTTTTGTACATTACACTCTACATTCATAACCCTAGACACTAAACGAAGTCATTTAATATAATAATAAATACATTTTGAATGAGATAAAAGGGGTGGTAGCTGAAAGGTACCCTGAAAAGTTCACAATACTATTGGGTAAATTCAGGGACCTTCATAGCTAATCTCATTTAATACAAATATAATAATACCTACAACAATTCATAACATCAAATCCACCACATATATTGGGGGCTCGTCCGGGATTTTAAAACCTCTCCCACCACATATATTGGGGTCTCGCTCCTGGGGATTGAATTTCTTATAACACCAGCTATACTGGGTAGTTGCTTCTGGGATTTTTAATTCTTAAAATATTATCAAGTATATTAGGAATCTCAGAGAGTATAAAACTAAAAGCATTCCTTTTGGAGAAATTGAATAGTAGTTGAGCTATCAGTGCCTGTGGTTGTTCTTGGTTATCATTAGAAATTATTAGCCATAATTAGAGATTTGTATAGTTAGAAATTTTAAAGGTTGCATAGTACAAATGGCTGATCTGGCAAAGTTTCGATCTGCTGCTGTGCTGACTGCTAAGGAAATGAACATGGAGGGTCAGGCTTTGATCCAATATGTAACTTCAGAATGTGACAAGTATATTGAAAGGGAAGATAGGAAGTTAGCAGAAGAAAGAAAATTACAGTTACAAATTGAGGCTGACAAAGAAATTAAGAGGTTGCAGATTGAGGCTGACAAGGAGGCTAGGGCATTGGAGGCAGATAGGGAGGCAGAGATAAAAAGGCTCCAATATGAAGAGAAGAAGTTGGAGACAGAAGAAAAGAGATTGGCAGCTGAAAGAGAAGAAAAGAGACTAGCTGTGGAAAGAGAGGAAAAGAGACAGGCTGCTGAAAGGGAAGCAGAAAAGGAGGAGAAGAGATTGCAAAGGGAGCATGAGTTACGACTAAGGGAGTTGGAAATTCAAGGCCATGCTCCTGAAAATGGTGCCAGCCCCTTTGCCTCAGATGCCACTGCCAGTCAGGGAGCCTCAACCTCAGCTATGGGTTTTCATGTAGATCATTTTGTTGAGAAAGAAGATGACATCGAAGGGTACTTAAGTAGATTTGAACTTTTAGCTACTACATATGGGTTAGAGAGAGAGGTGGAGCCTCAAGTTATCACAAGGGCTTAGAGGAAAGGCTTATGAAGTTTTTGTCAAGATGAGCAGAGATGACCAATACAATTATGACATGCTAAAGCAGGCTCTTTAATTAAGATACGAAAAGAACGGAGAATTTTATAGAAAAAAATTTAGGAATGCCAAACTACAGTCGGGTGAGACTTATCATCAGTTCTCTGCACGGTTAGAGACCTACTTGGAGAAATGGACTGCTCTGGGGAAAACCCAAGATCTTAAGGAGATGATCCTTATTGAGCAGCTAAGAGAGTCCATGGCTCCAGACCTGAGAAAGTTTCTCATGGAACAAGGTGCAGAGAGGCTGGGTGAGTTACTAAAGGTTGCTAAGAGGTATCAGGCAGCCCAAGCAGAGGTAGTTGGTAATAAAAAGAAACAGGTAGACAATTTTAAGGCACCTCAAAACTTTAATAAGTTTGACCATAGAGACCAGAACAAAGGTAAGCACCAGTTTGATAGGCCACGCAATGACTATAAACATAAAACCTCACAATTCAATGAAAGGAAAAATGATGAAAGAAAACCTTTTAACCAAGGAAAGAAGAATTGTAAAAATTGTCGGATGGACAACCATAACACTGAAAATTGTAAAAGGAAAACTCCTACTTTCGCTGCAATGAAAATGGGGAGAAAGGGAGTAAAGGTCAACCCTACTGAACAACAGGAACCTTACCACCCCCCAGTGTGTGAAGAAGTAACATGCAATGGTGTCACCATAAGGTGTTTGTACGATACTGGATTAGATTATGATTCAGTTGTGAGTTCTCACCTGGTGCAGGCAGATCAATACACCACAGAAAAAGTGGAGATTCAAACTGCAACCAAGGACGTAGCGACCATGACACTTCCCGTCGCCAGGATACATGTGAAAACGAGATATGTGGAAGGAATCATAAAAGCAGCAGTGATAAATGAACCAATCTACCCTCTTATATTGGGGTGTAGATATGTCTTCTTGGGGAATCCCAAGAGACCTGTGACCATGGCAACAGTGCAGACCAGATCACAGTCTAAAAAGGAGGAGGATAATCCGATAAATACCCATCCAGATGAGATGAGGAAGGCACAGGCGGAGGATAAGACCATCAAGCCTTGTTTTAAGAAATTGCTCAAATGTCATACACCTCCAGGCAAGGGAGATTTCTATATGAAGAACAAATTGATATATAGGAAGGCTGGAAATGGATGCAATGGTCACGGACAGCTGGTCCTTCTAATTTAATATAGGACTAAAGTGTTGGACCTAGGGCATGCGATTCCCTTCAGTGGCCATATGGGGATCAGCGCAACAGGACAGCGTATAGCTTGTCATTACTTCTGGCCAGGAATAACTGAAGACATAAAGAGATATGTAAAATCCTGTCCAGAGTGCCAACGGGTAGCTCCAAAGCATTGGACTGCTCCAGCAACTCTAGGGGAAATGCCCATAGTGGGAACACCTTTTGAAAGAGTTGCAGTGGACATTGTGGGACCTCTCACTCGGACCAAGAGGAGGAACAGTTACATTCTGACTCTGGTGGACACTTGTTCTATGTGGGGAGAGGCGGTAGCCCTGTCATCAATTGATTCGAAGCATGTGTGGTGAAGTGGGATGTTATAAATATTTATAGGGGACTTAGTGTACTGACTGAGATCAGCTGTGAAGGTATCTATATCTATTAAGAGTAGTGTATTATAGATAACCTTACTTGCTACCACATATCTATATATCTCAGTCAGAATTATTCTGGAATAGTGTGATGACTACGTTATGTGTCTAGGGTATGTGTATGATGAAGTGTAAGTCACAACAACAGACAGATAAACAATTTAATTTAATCCACTACTCTTGACAACACTGTGACACTCACATACATATAACACTCTATGAGAATATCTTAAGGAGTCACTGATAACTTTTCAAATAACAATATGTATTCATTTTTGTCATAAAGGTATATGTGTCCTGATTCAAATACAAAGGAACCAGGAATCACACTCAATTTTAATTACAAGTATATGTACAGACTTTATCAATATGAATATTGTAGTGACATATATTATTAAAAATACCCTATGTGTGTCAGTTGTGTAGTGGTAATATGAGGTAATACTGGTTTTGTTTTGTTCAAGCTCTGTTGGTATTTGTCATCATGACTTCAATAGTTTGTCTTTAGGGACTAGTATTGGAGATGTTCTCAGTTCCTGATATTAAGACAATTAAATTCCCCTCTGAATGTTAATTTTACAAAGTCATTTCAAGATGAGGGGACATAATGTTGAGCTCAGCTGGCCAAATCCGCTTATCTTGCGTGATGGCGGCAGGAAGGGACTCCTCTGCTCGAATTCTCCCTTGGGCTCTGGAGACACCTCACTGATAGCTAAAAAGACCAAGGAGTATGCTGTCCGACTCTGGATTCAGCAAAGCTCTGACCAGGTGCTGCTCAGTACCATCAAGACCACGGTCCCTGAAATCAAGAAGGATGTACCTTCTACTTCATAACTAACTTATACTCTCTTTTACACTGATCACAACACATCACAAACATTGAGTTCAGAGCGTTAGGCCAACTGTCAGCTTCATCTGAAATACTTTATACCAGTATTTACCTCCTTAATGGTTACCACGCCTCTGCACTTCCAGCATTATTTCTTTCTAATCAATCATCCAGGTGTCAGTGTACTATTTGGCCATTCCATGCCGTTTTTACTTCCCTCCGACACCCTCTGTTCAGGCTGGAGCATTATAGGCTTTATCTCCTGTTTGCCACTGAACTACACATATATATATACAGGCATAAATTAACAATTTACATTCAATTTTCATTAAAAGATACTGAATGGTTCAAGCTTACCACAATTTCATGGAAATAAACACAGATACGTTGATTAGCAATGAATTCTGGCACAATTACTGGCACAAATTCCCATCTGCTTATGTTCCAGGCTTTTATTTGGCAAAATATGAGCTGGCTTCAACGCACTGATGCTTTATCAAGCTTATTTAAACAAGTGGTTTCGAACTAACGCTCCTAAGTGATTATATCAGCGAGTCTAGCCAATGAGGCCCCGTTTCGACAAGTGTTTGAAAAAATGTTACCTTTCCCCGTCTCCCCTAACAACGAAAGATAGTATTTATAGCCCGACCAATCGTGGTTAGTCTTTCATTTGTTGCGCTCCAATCAATTTGGAGTTTACATGGTAGGCTATTTCTGTAACGTAAGTTTTTTTTTTTTTCAAACACGTTATAAAAAAATTTTATGAGCAGAAATGATTTTGTGTTGTCAGGCATCCCCACTATTTTATTTTGGTTATAATTTATTAATTCCTGGACTATTTGCGTAACGTTTTACATATTCTTTGTCAGCAAGCCCTAAGGAACCCAAATATCCAAATTTAAAAGAGCTACGTGGCTGCGTTCAAAATATGTATTCTCTACCTCCTGTTTCGAAGATGTGCTGTCTGGGTACTGTTATGTTTTCAACCGTAAACCCATCTATTGTTATCTTTCCTAATAAGCGTTTTTTATGATTTATAAACCTAACTCTGGGATGGGTAATGTATTTTATCACTGTCCGTCTGAAAAAAAGTTAGTGCATGTAGTCTTACACGCGTGATGGCAGCATTTGTGTATCGCGCGAAGCGTGTTTAGTGTTCGGATTTCTGCCTCTCCCTTCTCTTTATCCTTTTGTCCATCTGTCTTTTGATCTTGGTAACATAGTGTAGAAAAAGACATGAATGGAATTTAAAATTTAGGTCAACTTGCATATTTCAAGGTTTTTCTTAGAAAGGCAGCACATTTTATTGTGTGTTTGGGAAACGCGTGTATGTTGCAGAAGGCCTTTAATATCAACGTGAAACGTTACAATTTGCTTACGCAGTAGAAAACAAGGGGATTTCGAGTACAGTCATTGTGACAGCACTGTTCTGTACCATTCTTCTTCCTTTATTTATTATATGTATTTATTAGGCTTTATATTTACTTGATAATTTATATATGTGGATTAGAATATTCCACGACACCTCCCCTCTTAAAACAGACATTATATGTCAGTCCTTTATTCTATATACACATAGAGAAATTTATTATTATTTCTGGGGTTTACGGTGATTCTCATCACACGGATGGCGGCTTAAAAAATCAGCTCCCAAATTGGTTTTTTCCAGATATATACTCGATGCTAAAATTATATGGAGCCAGAAGCAAAGACCATCGGAGTAACCTAGAGTTCTCATGCTTAGCCTGTGCTAGAAACGATAAAGGTTTGTGATCTGTTTGCAACTTAAATGCCTTCCCATATAGATAAATATTGAATTTCTTTATTGCCCATATTACTGCAAGACATTCTTTTTCGCTAGTTGAGTAGTTGATTTCAGCTTTATTCAACTTTCTGCTAGCATATGCCACTGGGCTTAATTCCCCATCCAATGCATCTGATTTCTGTAGTAGAGTTGCACCTAACCCAATATTACTTGCATCCGTCCTTACTATGAATTCTTGACTTAAGTCAGGTAATTTCAAAATGGGTTTACTTGTGAGCTTTTCCTTCAATTCTTGGTAAGTCATTTCACATTGTGGTGTCCATGTAATGCGATCTGGATGTCCTTTACGTGTCAATTCCGTTAAAGGTGCACATATGGAATTAAAGTTTTTGATATACTTCTGGTAGAAACCACATAATGAGACAAAGGATCTCACGTCCTTCTTGGTTTGTGGTCTCGGGGCTTTCTGTAGTTTCTCTAAATTCTTTGGGTCAGGGGTCATGTTTCCCTGATAAACTGTGTGTCCCAAAAATTCCAATTCTTTACATCCAACGCAACATTTGGTTGGTCGGGCTGTTAAATTTGCCTCCCTAAGTCGATCAAACAGCATGTTCAGAGAGTCAATGTGTTCCTCAAATGTTTCTGTTGCTATAAGGATATCATCCATAAAATTTGTTATACAGGGATTATTCAGAGGATCCCATAATTTTCTCATCATTCTAGAGAAGACACTAGGCGCATTCTTCAATCCAAATGGCAATCTATTAAACTCATAGTGTCCTTCTGAGGTACTAAAAGCTAGGTATGGTCTAACCTCAGGCTTTACTGGAATCTGATAGTATCCTTTACTCAGATCCACTTTGGAGAAATATTTAGCTTTATTTAGTCTGGCAAACAGCTGATTTGTATCCGGCAATGGATCCACCTGTCCTTCTGTAATAGCATTCAGTCTCCTGTAATCTATACAGAGTCTATGTTCTCCAGAGGGCTTCCTTAAGAGTACAACACCGGAACTATACGAAGACTCACTGTGCGAAATAATTCCTTCCTTCAACAGATAGTCTATCTCTTCCTTCAAAGCTTTCTCCTTAGCAAACGGAATCGAATATGGTTTCATACAGACAGGTGTGGAGTCTATTAGTTTCATATCATATTCCAATAGGTTTGTATGCCCTGGTCGGTCTGTTAACACCTCTGCATGATTATTTAGAACCTGTTGCACTCTCTCTTTCTGAGTTTTCGTTAAATGTGTACTGATTTTCACCTGTGCTGCTGTCTCACAGGGGTGTAATGGATATTCAAATGATGAAAGTGGTTCCTTTTTCATCTCCATGGCGATGGACAAGGTCAACAAGTGTGTCTCTTCCTGATCTTCTCTTTCCAAATATTTCTTCAGGAGATTCACATGATAGATTTTTTCTTTCCCCTTCTTATCTATCTTGAAATTTGTTCTAGACACCTTCTCTAAAACTGTATATGGACCCTGCCATCCAATTTGTAACTTATTCTGACTCCCAGGCAAAAGAAGCAGTACTTTCTCTCCCACAGCCAAATTTCTGTCTTTCGCCTTCCTGTTATAATAGGCAGCATGTTTCTTCCTGGCTTGTTTCAAATTTTCATTGGCAAGTTTCCAGCCAGTTTTCAACCGAGTGGTCAGCTCATTCACATATTGGTATGAAGATGTAATGTTTTCCTCTGCCTTTTCATCAGTCCACGTTCTTAACATAGCTACATATGGACCTTTAATTGTGTGGACCTATTTGTCCATGCACCGGTATGGTCTCTTCCACTCGAAGCTTTATAGTGATGATTTTTCCTCCCAGAATTATCATTCACAAAACGACCGCTACCAATTTTTCTTTTGGGGCTTTCTCCCCTCTTAAAATTCTTGATGAGAGATTTCCTCTCTACATCTTCTTCCTCCAGTTGGTTTAAGTCCGATTGAGGGATTGTCGGCTTATCCTGGGGTAAGACATCCTTTTGCACTCTCCGCATAGTGGCCATTGTAAAACAGTTAAGTGAAGCTTGTCCGTGAAAAGGGGCTTCCCATTCCCTTTGGTCCACTTTATCAAATCTATTTTTCTTTTTATTATCAGGCCTAATTTTGCCCCGTGGCGTGTCCAGGTCCTGATCCATGTTCCCACTTGTGGGTGTTCCCTCATGTGCTATGCTACACCTTTCTACAAAATTTTCAATGTCCCATCTTGCTTTGGGCCAATAATAATTGTGAGCCACCTTTTGAATGATGGTACCTATCTTCTCATGGTCCCCATCTGGTTTCACATGTAGGCTCCTTATTAAGTCTGCCCTATATCTTTTTGGAAGAACCAGCTGTCCGTGACCATTGGATCTAGCTCCAGTCTTCCTATACATCAACTTGTTTTTCATGTAAAAGTCTCCCTTGCCTGGAGTTGTATGACAAGTTGACAATTTTCTGAAACAAGGCTTGAGTGTTTTATCCCCAGCCTGTGCCTTCCTCATCTCTTCTGGAGTGGTATCTAACATAATATCCTCCTCCTGTCTTGAGGTCGACCTGACCTGAAGGGTTGCCATATACACAGGTTTCCTTCTGCAACGGTCAGTGTCATGATTGTCCATCTGACAATTCTTACACCACCTTTTTCCTTGGTTGAAAGATTTTCTTTCATTATATTTCCTTTCATCGAATTGTGGGAATTTATTTTTATTTCATACCGTGGCCTATCAAATTGGTGCTTACCTTTATTTTGATCCTTAGGATCAAATTTATTAAAATTCTGTGGTGCCCTAAAGTTATCCACTTGTTTCTTTTTATTACCTGTTACCTCTGCTTGAGCTGCTTGATACCTTTCAGCAACATTTAGCAACTCACCCAGCCTCTCTGCACCTTGTTCCATGAGAAACTTTCTCAGGTCTGGAGCCATGGACTCTCTTAATTGCTCTATAAGGACCATTTCCTTAAGATCTTGGGTTTTCCCCAGAGAAGTCCATTTCTCCAAGTATGTCTCTATTCGTGCAGAGAACTGGTGATAGGTTTCACCTGACAGTAGTTTAGCATTCCTAAATTTTTTCCTATAAAATTCTGCATTCTTTTCATACCTTAACAAAAGAGCCTGCTTTAGCATGTCATAATTTTCCTGATCACCTCTGCTCATTTTTGCAAAAACTTCATAAGCTGCCCCACGAAGTCCCTGAGATAACTTTAAGCTCCACCTTTCTCTCTCTAACCCATACGTGGTAGCTAATAGCTCATACCTATTTAGGTAGCTCTCTATATCATCGTCTTTCTCAACAAAATGATCTAAATGAAAATTCATAGCTGAGGTTGAGGCTCCTTGAGTAACCGTAGCATCAGAGGCAAAGGGACTGGCACCATTTTCAGGAGCATGGCCTTGAAACTCAAACTCCCTTAGTCGTAACTCATGTTCCCTTTGTAATCTTTTATCTTCTGCTTCCCTTTCTGCAGCTAATTTTCTTTCTTCTCTTTCTGCAGCTAATTTCTTCTCTTCTCTTTCTGCAGCTAATTTCTTCTCTTCTCTTTCTGCAGCTAATTTCTTCTCTTCTCTTTCTGCAGCTAATTTCTTCTCTTCTCTTTCTGCAGCTAATTTCTTCTCTTCTCTTTCTGCTTCCAATTTCTTAGCCTCTTTGTCAGCCTCAATCTGCAACCTCTTAGTCTCAGCCTCAGCCTCAAACTGTAACCTCTTAATTTCCCTTTCAGCCTCTAACCTTCTTTCGGCTTCTTTTTCTAATCTTCTTTCTTCGCGTTCAATAAATTTGTCACATTCCGTAGTGACATAGGCAGCCATAACTTGCCCATCTAATCCTAACTCTTTTGCAGTCTGTACAGCAGCAGATCGAAACTTGGCCAGGTCCGCCATTGTCTATCAGGTAAATTTCTACAATGTCTAACCAACAATTTAATCTCTAAATATATCTAATGGACAACACAGGCACCGTGAGCTCAACCTTATTTAATTCCACCCAAGGATACCTTTTAATTCTTATATTCCCTGAAGTGAATTACCCCCAATATTTTTAATAGGGAAAGATTCAAAATCCCAAGAGCGAGACCACAATATATGTGGTGAAGTGGGATGTTATAAATATTTATAGGGGACTTAGTGTACTGACTGAGATCAGCTGTGAAGGTATCTATATCTATTAAGAGTAGTGTATTATAGATAACCTTACTTGCTACCACATATCTATATATCTCAGTCAGAATTATTCTGGAATAGTGTGATGACTACGTTATGTGTCTAGGGTATGTGTATGATGAAGTGTAAGTCACAACAACAGACAGATAAACAATTTAATTTAATCCACTACTCTTGACAACACTGTGACACTCACATACATATAACACTCTATGAGAATATCTTAAGGAGTCACTGATAACTTTTCAAATAACAATATGTATTCATTTTTGTCATAAAGGTATATGTGTCCTGATTCAAATACAAAGGTACCAGGAATCACAATCAATTTTAATTACAAGTATATGTACAGACTTTATCAATATGAATATTGTAGTGACATATATTATTAAAAATACCTATGTGTGTCAGTTGTGTAGTAGTAATATGAGGTAATACTGGTTTTGTTTTGTTCAAGCTCTGTTGGTATTTGTCATCATGACTTCAATAGTTTGTCTTTAGGGACTAGTATTGGAGATGTTCTCAGTTCCTGATATTAAGACAATTAAATTCCCCTCTGAATGTTAATTTTACAAAGTCATTTCAAGATGGGGGGACATAATGTTGAGCTCAGCTGGCCAAATCCGCTTATCTTGCGTGATGGCGGCAGGAAGGGACTCCTCTGCTCGAATTCTCCCTTGGGCTCTGGAGACACCTCACTGATAGCTAAAAAGACCAAGGAGTATGCTGTCCGACTCTGGATTCAGCAAAGCTCTGACCAGGTGCTGCTCAGTACCATCAAGACCACGGTCCCTGAAATCAAGAAGGATGTACCTTCTACTTCATAACTAACTTATACTCTCTTTTACACTGATCACAACACATCACAAACATTGAGTTCAGAGCGTTAGGCCAACTGTCAGCTTCATCTGAAATACTTTATACCAGTATTTACCTCCTTAATGGTTACCACGCCTCTGCACTTCCAGCATTATTTCTTTCTAATCAATCATCCAGGTGTCAGTGTACTATTTGGCCATTCCATGCCGTTTTACTTCCCTCCGACACCCTCTGTTCAGGCTGGAGCATTATAGGCTTTATCTCCTGTTTGCCACTGAACTACACATATATATACAGGCATAAATTAACAATTTACATTCAATTTTCATTAAAAGATACTGAATGGTTTCAAGCTTACCACAATTTCATGGAAATAAACACAGATACGTTGATTAGCAATGAATTCTGGCACAATTACTGGCACAAATTCCCATCTGCTTATGTTCCAGGCTTTTATTTGGCAAAATATGAGCTGGCTTCAACGCACTGATGCTTTATCAAGCTTATTTAAACAAGTGGTTTCGAACTAACGCTCCTAAGTGATTATATCAGCGAGTCTAGCCAATGAGGCCCCGTTTCGACAAGTGTTTGAAAAAATGTTACCTTTTCCCGTCTCCCCTAACAACGAAAGATAGTATTTATAGCCCGACCAATCGTGGTTAGTCTTTCATTTGTTGCGCTCCAATCAATTTGGAGTTTACATGGTAGGCTATTTCTGTAACGTAAGTTTTTTTTTTTTTCAAACACGTTATAAAAAAATTTTATGAGCAGAAATGATTTTGTGTTGTCAGGCATCCCCACTATTTTATTTTGGTTATAATTTATTAATTCCTGGACTATTTGCGTAACGTTTTACATATTCTTTGTCAGCAAGCCCTAAGGAACCCAAATATCCAAATTTAAAAGAGCTACGTGGCTGCGTTCAAAATATGTATTCTCTACCTCCTGTTTCGAAGATGTGCTGTCTGGGTACTGTTATGTTTTCAACCGTAAACCCATCTATTGTTATCTTTCCTAATAAGCGTTTTTTATGATTTATAAACCTAACTCTGGGATGGGTAATGTATTTTATCACTGTCCGTCTGAAAAAAAAGTTAGTGCATGTAGTCTTACACGCGTGATGGCAGCATTTGTGTATCGCGCGAAGCGTGTTTAGTGTTCGGCTTTCTGCCTCTCCCTTCTCGCTATCCTTTTGTCCATCTGTCTTTTGATCTTGGTAACATAGTGTAGAAAAAGACATGAATGGAATTTAAAATTTAGGTCAACTTGCATATTTCAAGGTTTTTCTTAGAAAGGCAGCACATTTTATTGTGTGTTTGGGAAACGCGTGTATGTTGCAGAAGGCCTTTAATATCAACGTGAAACGTTACAATTTGCTTACGCAGTAGAAAACAAGGGGATTTCGAGTACAGTCATTGTGACAGCACTGTTCTGTACCATTCTTCTTCCTTTATTTATTATATGTATTTATTAGGCTTTATATTTACTTGATAATTTATATATGTGGATTAGAATATTCCACGACACCTCCCCTCTTAAAACAGACATTATATGTCAGTCCTTTATTCTATATACACATAGAGAAATTTATTATTATTTCTGGGGTTTACGGTGATTCTCATCACACGGATGGCGGCTTAAAAAATCAGCTCCCAAATTGGTTTTTCCAGATATATACTCGATGCTAAAATTATATGGAGCCAGAAGCAAAGACCATCGGAGTAACCTAGAGTTCTCATGCTTAGCCTGTGCTAGAAACGATAAAGGTTTGTGATCTGTTTGCAACTTAAATGCCTTCCCATATAGATAAATATTGAATTTCTTTATTGCCCATATTACTGCAAGACATTCTTTTTCGCTAGTTGAGTAGTTGATTTCAGCTTTATTCAACTTTCTGCTAGCATATGCCACTGGGCTTAATTCCCCATCCAATGCATCTGATTTCTGTAGTAGAGTTGCACCTAACCCAATATTACTTGCATCCGTCCTTACTATGAATTCTTGACTTAAGTCAGGTAATTTCAAAATGGGTTTACTTGTGAGCTTTTCCTTCAATTCTTGGTAAGTCATTTCACATTAAGGTTGATAACATATGTATTGATAAAGTACTGCTGGAAGACAGGCGTCAGCCACCCTCATCAGTTGACAAGATCTCTATGGTGTTGCCTGCCCCACTGTAGTGTATGGAATGTCAACTTGACCTACGCAGTGGTGTGTAGACATGGATTGAGTGTATAATGTGCGAATGATGATAAGGGTTCGTGTTGTTGACAAATGTTCTTTTCTCACACTCATGTATGACCGGAAGTCATCGACACCAACGACTGTGTACCTTTTCTAAAGTTTAATTGGACGTACACACTCGACAGCACAGATAGTGACAAATCACAGGTTGCCATAATACATCATAGTACAGTGGACAAATGGTCTTGCAATGTTACATGGGCACTCATGTAGAATAATTGTATAATGGACTGTCAGTAGCCAAGCACTCAGTATCGCCCATACATATATCATCTGACTTCACTGACTGAGCACGTCAGCTTATAAACAATATTTCAGATGGCTTCTAAACCTAATCTCGTCTAGCGACGATTCTTCAACATAATGTTCAGCACATATTTTTTCATATAATAATATTGAACCGCTGATAAAGGGTTCTCATGTGTAGCAGTGATCTCTGGACTAAACAAGCGATAATACGGGCATCCCCTTTTCTCTTCTTGAAAGTCACTACATGTTTTGGTTCCAAGATGGCTCCACTCGTGAGCTGTCACTCACGTTTGAATACAGATAATGAATCTGTCCTAAAGTTAGTCATTCATAAAACATTTCATTGCTCTGTAGATTTGATCATGAACAATTGACTGCAATCTACAGGATATAGTGCTGCTAGGAATCGAAGTCGTTTTCATCGAGTCAAATATATTCTCTTAGACATTCAAATCGTAATTATCGAAAATGGTGGCTTCGATCGAGAGTTCATAAGAGTGTCTTTGATTACCTTGGTAGAGGGAATATGAAACTGCCATTCCTTGGCAATATGAATAAACACTGGGGTAAAGCATACACGATAGGTTTAGACGACTATCACTTTCCCCACAAATACTGAGATCACTTTTTCCCGGCGACAGGCCGACATAGGAAAACACACACACAGTCCCTATCAGGACGAAGCCAAATCACACCACACTCTAGCGACACATCCGCTGAATAGCCTTTTACCTCTCTAGAGACAACAGAACATATAGTTCGACTTAGATATATAAAGATATACAGATATAAGACAGACTCGTCCTACTCAGACAAACAATACACATAAATTCAGGCCATAGATATTCTGAAGCAAGAACAATCTATTATTACCCAAACAACGAATAAATTGCAGTAAAATGGATTTATCCGCGGAGTTTGATCGAAAGAGCCGACACGACTTTCAAGGGAAGTAACTCAATAATGACTTTCCCTTAAGCACTAAAAAAATTACCTATGTATAATATTGTAAGATATCAAAGACTGCACGTAACAGTCTTACCACACCTCCCGGGAAAAAAAAAAAATGGAACATTTTTTTTTTTTTGAAATACATCTAGGAGCAACGTACAATAGGCTCACAACGCATGAATAATGCGCAGATGAAAATATCAGGAATACCTATAACGCCTAATATGAGGCTAAGTCGACTTATGGAGCGACTGGTGAGAATGTGTCTCATAAACTGAGAGAAATTATTTCTCTACAAGTATATTTTTCCAGGAAGGTGTCATCAAAGTATAATACAATTCTGGCAATTACACAATGCCTAAAAAATTCATATCATCATTTCGCTTTAGATATCTTAAATTTATGATTTATGAAGAAAAAATCATCAAAGCACAGCGGTGAATAAACATCCATGAACCGCTATGTAGTGATACAATCATTATATTATTAAATTACAAATGTGTATCTATCATGATATAGAAAAGGAACTACTATAGAACTAGACATATCAAGAAGTCTAAGCCCTAATAGTTATGTGGAATCATGTGGGCATCTTGACAGAATGTCTGCCATCACATTATCTGATCCACGAATAGCTCGCACAGAGAAATGAAAAGGTTGAAGAGCAATTGCATATCGAGTAGACCTCGAGCTCTTCAAATTCTTACTCTGTATAGCAGTAAGAGCTTTTTGGTCGGTTTCTACTATGAAATGTGCGCCTAGAAGGAATCTCTGTAGTTTGAGGATCGACCAAACCATAGCTAATAGCTCACGGTCTAAAACCGAATAATTCCTTTCTGCCGCATTAAGTTTTCTGGAAATATACATTACAGGATGCAGAGTTCCAGAGTACTCTTGCATTAGTGCCGCTCCAATCCCAGTGGATGAAGCGTCACTACGAAGAACGAATGTCTTATCTTTAGTGGGTAGCACTAAAATAGGTGGTGTTGAAAACAATGTTTTAATCTTATCCAGAGAGCATTGGCATTCCTGAGACCAGTGGACCACATTAGGCGAACCTTTCTTTAGAAGTGTTGAGAGAGGTGCCATGATAGAGGATAGATTCTGAATGAATCTGCCATAAAATTGAATAAGACCTAACAGACTTCTCACCTGTTTTTTAGTCTTAGGGATTGAGATGTTAAGTATCTTACTAGTATTATGGTCCTCTGTCTTTAGGAAACCATGACCAACTCGGTGGCCTAGGAAAGAAATTTCGCTAAAACCAATATAGGCTTTAGAGGGTTTCGCTGTCAGGTTGTGCTCACGCAAAGTAGACAGCAATTCATCTAACCCTGAATAGTGATCTTCCCAAGTATCGCTGAAAAGACAGATGTCGTCTAGATATGCAATGACATCTGACCGATAAGATAGGATTCGGCGCATCATGCGTACGAACGTAGCTGGTGCGTTCATAAGACCGAAAGGCATAAAATTCCATTGGAACAAACCTCTAGGTGTTGAAAAAGCCGTGAGAGGTTTGGCGCGTTCAGATAAAGGAACTTGCCAATATCCTTTAGACAAATCAAGTTTAGTGAAAAAATGAGATTTGGAGAGTCGAGTAAGTAGCTCTTCCAGTAAAGGCATAGGTTCGGCATCGAACTTAGTTACTTGATTCAATTTTCGATAGTCAACGCAAAGACGTATGTTATTGTCTTTTTTACGCACAATAACCATCGGCGAAGAATATGCAGAGGTGGATGGTTCGATTATTTTCAAATCTATCATCTCATCCAACTCTTTCTCGACCTGTGCTTGGAAATGTATAGGTATAGGATAAGGTCTAACCCTAATAGGAGTATGGTCAGTTAGTACAATGTCATGTTGAATGACATTCGTTTGTCCAGGGATGTCAGTGAGTACATCCTGAAATGTTTGCAACATAGTTGAAACTTGTCGCTGTTCTCCTAGAGACAAATCAGGAGAGACAGTAACGTTCTTCCATGATTCACTGGAATGAAGTGGGATCATTGGAAGAGGAAGATTTACATCTGAAAAACTTGTTTCCTCATCCTGTATCACGGACAGTGATGAGTAATGACCATGTGGTACTGGAGAATTGTCCGTTGCTTGGAAAATGGGTTGCAAATAATCCGGACGTTCATGGAATTCAGTAAGCATATTGATGTGGAAGGTTTTATGCTTCCCATCAATATCGACAATATAGTCGACATCGGAAATTTTCGATATTATATCGTACGGACCTTTCCAAGAAATAAGTAATCTGTTTTCCCTACAAGGTAGTAATACAAATGCTTTGTCACCAGGACAAAGTTGTCGTAAGCATCTCTTCTTATTGGCAAATTGCCTTGCCTTCTGTTTCGCAAATTCAGAAGAAGAAGTTGCTAATTTGCATGCTTCGATAATTTTTTGTCTCAACGCGATGACATATTCGTAGGATGACTTTGTGTCATCGTCAATATTGTCAGATGTTATGAGATCGTGAAGCAACGACATAGGGCCACGCGGACGCGCGCCAAAGACGAGTTCAAAGGGAGAAAATCCCGTATGTTCATTGGGTACCTCTCTGTAAGCGAAGAGGGCCGCAGGTAAAACTCTGTCCCAGTCCTGAGGATGATCCTCAGTTATCTTCCCCAGTAAGTTTTTAAGTGTTCTATTAAGGCGTTCGACCATACCATTAGACATTGGATGGTAGATACTACTTAAAGATCTATCTATCTGCAGGGTAGACATTACTTGAGACATGGTATCTGATATTAGTTGGGTGCCATGGTCTGACAATATCTCTCCGGGGAACCCCAGACGAGAAAATATAAGCCAAAGAGCATCTGCAATATCAGCAGTAGTAATGCTCTTCAGAGGAATAGCCTCTGGCCAACGTGTGCACATATCAACACACGTCAAGATAAACTGATGTCCTCTGGCAGACTTGATCTTAAATGGACCAATAATGTCTATGGCCATTTTTTGAAACGGCCGAATAGGAATGTCCGCCGCCTGAATGGGTGCAGCATGCCGTGGACCTTTGGATTTAACTTCCTGACATACTTTACAAGATCGACAATAAATCCGTATGTCCTTGTTTACCAATGGCCAAAAGAAAGCCGCAAGGACTCTTGACTTAGTACGGGAAAAACCCATGTGTCCAGCACACTGAGAGTCGTGAGCGTGCTGCAAAATTTTAACTCTCAAATTCTTGGGAACCAGGATTTGAGAATGACTTGACGTAATGGAGTCTTGAACCATACGTACAAGTACGCCATTCTTCTTTGTAATCCACGATTTACGACTTGTGTCTTTATTCGGATCACCTTTAGTTGCAAGAATGAAGAATTTCTTCAGAGTGGGATCATCTTCTTGCTGTTTTATAAACGAGTCACGAGAAATTACCAAGGGATTATCTTGGTTATGCACTTCATTATCTTCAATAGATGAAGTTTGAGGCATATTAAGAGCCTGAGCTCTAGTGACTACAGCGTTAGCAATCTGCATGTTTTGCCTTTCCCACGTGGAAATTTGTTGCGGAGTGCATTCCTTGACTCCATGAATGCGACCGATGATGAGGTCAGCGATCGGATTCGGAAGAAGACATGCGTGTACATCTCCTGTAAAGAAAGGAGTAGCAATCCTAATGATAGCAGTAGAGTATTTCTCTAATGTGCCGCCAAATGTTACACATTTGACTACTTGTCCAGTGGCACGGGAAGGATCTACGAGTGACTGCCTAACACCAATTGTGGTGCATCCAGAATCAAATAGCACAGAGACTGGATTGTTATTCACTAAACCCTTATGTAAGACAAGCGAACCTCTTCCATCATGCGCGACTGATGCTGGAAGAGCAGGAAGAGGATGGCCACAGCTTAAAGTAGACACTGTGGTTGGCTCAAATAACGTTTTGCATTGGGGGCACTGAGATGCTCTCCCAAAATCAAAAGCGGCACATGCCATATTACTAGCATCATTATTATCTTTACTCTGTTTATAGGCTTCATGGGACTCTTGTTGTACAGAGTTTGCCTGAAAATGTGGTTTATGTCTTTTGTATTGAGATCTACCTCGGTTATTATCACCTCTGTAGTTATTGTTACCTCTATTGTAACCCCTATTTGGGTTTGAGTCATAGTACCCTTGGTTACCATTATCATATTCATTATAATGAGTATCTCTGTAATTATGATCTTGTTGACTCCAAGACGGATAACCCTGATAGTTTCTATAATTACTTCCTCTACGGAAATTCCTATAATTATGACCACCCCTGTGTCGAGAGCTATCAGGTCGTCTCCAGTTCTTTGAAGAAGAACCCTGAAATGATTGGTTACCTTGGTTTTGATAACTATTATGGTTACCTTTTTTTATCAAATCTGTTTTGAGGTCCCTGAAATCTGTGTGAATAATTGGGATTGTATGGTGTTGCCGAAGCAACTGGCATACTCTCCTTAATCTTAGTGTTGCCAAAAGTCACGTCGGGGTGTGCAGTGACATATTGGGAACAATATTCTTCCATTTCTTTTAGAGATTTGGGTTTACGCTCATGTATAAATTCAAGGAAAGGTTTGTTCACACATGACATAATCTTATCTCTGAGCAACAAATCCATAAGTCCTTCATACGTTTTTTTCTGTTTTGGAAAGCTCAATCCAACGATCAACTGTGAGACGTGCCTTTGCAGTGAATTCTGAGAATTCTACACCCGTCTCAGGTACCATCGTCTTAAATAAAAGGCGATAGCCTTCCTCACTTAGCTGATATTTTTTTATCAAAGCCGCCCTAATGACATCATAATTATCCTTATCTGCTTCTCCTACAAGGCATAATCTAGTCAAAGATTCACCTTTCAAGTTTTCTGATAATTGATTAGCGTATTGTGATTTATCCACATTATGTGTACGACAAGAACGTTCAAATCTATCCAGCCAGAATGTAATATCGTCACTGGACTGATTGAACGGTGGAACCTTAACCTTGTAAGTAGAAGGTTTACCATTACCACTAGATGCCTGATTAACATTACTCATACTTGTCAATCTCAATTTCTCCAACTCAAATTCATGTTCTCTTATTGCTTTTTTCTCTTCAGCATCTAATCTTTTTTGTTCAGCCTCCCTGTCTAATCTTTTTTTGTTCAGCTTCCCTGTCTAATCTTTTTTGTTCAGCTTCCCTGTCTAATCTTTTTTGTTCAGCTTCACTGTCTAATCTTTTTTGTTCAGCCGCAGCTTCTCTTTCCAATTTTTTTTGTTCAGCTTCACTGTCTAATCTTTTTTGTTCAGCTGCAGCTTCTCTTTCCAATTTTTTTTGTTCAGCTTCAAATCTCCTTTCCTCTACCTGCATCTGCAATTTCTTTTGTTCAGCAGCAGCCTCAGCTTCTTTTTCTAATCTTTTCTCTTCCGCCATAGCTTTTCTTTCTTCTGCAGCTAATCTTTTCTCTTCTGCAGCTAATGCTTTGTCATATTGAGCAACTGCCCATTGTTCTAATTGTTGACCAGTCTTATCAAGAGCTTTCCCTTGTGTAATGAAGTAATCTAAAGTAGACATGATGCCTAACAATAATACTAATCACCTGAATCAATAATAATACCACAAGTTCTCAATGACCTGATTAATCAGTATACTATCCCAATATCTGTGGGTCACAAGCCTTTAATAAGGTCTTGTATAATAGTAATAATAATCAGGTACTGGTTTATACTATAATCCAAGTGCAGTGCACAGGCAATTGTGTCTTATGAAATATACCCATATAAAACATATGTCAACCAACAAATTACAAACAAATCAAAACAAAACTAAAGAACAAAGAAATATTACAAAAATAACAATAATTACAGACTTCACAGCTAACACAAAAGCAACAGTTGTCGCAGCAAATTTTCAATCAAGAAAATTGCACCTATAGAAAACGCCCACAACGGACCCTCTATGACGTGGGATATTCTGTTGTGAGGACGCCGCCCAACCTTAAACACAACCCGCTGACATAGAAACTAACATACTATACAAACAAATAACATGTAAACATAAATATATATAAATTATGTGTATGATAGTATGTGTTGCAAAATAGGCTCAGTCTTACAGTAATGGCAAAGTTATTTTTCATGAAAACAAACAAACTGCCACTTTATTCAATTAAACATTCTGGCCTTAAATATTAAAGTTCATATATGGAAAACAAGAAGATCCATCGATGAAAATAGGACTTCTTAGTTCACAAATACTGTCTTCCTGTTAACACTGACAAGAATTGATCAGAACTGTTTCTGTGAAACTCTATAATGTCTAATTAAATGAAATGTCAAAACACCGTCTGAACCGTACCATACTGCAATTCACCATGACTAGGTGTCACGTAGACGAAGATGTTGACAAAGCGAGGTCAAACTGTCCAATAGACTGATGCCAAGTTCTGTTGTCGTAATCAGCCACAGGTAACTCTGGTTATCTGTAATTTGACTGGTCTTCCAATTCTGTCGAGGTCAACCAGAACTCTGTCTTCTAGATCATAATCTGTCTTTTCTGTATAAATTATGAGAAGGATTAAAACAAATATTGATGGAAGATCCACATCAGTTGATTTGATAAAAATCTGATACAAACAAGTACCCTTGGATACTGAGTTAAAATTTATTGTGAAATTCCGTGTTTAATGATAATCCCCCAACCTCTAACCCACTTATACGGGGTAATTGAATATATTAATACTGGCATTCCCATACATCAATCCATCCTACTTAACATGACCGCTATATATCTCATCTATGGTGTTAGGTTTGCTAACAAAACATATCTGCTATGGGGAATGTCCAACTTTAATAACACTACAACGCTTGGAGAACCAGAGGTGGTGTAGGACAATGACATATTCCGTGTACAAACAAGCATCAACAATCCATATTCCCAAACCACCCTGAACAAAAAAACCACTCCTCCCTCAATACTCTCACACACTGCATTTCACTGTACACCCCACTGAACATTATCACCCATTACAGGGTGCATTAACACTAACCAGTGTTCACATTCTCACTTTCCGCACTCTGACAAGTACCAGGTCCACCCCCCTAGACATAAGTAGTTTCCTCTATGAAAGACATAGAACCCACACTCTAAAAACCCCTAATCCACAAGAGTAGTAGGGCAAACAATCAAAAAGAGAGCCACATCCAATATTAACAACCAGTAATACCAAATCAATAAAATGGTACTTGCAATGATTTTACATGGGTGTGTCAGGGTCAAGAATAAATGAAGTGTATAATTGACTTCAGTTAGGCCAAGCACGTCATGATGGGAGCCCATACATATTATATTGGATGGAAAGTCTGACTTCACTGACTTGAGTCACGAGTCAGCTATAAACAATATTTCAGATGGCTTTCCAACCAAGATCGTACCCGGCTAGCAGCTTATTAACCCTGAAAATTGTCTCAGCACATATTGATGCCCTTTTTGTGTTTCAGATGTCTATAACTCTTGATTACACTAGCTATGGGTTATATCTGTGGTAGAAGTGGTTCACACCATGAACCTCTGGATTATAACCAAACCCACTAAACTATAACGTGGCATTTCCCCTTATTCTAGAAAGCAATGGGTTTCTTGAAAGTCACTACATGTTTTGGTTTTGTTCCAAGCAGACTATCTCTGCGTTGCCAAATCACTCGCGATGCGTGGCTTGTTGTACGGGGCAACTCACCTCTTTGTCCAGTTTGTGGAATACCCCGCTAGGCATTATCTTTTGATTTGTCCTCCAAATTAGTCACTTCATCATTAAATACATTGTCATTGGTCTGTAGATACAGATTTACGTCAATTGTAAAAACATTTTTCTCTGTACAATCTAATCAAATATAGTGGATTCATTAATATAAAAATGCAACACTGCTTTGCTAGCTGCCTCTGTGCAATTGCAAAAAAAACAAATGGATTAATCGAAGTCGTCTTCATTTAAAACTTTCAATTTGGACTTTGTTCTAAATTTAGTCTGCTCTCGGGTAGATCACTTCCAAAAGTCGATTATCACCTCTTAGTCAAAAGGGATTAATGGCTCTATTCTCTTGGACATTCGGACCCCAAATATCAGTTGGAAACTTATTCTCGACTGTGTTTTTGATCCTCTTCTCAGATTCTGATGATTCCTCCGGAGTTTATAAGGTGGGCTTCTCCTTTGATTACCTTCCCCCGGTATAGGGGAATATGAAAATACTGCCAAACTCTGCCATTCTCATCAATTACGGAATCATGATATAATAACTCACTGGGGTTTTTTTTTGGGCTCACTTTAATATTTCACTACACTGATGTGGTCTTTACAAAGTGATCCAGGCAGCAATCAAATTTTTTTAGCGACAGACCTATCACCTTTCCCCACAAATTACTCAGGTCACTTTTTCAGCCCACCGTTACTCAGGTTTGACATTTTTTACATCACACAGGGACCAAACACAACGTAGTCCATTCAGTAACCTACCGAAGCCACAATTGGTGAGACCCTTAAGTTAGTGACCGACCCAGTTAGTTCTGAATCTGGGGGATCCTGAATCCTTGACGCTGAAACACTTTGCTGTCTGGTAGCTCATGATACTGCTTCCTGAATGCGAGAATCTGAATTAAGATTTTCTTTTTTTTAAAACATCTTTCTACACTAGAGGACAACCAGAACATATAGTTCCAATTTTGTCATAACGTTTAAACGATGATACATGTTATCTAAGGGACCAGGGACTCCTTCTCCACTCCCCACTTCATAGGAGCGGCGTTTTATATCAGTAAATACGTCGAGCTGTAAATTCACATGTTGGGTGGTTAGCCATGGTATATTCCCGACACAGCAGACTAAAGTGAAAGAAGAAGTAAGTAGCAAGGATTGTAACATTTAAGAAAAAAGAAACAAAGAACACTATCAGGGTGGGGCCAATGAAGGGGTAATCTCTGTTCATAATTTTTATTATGCCAAGACTATAGGTTTTTTGGCAATCCAGAGCTGTCAAAGTTGATACCTATGCGCTCTATCTAAAATGTTCCTGCGGAGGTTTGATTCGTTAAATAAATTACATGACGATGTTTTGTACACCGACACATGGTGTGCGATTGATGAGCACCACTCCATCAAGTTTAAGCAAGTTGCCAATGAATTTATCTTGTCCCCTTAAGCGGAGATCTTGGCTTATGAAGAAAATTAATACTCATCTTGTATTAATAGGAGTTGATAATGATACGGATAGTTGTCTCTGCATCCCCGTATATAGTTCTATGTGTTTCCGTGATACATAGGCGCATGTGTCATGAAATTCCCTATTTTCTTTTGAATAGCATCCTAGCAGGCATTCTTTTGTATCATTTTAGGTATTATATCGTTTTGTGCCTAAAACGATAATTAATTTTTACAGAGTGCCTAAACGAAGTGCATGGATATAATAGGCAAATGGAAAATAAGCAAACTAGGGGAAAAAATTCAGAGAGTGCAGATGTGTCTGTCTAGGGAAATGGTGGATCTGATGGGATTACCGAAAAGAGAATTCATCCATAAATTTGACTTCGTCTGCTACTTGGGTTTAAACGCTGGGTCAGAGTTGATAGTTGTATGTAAGCTAATCACACATATTAGGTATTTTATTCCACGCAAAACACCTTCTAATAAAGACACTGTCTGTATTGCTTGCACTCTGTAACTTCTTGGAATCCCATCAAGAAGGCCAATTATCGGATTTACCCAGGATAAGACAGATGTCCATTCTGATAAGCGTGTCTGCTAATTAGCTAGAAGGGCAAGCAGGACAGGGATATAAGGGTCAAACCTCCAGTGCATTACTGGACAATCTGATTGTATCCTTTACAAAGATGCGCACTTTGGGAAATGCAGGATATTTGACTTCTCGGAGCAGGCAGGGATACTTAGCTTAACGTTATGGCTGGACAAGCTAATTTGTGATCCGGCAATGGATCCATACATGTCGTTTTCTTACATGAGTAAGTACATTCAAAGTCCTCCTGTAATATCTACAGATTCAGATGTAACTTCAGAGGGCCCTTCAAATTCCTTAGGAGTACCAAGAGTGGAAGGAGAGGCATCGGAACTATGCGAGAAAACAGAAGAAGAGACAAACTGTAGGAAAGTAACTTTGCTGGAACTATCAAAGAGGAGAGGTGAAGCAGGATTTGGAAGTGCGAGAGGAAAGCTCTTTTCTTTATGCTTAGATAAGGCAGGAATTCAGAATAAGGTTACAGAGGCAGGGAAGGATGAGGGTCAAAATGTTGGAAAAGATAGGAGTAGAGGGGGGTGGGGTTTTGGGTGGAGGTGTAGTCTAAGATAGAGGAAGTCAATTATTAGCGCCGATCATGTGCCGCCGGTGAAACCATAGTGTTTTGCACGATGAACATAGCTGATACAATTTTGGTCGGTTTCTTTTTTCCACCTCTGAATGGAGTATGTTACGAAGGAACCCCCGCATGGGGTTCATTGAATATCATTACCAACTGGGGGTGAAGAGCAAACGGTGATAATATAGTGTTTTTTGTTTGCTGATTTTCAGGATAGAATATGATCGAGTGTGAATTTGCGTTTGTACCGATCTTTAGGGGTGTTGTAATTGTTTTGTATGGTATACTGCAATGTATTGTTTGTTATTGGGGGGTTTGTTTATTATGTACTTGTTTCGTTTTTGTGTGGGTTATCGATGTTTTGTGGTGTTATTGGTAATGTAATATTATGTTTTTTATTTATAATTTATTTTGTTGTGTTATTTGTTTAGTTGGTGGCGGGAGTTTGAAACGAAGTTGGTTAGGGGGGGTAGTGGTGTGGGGTTGAGGTGAGCGGGAGGGGGGATGGGGGGTTTTGTTCTAATAGTGTGTTGGGGGTGTCGGCCTAATGAATCTATGGGGATGGCGCTAGTTGCCCACCCTGAGGGATAGGATGGGGGGGAACCGTTCGGAGGTTTTATCGATGATTGGTCTGGTTGGGGTGGGGTCACAATCACCTGGGTTAGAGTGGCGCAGGTTGTTTATTGATTTGATTTTGTATACTTATCAACTGGTTTTAGTGTTTTTTTATTTTGTTTTGTGGGATGTGGGTCGGGCGGGGGCGTGTGTGGGGTGGCGGATTAGAGGTGCTGTGATATCAATAGGGTCTGGGGTTAGGGGGGGGGTGTGAGGGGGAGCGTTTTGAGATGTGGGGGGGGGGGGGTTGTGGTGGAGTTGGCGGCAATGGGGGGCGGGGGGGGGCGATGGGGGTGGGGGGGGTGCGTCGGGGGGGGGGGGGGTGTGTGGGGGTGGTGGGTTCCGGGGGAGAGGGGGCTGTGGTTTGAACTTAAGAATGGGGTTAGAGGCTTACCTTGTTGTGGGTCTCGAGTTTAAATCACAGTTCCCCCCAGGAATTTTTCCATTTGTACATTTTTATTTGGTCCATTGTTGGTTCATTTATGTGGTTGTTTTTTTGTGTTTTTTTATTTCATTTTTTGTTTTTCGTTAACGTATTGTATTTTTCAATAGCTTTCCAAAATGGTTGGTGGTTTCTTGGATTTTGTTTGTCGTGGTGTTTGGTTAGTGCATGAGTTCTTTTGATCATAGTGGTGTGCTGACGTTGTGGTGCACCCCTGTTGATGAGTTTTGGTGGGGAGTGGGGTGGTGTGGGTGAGTGGGGGGGGGCGGGGTATGGGGGGGGTTTTAACGGTGTGGGGTGTTGCATTGTAATATAGAGACTGTGGTGGTGTGTCCACATGTGGGAGGGATTTTGTTGGAAAAACCATTTGGGGGGGGTATGTATCTGGTGGGGAGTGGGCGGGGGGGGGGGGGTGGGGGAGGGGGGATCAAAAGTTGTTTGACTTTTTGATTGAAAATCGACGATATGATTTGTAATGTTTTGTTTGTGGCGATTTTTATTGGGCACTGATTCTTCTATAATTGCGGGGGGGTTGTGTAGTTAGTGCTGACGTTGCGATATTTGAATCTATTCCATGGGGGGGTTTCGGCCCGGTGGAAACCCACGCTTGGTGTTCTCGAGGACATTCTTTTCGGGGGGGATGGGGTGGGATTTAAGTCTTTATAACATCATGGTCGCAGTAATAATGTTTGAGAAGTCCATTGGGGAGGAGGTGGTGGGAGGCGCTTGAGGTGGTATACAACTGGAGGTTTTTAACACTGTCTGATAGAACAACTTTGTTAGGGTAAACTGTGCCGGGGCATCAGTTGGCCGGTCTTGTTCCATTGTTGTGGTGTGGATAGAGCCCGTTTTGGGTCGTTAAGAGTTTACTTTATTTTATTTATCGTCGAATCTCAAGTTTGCTTCTGTGGCATTTACACTGCTTTGTTTCGGGCACTTTATCAAATCTATTTTTCCTTTTTTATTAACTCAGGCCTAAATTTTGCCCCACCGTGGCGTTGTTTGATACTCGTCACAGGTCGTCCTGCTATCCATGTTATCCCACTTGTGGGTTGTGTTCACCTCATTTGCTATTAGGAACTATACCTTTCTACAAAATTCTCAATGTCCCCTCTTGCTTTGGGAAAAAAACCAAGACTAAATGAATTAATTGTGAGCCCACCTTTTTGAATGTTATGGAAAAATCCCCATCTGGTTTCACATGTAGGCTCCTTATTAAGTCTGTCCTATATCTTTTTGGAAGAACCAGCTGTCCGTGACCATTGGATCTAGCTCCAGTCTTCCTATACATCAACTTGTTTTTCATGTAAAAATCTCCCTTGCCTGGAGTTGTATGACAAGTTGACAATTTTCTGAAACAAGGCTTGAGTGTTTTATAATCCCCAGCCTGTGCCTTCCTCATCTCTTCTGGAGTGGTATTCTAACATAATATCCTCCTCCTGTCTTGAGGTCGACCTGACCTGAAGGGTTGCCATATACACAGGTTTCCTTCTGCAACGGTCAGTGTCATGATTGTCCATCTGACAATTCTTACACCACCTTTTTCCTTGGTTGAAAGATTTTCTTTCATCATATTTCCTTTCATCGAATTTTTTGATCCCTAGGATCAAATTTATTATTAAAGTTCTGTGGTGCCCTAAAGTTATCCACTTGTTTCTTTTTTATTACCTGTTACCTCTGCTTGAGCTGCTTGATACCTTTCAGCAACATTTAGCAACTCACCCAGCCTCTCTGCACCTTGTTCCATGAGAAACTTTCTCAGGTCTGGAGCCATGGACTCTCTTAGTTGCTCTATAAGGACCATTTCCTTAAGATCTTGGGTTTTCCCCAGAGAGAAGTCCATTTCTCCAAGTATGTCTCTATTCGTGCAGAGAACTGGTGATAGGTTTCACCTGACAGTAGTTTAGCATTCCTAAATTTTTTCCTATAAAATTCTGCATTCTTTTCATACCTTAACAAAAGAGCCTGCTTTAGCATGTCATAATCTTCCTGATCACCTCTGCTCATTTTTGCAAAAACTTCATAAGCTGCCCCACGAAGTCCCTGAGATAACTTTAAGCTCCACCTTTCTCTCTCTAACCCATACGTGGTAGCTAATAGTTCATACCTATTTAGGTAGCTCTCTATATCATCGTCTTTCTCAACAAAATGATCTAAATGAAAATTCATAGCTGAGGTTGAGGCTCCTTGCGTAACCGTAGCATCAGAGGCAAAGGGACTGGCACCATTTTCAGGAGCATGGCCTTGAAACTCAAACTCCCTTAGTCGTAACTCATGTTCCCTTTGTAATCTTTTTTCTTCTGCTTCCCTTTCTGCAGCTAATTTCCTCTCTTCCCTTTCTGCAGCTAATTTCTTCTCTTCCCTTTCTGCAGCTAATTTCTTCTCTTCCCTTTCTGCAGCCTCAATCTCATTCCAATTTCTTAGCCTCTTTGTCAGCCTCAATCTGCAACCTCTTAGTCTCAGCCTCAGCTCAAATTGTGCAACCTCTTAGTTTCAGCCTTTCAGCCTCTAAACTTTCTTTCGGCTCTAACTTTTTTTCTTCAAACCTTCTTTCTTCGCGTTCAATAAATTTGTCACATTCCGTAGTAGTGACATAGGCAACCATAACTTGCCCATCTAATCCTAACTCTTTTGCAGTCTGTACAGCAGCAGATCGAAATTTGGCCAGGTCCGCCATTGTCTATCAGGTAAATTTTTACAATGTCTAACCAACAATTTTTAATCTCTAAATATATATCTAATGGACAACACAGGCACCGTGAGCTCAACCTTATTTAATTCCACCCAAGGATACCTTTTAATTCTTATATTCCCTGAAGTGAATTACCCCCAATATTTTTTTAATAGGGAAAGATTCAAAATCCCAAGAGCGAGACCCCAATATATATGTGGTGAAGTGGGATGTTATAAATATTTATAGGGGACTTAGTGTACTGACTGAGATCAGCTGTGAAGGTATCTATATCTAATAAGAGTAGTGTATTATAGATAACCTTACTTGCTGCCACATATCTATATATCTCAGTCAGAATTATTCTGGAATAGTGTGATGACTACGTTATGTGTCTAGGGTATGTGTATGATGAAGTGTAAGTCACAACAACAGACAGATAAACAATTTAATTTAATCCACTACTCTTGACAACACTGTGACACTCACATACATATATAACACTCTATGAGAATATCTTAAGGAGTCACTGATAACTTTTCAAATAACAATATGTATTCATTGCTGTTATGAATGAATATGTGTCCTGATTCAAATACAAAGGGAACCAGGAATCACAATCAATTTTACTTACAAGTGATATGTACAGAATTTTATCAATATGAATATTGTAGTGACATATATTATTAAAAATATCCTATGTGTGTCAGTTGTGTAGTAGTAATATGAGGTAATACTGGTTTTGTTTTGTTCAAGCTCTGTTGGTATTTGTCATCATGACTTCAATAGTTGAGACTCTGCTGGACTCGAATTTCCTTCTCACCTGGGACTTTGGCCCACTCAGCTTGCTGGACCTCATGCGTAGATGGACGTAGCTAAAAAAGACGCCCTCGGAGTATGCCTAGTATGACTCCTACCAAAACTCTGGCATGTGGCCTCAGGTAAGCACTGGCTTACTCCTCTTTGTGCTAGCTCAAACCAGTTCTAAGACCACTTCCCAAAGAGTCAATGAATTAAAACTCTTGCAATAGACGATTTGAACAATATCGAATTCTTTCACACCTGATATTAGGCACGCAACGTTCCTGCGATTTCTCCTTCTGAATGTTATTTCTTTCCAAAGTCTTCAAGATGAGGGGACCCTAATGCTTGGAGACACCTTTTTAACTCACCTGGCATAACATCAGCTTAAACTGTGAGTTGGCCAGGACCAGGCGTCCGACTCTGGAATTCTCCCCTGTTCAAGCTCGGACGTCCACAAAGCTCACCCAGGTGCTGCCTGCTGCTCAGGGGGGGGGGGGGGGTATGCTGTCCGGACTGTGGATTAGGGGAAGGAACCAATCTGCTGCTCAGTCACCCTGGAGCTAACAGGTCCCTGCATAAAAACGAAGAAGGAATTGTACCTTCGCTACCTTGCTACGGTCATAACTACATTGATACTCCTAGTTTCTAACAACTGAGCCATCAAATACAAACACAAACAGATGAGTTCAAGGTAGCTCGTTAGGCCAACTAGTCACTTCATCAGTCGAAATACTCCATTATCACCAGTACTATACCTCCTTAATGGTTACCACGCCTCTGCACTTCCCATAGCATTATTTCTGGTCTAATCAGACATCATCGCAGGTGTCAGTGGTAAGGCCATTCCAATGCAGTTTTTACTTCCCCATATTCCATGCCGTTTTAACTTCTGTTCAGACTCTAGCAGCAGTCTTCTGTTGTCAGGCAGTTCAAGGGTTCCAGCGGCTAGGAGCCATTTATAAGGCTTTTTTTTTCCTCTTTTCCCTTTTCCTCAGTTTCTTCCGCTAAACTGAACTAATCGCTTACTGAACTACAACATATATACAGGCATAAATTAACAATTTACATTCAATTTTTTTGTTCATTTACAAATTCCAATTTTTTTCATATTAAAAAGATATTTTAAAAAGGATATCTGTGAATTGAATGGTTCAAAGCTTTTTTTTTTGCTTACCAC